>ML976013.1:111857-168228 GCA_010015635.1 Clathrospora elynae
ATATCTCGATTTGACCCAAATAAATGAAATGGACGGACAGCCCAACGCCAAAACGCTACGAGGATTGAAACTTGGAAGCTGCTCCATGGGTATATAATTATGCACCTGCTAACCTGCGTGCTTCCACGATCCTGCCGTGTATTACCCACACTTTAACCATCTCCGCAACTGTTGCGCCCGCGCTCCGATAAAGGCCGTGATGGGTATTGATAAGGAACTGAAATGAGACGAGCGATGACGATCTGTGCGCACTGTTAGTAACTAAGTCATGGGCTTAAGTGGGGTTGTGCTCGCATCCTTCCACCCTGCTCAAACTGGGTTAAGTACATACCTAGGCACCCCTGGGTGTTCCGTCCGAGTTCCCCCAGATCGCTGTCATCGCGGAAGCTCGCGGCTTCAATGGTCATGGATGGCGCCTGCGCCCTCACACACAATGCATGTGTGGGTTCCTCGGTTCTTGCATTCCTGGCAGCCTTTGCCGTTGCAGACGTCGCATTTTGTGGTGCCGTTTCCCTTGCATGTTGGGCAGTCCTTCATCTTTGGGGTTGATTGGTTGATCGGATCGAGCGGGCGGAAGCGGTACCCGTGTGTAAGCTTGGTGTGGCAGGAGGGATTGTCGTAGTCTGAGAGCGCGAGAAGAAAGTGAGGTTGGCCACGGAAAGTTGGATTCACAATTGTAAACGGAAGGTGTATGAGCCGAGTTAGAATGGCGGAAGGAGCAGAGGTGGTGATGAAGTTGTTGCTGATCTTGATTTGGGAAGCAGCAGCTATCAAACGGAGCACGATGATATTTTGAAACAACGAGATCACGATGCGTCAGGGTCTTTATATAACGATCTTCAACTCAGGCCAGCGTAGAACCTGTTACCTTCTCATCTCGCAAACTCGCAATCTCGCCGTTAGCGAATAGTGATGCAAGCACAGCCACGCCAGCGGCTGCCCAAGCTTTTCTTCACGATGCTCAAGGTCAAGGGTACTTTTTCACCCTTCACAAAACGGCTGCGGCACGGCACACACCGTTCTTGGCCTGACTAACAGCGATGCCATCGCATTCGTCGAACCATGGTATGTTAACCAATGCCACTGTACCCGGAACATACTTCCGCAACATTTGCGGCATTAGGATCGAGCCGAAGCGTGGAGGCATCTTCACAAGAGTCTTCCAATTGAAGTAACCAATGAGATAGGACGTCAGGTGTGCAGTCCTGTATCCTGGGAGCAATCACTCAACAGTCACTCTTCTAGCGCGCTTCGATCCAAGACATGTCGCCGTGCCAGGTGTCACTTTAATGCAACGTCATTCCAGGCCGGAAACGTCTCCGTACCTGGGTTGATGGCGCAGCAGGAACTCAAGCGAAACCTACACCGGGCACGGACCAGTATCAGTCGCGAGCACGTTCTCAGAAGATTGGTTGGCATGGACTTCGTTGTTTCAGTGTAAAACATGTCTTGCCTGATGAAGCGGGCACACGTGACAGAGCTGCAGAAGCATTAGGGGAGAACCGGAGTGATGGGTAGGGCTGAGCTTTGACTAGCCCGCTTTTTCCGTTTCATCTGTTAATGGCTGGGATGACGTTACTTTCTTTTCACTTTATCAGATGCACGTTTTACAGCCCTGTCCCTACGCAACTGTAACAAGGTCATCAGGCCGCAGCGTGGATGTGAGGTAAACGAAGACACCAGGGCAGCAATTAAGAAATACTGCCTACACTTCGGTTTTTCCACGATCTCACTATCCCATAGGACAAATAAAGTTTAACGAGCATAATCATACGATATAATGGTTCGGTGGCCTCACTTTAACTCAAAGTATTACTCCAGTTAGCGAACCACCTCAGCAGAATAAACTTCACATTTTGAAAAGGCTCATGCGCGCGAACACCACAAACGGCCCTAATCTCGTGAGATTGAACTTGCACAGCCACACCCGTGGACCCGTCCGGGAAGCTTCATACTAGTCTCCTTGGATAAAGCTAGTAGGATCGCCAGGAACACGATAAGATTAACTACCTAGACCGGAATCCAAGCGAGTACGACCTCGTAGGTACATATTCAGGTTGCATCTTAGAGCACCTCGTACATGCCAGCACCTAGTATCAAGCAACAACAGTGAGGCAGCCAAAGGTACACATCATGTTCACTCTCGATATGGTTTCGGAAGCTGTGCGGCGTGATGATATACTTTGGTGCATCTAGACATGTTTTGGGTAAACAGACTCCGGCGTGACCCGGCTGTTCATCATCTTCGGAACATTATCACAGCTTGGCCTTCAATGCCACTCTATCAAGTGCAGGTCCATCCCAGATATCCCTCTCAACAGCCCGTGTGTTGATGTGCTGCATGCCTAATTGCTCCACCTTCTCAACACCAAGAAGACGCATACAGGTCTCCGTCTCCGCTTTCAGAACTAAGGGTATGTTAGTAGGGCCCACTGCAGACAAACCTTCATGCATAGTTTCAAGGAGAGTGCATAGAAGGTAGAAATGAACTTACTCTCAAGCACTCTCTCCACGCCCTCTTTGCCTCCCGCACCGAGACCGAAGAGAGCAGCTCGTCCAATTCCAACGCCCCTTGCACCCAAGCATAGCGCTTTCACAACATCGGTGCCGCGCTTAATTCCGCCATCGACCCAGACCTCAACACGATCGAATACTTCCGGACAGTACTTACGAATCTCCAGCAGTGTGTGCACAGCCGGCGGCGCGGTATCCAGTGCCCTGCCACCGTGATTACTCAAAATGATGGCCTTGACGTGCGGTGCATGTAACGAGGCGAGGTAAGCGTCTTCATGAGTCTGGATACCCTTCAAGACGATGAGTTTCTTTGTGTGTTTAGCAAGCCAAGGAAGTGTGTTGCGCCATGTTAAATCCGCAGCTGTGCCCCAGAATAGGGATTGCCCCATACCCATTGACTTGGGCTTGGGCTTCCCGTTTACGCTCGCTTGGGTCGGTGTCTTCGCATCGGTGCTTGTTTTACTGACACTCTGGTTCTCTTGCACAGCCGCACGAACAGGAAGGTTTGATCCAACGTTTTTGCTGCGCTCGTCGTGTTCGCGTTTCCCAGGCACCGGCGCATCGAGCGTGAGGCAGATGAACTTGATGCAGTCGAGCTTGTTCATGCGGTCGAGCATTGTTTCGCTTTTGTGCCGCTCGTTTTGCACGTATAACTGCCAACCGAAGACTTGGCCTGGTTTCGCGTCTTTTACGATTTGCTCGGGGGTCATGGATGCGTTCTGCGAAATTATGTGCATAGCGCCGTACTTCTCGCACGCTTGTGCAATCCCCCACTCGCCGTCTGAATTTGCGAGTCGTGCCATTGCTGCGGGCGAAACGTATATCGGGAGTTTGACATCGTGGCCGAGAAAGGATGTTGCGGTGTCGCAGCGTACACAGTCGACGAACACCCTCGGTCGCAGTAATATGCTACGATAGACGTGGTTGTTGAAGCTCTTGCTCTGTAGATCATCGCCCGCCGAAAAATAGTATGCCCACGCCTTGTACGGTATCTGCTTGGTGGCTACCTCTTCGATCTCGTCGATGTTCAATATGCTCTCCAAATCTACCGGGCCCTCATCCTGCACCTCTCCCGTCTCTACCGGTCTCTTCTCCTCCTTCGGCAATGTATCCGGATTTATTGTGCCGAGCTTTTCGCAGGCTTCGAGGTTCTCTTCGAGGATTCCGGGAGGATGGATAGGGTCGTATTCTTCGGTCGCATCGGTGCCGGCGAGTTGGAGGATGACTCTAGAGCCGCCGGGGTGTTTTGGGATAAAGCACGTTACGTCGTAGACATTGCCGTAAAGAATTACCCAGCAGCTTCCTGCCGTGTTGTGCTGCGCGACTGTGTTGTTTGTTAGCTCTGGGGTTTGAGAATTGGAACGGTGGTCGCACTTACCTTCGGCGTAGTCGTAAACCTTGGCCATCTCAACTAATTTGTATATATACAAGGTGAGCCAGCAGTAAAACGCTCAAACGCTATAAACAGCCGCAAAAAGGAAAGCAAATGAACAACGACGGCAGCAGCGGCAAGATAACGCCGCCATCTTCACAAGTTTTGCGGGGATAAGAAGCTCGGGGTAGTGTTATCCCGAGTCAGGCAAGACGGGCCGCATTACTCCTTTAGTCCCGCACATCAACACCCAAGCCGGGAAGCTTTCACCGCGTTTTTACTATGCATTAGAAATAGGCTACACAATACGTGGCCCGGGGTCTGTCAAATTGCTTTATAGAATGCTCGCTGAAGCTAGATATACCTGAAAAAGAGCCCTGGCGGCATGCATCAGTGTAGTATGTAGCGGACGCAGCAAGATCAACATCACATAGTCTCCGGCCTAGGACCAACCCCTAAACTCTTCGCCCGCTCACGCGCCAGCGCCCTCTTCCCTTTTCCCTGCCAGCTCGTGTAGAATTGAAAAGCTTCCAGGTCCGGATTTGCCGCCTCATTTCCCCCTTCGTGTGTGTCTCCGTCGCCACTCTCGTCACTAACCTCCGTACACGACGCGACGATTAGGTATTGGAACAAACTGGGGAAGCTCATTTCTTGGTTGCGCTTTGGGCCAGGCCACGTCTTTGCCGAGTTGGCGATGGAACGTCGAACACTTGGGTTCATGATTTTGCCGCCGCTCGTTGCTTCTCGTCGGCGATGGACCTGAAACTTGGGGCGAATGAGGTATGGTGCACGATCGGCATCATCTATCAAGGAAGCAGTCAATGTCATGTCCATCTCAAGAAGAAGACAGTCGACAAGAAGCAAAGAGGCAAGAATATTCAGGATGTTGGTTATGCAAGAAGCTCACCAACCCTCAACCTGAAGATCCCCAGGCCACACGCGCTCTAGCTCGGCCTCATTGGCACCCTCGTCACCCCAATCCATCTTCTCGAGCTCGTTGCGGAAGAAGTCTTGCTCTTCTTCGAGAACTCCTGGTTTCGCACCTAGACTCTCGGGGTACCGCTTCAGGTTGTGCCAATGCGTGAGTGAACGCAAGGCTTGCTCGAGAGGCACGCTTTCGTCGACTTCGGCATCTACGTCGCTTCCCGCTAGCCAGTCGTCTCGAAGCTCTGGTCTGCAGTGTAGATATACCGCGGTGATGACACGCATGTTCGACTGTCGCCACTTTCGGCCGCAGTACGGAACCTGATTTTTGAAGAGCTTGAGCGTGTACAGGCGCAGCTCCGGCTGTGGTACCTTAAGACTTTTTCGGAGGAACTGCGAAGACTTATATGAGACGAGCATGAGATTGCGATGCGCCTTGTTCTTGCATATCTTTTGCATGATGCGCAAGTAGTTGATCGAAGTGAAGAAGGTCCGCCAGGAAAAGTTCGTAATCGGCTCTTTAGGAAGCTCATTGGTAGGGAAGCCAAGTTCATCTACTTCTGGAGGTTGTAGCGGGGCGGGTGGTAGCGCTGGTTCGACTTCTGGGTCATCCAAATTTTCCCTGGAGAGACGGATAGGAGGCGGGACTGCATCGTCTTCGTCGGAGTCGCCGTCATGCTTTTCTCCTTCTTGTTCTTCGTCGTTTTCATCTTCAGGCGCGTTTTTAGAGCGAGACCGACAGAAGTTGAAGAAGTTCAGCTCCTCTTGCTCGCTCTTGAAGTTGACTATCTTTTCGATCTCCTGAAGCTGCAGAAGTTTCAAGATCAAAGGCACATAGCTTGAATCAACGAGCAACTGAGTGATGTACTCAAACTTCAGAATGTGGGAAACCTTGAACCACTTCAAAAGCAGAATCAGCGTGCCGGTGACTGCTTTGTCGAGGACTTCTTGGGTGCGCATCGCGTCTAGCTCTTCATTTGTCGCTACAGTACTGCTGTGGCCATTTGCACCGTTCATGTCAGGCCGTCCGGATGTTGTGCCATTCTGATTATCCTGGAACTGGAAGCCGCTCTGGAGGCTATTTGGCCCACTGGACTGTGTGACAAGCGCGGTGACGTGCGCGAGGATCGCTTTAATCAAGACGATGATCAAAGACTGTAGATTAGGTAACGCATTGCGCTAAAAACTGTCAGCATGCATGTATAGAGACATGCTAAGCACTTACGTAGAAGTCCTCCACCAGGTCCAGTCTCTCCTCGATACTGCCAGATGGGGGCGCTTGCCTATCTGGTTCCCCTTCCTTGGGTCCGAGGGAGAGCTCCTCAACATCGGGATGGTCATCTGGGCCTGTCCAGCCTCGTTCATACTTCATGAACGCGACACGCTCCTCCCATAGCTGCTTCATGGCACGTGTGGCCTTCATGCGCGTAGCAAACAACTCAGCGGCTTCCAATATTGATGCAGGAACGTCAGAGCCCTCCCACTTCCGCCCTACAAGAAGATCTTGCAAATCAGTTGAGCCCTTACCACCCAACCTGTTGCTCGACTCGTCGAGTGGAGGGTACAGGAAGGGAAACATTTGGTTTGTCTGGTAATTCTGCTTCTTCCCGCCCTTACCCCCTGGTCCGGCAGGCGAAGGAGGTGGCGATGGGGCGGGAGTTGCGATGTGAACGGGTTGATGCAAGATGGAAGTGTTGTTGCCACTCGTGTCTCCAAGCCCAGATCCGAAAACGTGATTGCCGGCTACTTTGTTTGGATGGTTCTTGAGCGGCGGAAGGATAGAGTTGTTCTCTGGCTCAAGAGGGAAGAGCGGCGGGGGAGCGTTGTAAGCTGGGTACTTGGAGCTGATTTCTTGCCGGAAGAGGTGGTAGTCGAGAGGCGAGGCGGTGATGAGCGGCTGTCCCCTCGCGTCCGCACACACGAGGTTCTTGTCCCTGAACGACTCCTTTGCTTTCTCAACTTCGACAAGACCTCCGAAAGTGACCAACATTGTTTTCCACAGAAGCAGCGAGATTTTGCCGAGTGGTAGGCTGATCGATTCGTCCCACCTCAACTTGGCGATTAGGTCGACGAACAGCATGAGGAGACCTGGCTTCTCAAGATTGAGGATGGCGGTTCTAAGCTCGAGGCGTTCCTCCGTCTTCTCCTCACTACGTGCAACTTCCAGTGCGACGTAGACGGCTGTCATTGCAGACCAGAGCTCTCGTCGCTCCGCCTCTTTCGAATCGCGGGGGGCATCCGGCACGACATGCACGCCACAGGCCCTCAGGAGCGACGAGCGTAGTACATCGACGACAGTCTGGATGCCATTGCTGTCAGCGAGCAGATGTACATTGCGCTTGATCATTGACGCTTGCTTGCCTGGCTTGTCAAAGGCGGTGCTGCTTGCGTGGCCCATGCTAGAATCTCGCCCAGCAGCAGCCTGGCTGTCTGCAGCTGGTTCGGGTAGGCCTGCAGTCTCATACCAGCACCCGAGGAGAACATAGACTAATGCTTCGAGCCTCCTCAGTCGCAAGACAGAGTCTGTCTCTCCGACTCCCCCCAGCAAGCGTTGCATGAAGTCTCGGTGTTGTGATGTCGTCGCCGCAGCCCAATCCAAGCCGTCCGCCCCACTCGATGTGTCTTCTATCCCATGGAAGGCGCGCCACTCCAGGGCGAACGATGCCTGTGTTTTCAGCAGCATAGCCTGCTCCTCCACCGCGTAGGAGAACCACTCCTCCAGCTCCTCCTCGAACGACGACGCGTCATCGTAGTCAAAGGCGTACGGGGCAGGCTCGACCTTTGGTATGCCCTGCGTAAGGTTCTGCAGCTGCGATATCGAGAGAGAGTCGGTCTGCGGTGTATCTGGGAGCGGGGCAGGCGGTGCGGGCGGCGGAAGATGGGTCGGCGCAGGCGTGGGCGCTGAATTGCCTCGCTGTAGCCCCGGGCGGTCGGGGAGCGTGAGGGGCGGTTCAGCCTGTGCTCGGCCGTCGCCCTGGTCGAGCAGTAGGCGCTGCTGTTCGGCCGTGTCGAGCCGCAGGTTGAGCTCTTCTTCCGGCTCAGCTTCGATGACGGGAAAGTCGGCGCTGGAGTTTCCAATCAGCTCGGCCTGGTCGAGCACGGGAGGCACGAGCTGCTCGTCGGACATGCCGTGCATATCCATGGTTAATATGTCGAGTATTTGCGTCTGGGGGATGCGATGGCCCTGGAAGACGTGCCGTGCCCGCCACACGTGGGACCACTTTCAGGTATAATACATGACTGCTCGATCAGGTCGGGACTATCAAAAGATTCGAGGCGGGTATCGGCTACGAGGAAGGTGAGCTGTACTTCGTGGTGCGCATGCAGGTGGGATGCAGGGTCGGCCAATGAGCATGGGCTCGGGTTAGTGCGACCAAGGTTGCTCCGAAGACATCAAGTATCGACATACTGCAAGTCGTCACGTACGAGCACACATAGCAGAGCGTTGGAGAGAGACGGTCGCCGGGATTGTCATGTCGTATCATTGAAAGATCTCATTCGTTGCTGTAGAAAAAGTCGCTGGGAAGCGTAAGAAAGAAGAAGCCCCCATCCGTGACTACCGCTTCATGCAAACGAGAAAGGATCTCGTATCGAGCGAGTGAGCCCTCCACTAATGTAGGCCGGGCAGAAACAGGTAAATAAAATCTCCGTCAACATCGTATCGAAAAAAGTACGCTCGGAAGAGCTCAATCCATGTACTACATCGGATTTGGCCCGGACTGCTCGCCGTTTTCTTGGCGCTCCTTAATCTCATCGGGTAGGATGCCGTTGTTCTCACAGGCGCGCTTGTAGATCTGACACTCGTCCCAGGCTCGTTGGCACTCGGCTTTGAACTTGTCACAACTGGCGCTGAGCTCGGTGATGGCTTGCTCTGTTAACAGCTTCTCGAGCGTCCATTTCTCGATATTTTGTTGCTCGTTCTCCTTGAGTTGGGTAATAAACTGTACCGCCCGCTGCAGAATAGAGCCCTTGTTCTTCTCGCAGCCCGGGACGATCTTGGCCAGCTCGTTGATACCTTCGTTAATGGTCTCGCGACGGCGGCGTTCGACTGTAGCCAATTAGCTATCTGCTGTAACTTCCAATGTGGACACATGTGCAAACCTTCTTTGTGGTTGTCTCTCCGCACCTTGTGCCATTCCTCCGTGCCAACCTGGGGCTTGTGGGTGGCGCTTTGTGGTGGCGAGTCGCTGGGCGCGGATTGGCCAGGGCGACCCGTCTGTGTGGCAGCCTTGAGGGCTTCGAAACTGAGATCTTGCATGCCCGTGTGCTGCTGGCTGTGGTCTCCCATGACAAAGGAGCCATCGCCCGAGTTTTGCGTTTGAAACTGCAGCTCCGTCGGCTGAGGCACCGTCATTTGATGGTAGGCAAGCGCGGCGGCAGCGGTGTCGCCAACACTCGCCGTGTTGGCCCCGCCGTTGTGCTGTACGTCGAATTGTTGCTGCATGTCGTCTTCGGCGGCGTTGTGTGCGGCGAGGAAAGAGGCGGCGACTTGATCGGCCAGGTGGTCGGTGTTCGACGTGCTCGGCGCGGGCCGGCTGAGGCCTTGGTCTCGGGTGTCGCGCTTGCGCTTGTTCGTGTGGGCGCTGTGAGAATCCAGCTTTGTGTCGGTAGGGTAGCCCGCGGTATCAGCCATAGCCCCGCGCGAGATTATTTCACTGGGTTATCAGAAGTACTGAAGACGATTCGACGACAGCTAGAGAAGCGCCTTGCTAACGTTCGTGTAGTGCTGCTGCGGTCGCACTGGGGAGACTTATGCCCGGGTTGTTCCGCAACGCGAGACGTCGTGGACCCTGGAATACAGAGCGCGAATGATAGGCGGGAGCGCTCTGGTCACTCTGTAGGCAGCCGCGACGACGGCAAGGTTGGCCGAGTAAGGGAGAAGAAGTAGGTAGTAGCTAGTAGGTAGAACAGACGCGCTCGAAGCGTGAGTCGCAAACCACTGACGCGGGGAGGAGCGGCGCTTTGCCCACCAGTTCACGCGCAAGCCAGGGAGACTATCGATCGAGCAATCAGGCGCTTGATATGCGCATACAGAGGCCTGAGGGATGACAAACATTAGCACGGGCGCGAGCAGCTGAGTACGTGAAAGTGGTGCGACTAAGATCCAGCAAGCCGTCGATTGGGCGCATTGATTGCCAGTCGCTGTGCCACCGAGCTGTCACGACTCAAAAGAGTGCCGTCGTATCGTGTCGACGGGTGCGTCGTAGGCAGCGCACAAGGCCGTCGTGCGTCGTTTCGTCGTGGATGCGCGCGTCCATGAAGTGCGGGACGCGGAGCAACAGCGCAGCCAGCGAGCTCACAAGAGGCAACCACAACTGCCGGACGGCAGGCGCGACTGTCGCAAGCGGATCGCGTATCGAGGACGCCCTCGCCGACGCTGCGCCCAACAACAGGTGCATGCCCAAAGTGCGGCGAAAGGAAGATGCTGCACATACCTGGCCGGGTGATGTTCCACGCTCAGTAGTTCGGACACGTGAGGAGAGCCTTTGATGTTCAGTACCAGTCGATGCACAGAACCAAAGAGCGATATCTCGAGTCTTAAGAATCGAGACAGTATAGAAAGAGAAGAGAATGGCGTACTAGAAATGATCGATATCTATTAGATTGCCGAAAGATATGGTGGGACGAAAACAGGTGCTTGAGGTCTGCGATCATGTGCGGACATCAGGATCTCGTGATGAGGTGGTTCACAGCGGCCGGCCGAGCTTGATTTAATGCGCCGTCGACGATTGCCGCTAACCTGATCCTGGCAGCGAATCATACGGGCGCTTGACGCCATGCCAGTTTTGCCCCTCACAAGCCGCGTCTTTCACACGCAACCATCAAAGGATACTAGGATGCTGCTCACAATCACGGCAAAGGAAGTCGCTTTCTCCACGGTTATGTCAAATTGATTTCCGGGCGTATGGTACTCCGAGGACGATTGGCAACGCCCAGGTCGCGAGTTCGCCTTGAGCAATCCGAACTCCGGCATCTATCTCATCTCTAAGCACCATAATACGTTCGTTACTTATGGTATCAAACAGGCCTGCCTCACAATGCGATAACAACGTACGGATGGCACACCTCCAAACTACCTTGGCTCAGCCGACACCATCACGCTTTCGACAGCATGTGACACACACACCCCACATTCTCAGCAATCGCCGACTACGCTTTACCCTTTTCGCTCTTGGTGCAATACACACCGTGCTGCTCAGTGCAGCCTATTTATCTTCAGCGCCTCTTGTTGTCGGTGTTCCCAGTTGCACAATCTTCTGAGGTTCTTCACGCTGCAAAATCAGCCAGTCCTTGGTTTGTTGGTTGGTTCCGAGACGTTACGGACTTGAAAGCACATACATCAGCTCACAACTCGACACAGACAGGAGCCAAGCACACTTTTAGTGCCCATCTGGATAGTCACTCGTGCTTGGTAGACACCCTCGTCCCAAATGGGTAGGTTGCATCGCATCGCCTGCTCTAGTGTAAGGCCTACGCGACCTTTTACGTGAAGTGGGCAACACCTCTCATGCACCAAATTTTCGATAATACGGTTCATGTCTTGCTATAATATTTCCACACTTCTTATACACACTGTTGGATCTCTTATTCGCAGAAGTATTTTTCTCGTACCAACAATCGCATTTCGGGATATCACAATGACCCCCCAAATTGCCACTATCAGGTCAGTTCTTGAGCTTTCCCTTAGCACTGCGCGATCAGAGGTAAGTGTTTCAGTCTTCATCACATGCCACCTTCTCTGACAGCCTTGTGCCACCACAGCTCTTTTCCAGTATCATCCTTCGAGTCCTGGTCATATGCTTCTACTTTCGTTTTAAGTCATCCTCCATACCCTGCATGTATGTCCGGCAGCTTCAAGTGTGAATTGAAAGACTTTACTGACAACAACTTTTCTCGAAAACTTCGTGGTCGTATTCGGGATGCCGCCAGAATTGTTAGCAGAGTAAACATTGGCAACACCGATACGAAACACTGCTTCGAGC
Source organism: Clathrospora elynae (assembly GCA_010015635.1). Lineage (NCBI taxonomy): Eukaryota > Fungi > Ascomycota > Dothideomycetes > Pleosporales > Diademaceae > Clathrospora > Clathrospora elynae. Next base: position 123,651 of record ML976013.1, read on the forward strand.
TTAGAAGACGGAACTCCTCTTTCAGAGGTTTGCGACCCATCTTGGGCGTCGAATTAAGGTTGGCGGTCGCGTGCGATCTTGACTAATCCACCAGCGCTCTAGCCATCCCATCCGGGAAGGAGTGACTACCCAACGTGTGACCGCCTTCGATTTTCACACCTTGAATGGCAACCAAGACGCAGATCCTGTCTCACATGTGGAATGAGTACGCGTTTGTGCAAAGCTGAGCTCACTCTACTATCGCTGGAGGGCCCTTGAGGTACGTATCAACGGCTCATTGGAGGCACTGTGCCTCGAGCCCGAGCTTCTAATAAGCACCACCACTCAACCTACCGCTAAAAATTGAAGATATCACGGCCGGCCATGACTGCGCTAGGTTTCCCACTCACTTCCACGACTTCACACCATCTCTTGATTACCTGCCCCCACAGTTCTCGCAAGGACAACATGGTTCATCATCAAGTTCGTGCTCCTCATGAAGCACACTTCAGTGTGCGGCACTGAGACAACGTTACGTCACCCAGCGAGTAGGTCTGGTCGCCATCGGTCCACATCCTGGTAGCACACCGTAGCAGTGAAGGACATACCCAAGATACCTTTTTGGCAATACCAAGTCACACAACTACTCACCGTAAGTCGAAAAGAGGTAAGAGACAAGAGATCTTGATGAGTAGTAGTTTTATTCATTCCTGCTTGTGGGGTCGAGTAATGCTCCCGCTAGAGGTTTGCTGGGCTTTCTGTCGGACACTTTGCCTCGAGGCATGCTTTAGGCTCATGGTACAAACCTACTGGGGTTTGGCAGTGGATAATAGTTGTATTGCGGGCCCTCGGCAATCTCGATGATTTAGTACTACGCAGATGCTCAAGCGGCCACCTCTAATAGTGTAGTAATAGCTATAAGTTACCTCAAGATCACATTCCCATGATAAACATTCGAGTATATCTCAAGTACAGCACGTATGTACTCGCAGTATTGTGTAAAACTTTGAACGCGGCACAAGCTTGGTAGAAAACAACCACTCACTCGTTGTAGTCAAATGGCATTTCTGTGTATGTCTCGATGATATTTGCGGTGCTTGGATGCTTCTGGAATCCATGCCGAAGCCGTGCGTCATGCCCACGAGGCTCTAGCGCGACGCTAAAATTGCAGCTACGTTGGAGAGCAGGCGACCAGGTACCCGAACCATCAATTCCGAACAGCACCATCTTCCATTCCAGATTCATCGCCATAATCAAATACGCGACTCACGTGTAGCACCGTTCCCAACTACCGATAAACAAATAATAAATCACAACAATGGCCTCTGAAGTGGTTTCCAAGCTGCAGACGCTGGTTACAGGCGAGTCCAAGAGCGCCCGCAAGAAGAAGGCCAGGGCAGAAGGTGCCACCGCTGTGCCAGCCGCGCCTGAGCAGACTTCTTCCGAGACGGGCGCAGGCGGCTCTGATCCCGCGGGCAAGGCCAATGGGGCAGACAGCGAGAACTCGTACATCCGCGAGCTTCAGAAGTGAGTCGCAGCCCACGTTGCACCTCTCACATCATGTACAGAAAGAGCCCATGTACTTATTTCTTTGCACGTAGGAACATCCGCAACATCAACAAGAAGCTGGTAAGATAGGATCCTCGACCTCACCATGCAACTCCTTCACTGACGTGCACCCCGCAGAGCGCAACCCAGAAAGTCGATTCGATAATGGAAGCGAATCCCGGTGTCTCGCTCGACGACCTCCTCTCATCCCGCAAGATCAACGCCGACCAGAAAGCCCAGGCAGAGAGGAAACCGGGGCTCCAGTCTCAGCTCGCGCAGTATGAAGAACAATATGGCAACTACAAGAAGTACGGCGATGAGCTCGAGGCTAAGTTCGCCAAGGAGAAGGAGCTGCTTTCAAAGTCACACTCGGGGGAGCTAGACACTCTAAGGGAGACCATAAAGGCCGAGGCAGCCCTCGAGCAGAAGAAGCTGCACAAGGACAAGATTCTGACCTTGTCGCGCTTTCTGAGGGCCGCGGCTGCTCGTCGCCAGCTGGAGGACGATGACTCGGATCTCACCAAGGCTTTCGAAGGTGCCCTTCTCCAGGTCTATGGAGGAGACGCTGCCGCTGTAATCGCGGCGGAGAAGCTCATTGAGGGTGCGGACGAGGGAGTACCATCCACCGAGAGCGTGGTACTCAGCGTCACCTGTTAGTTCAAAGCTTACCACTCTGATTGACCTGAGCTGATCATGTGTAGACTCCGAGGTCAAGCAGGCAGCGCTCGAGGAAGCTCCCTTCGCAGCAGAAGAAGCGTGGGTGGACGACGTCGCACAGTCACAGCCCGCTCCTCCCGAGACTGAGACGCCAGAAGCCGTGTCCGACCCGACCATCACCAACGCCGGGCTTACAGAAATTGATGTTGGCGTAACAGCTGTAACCGAGAGCGCAGAGGAGAAGTCTGCTGCGCCGGCAGCATCGAGCATCGAGCCAGAAGCTGCGAATGCTGCTGCAGAGGCGCAATGGGACAAGCAGGCGACTGGAGGAGACGACCCGCTGAGCGAGTCCTTCGAGATAGTCCCGCGAGACCCCGCCGAAACCGAGACGCCGCATGCAACTGCTCCCGTCACCAGCACTCAGAGCTGGGCCGACGACACCCCCGAGCCGACTGCCACCCCTGCCGCTCCTGCGTCCGGGGCCGATGGCTTCTCAGAGGTCCAACACAACCGCGGCGGACGAGGACGAGGAGGCCACCCCGGCGGCGACCGAGGTGCATACAGGGGCCGGGGCCGAGGTGGCCCACGTGGTGACTTCCGTGGCGGCCGTGGACGCGGTCGCGGTGAGTTCAGGGGCCCACGAGGCGCCTTCCGTGGCCCTCCTCGAGGCGAGTCGTCGTAGAGACCCGTGGTACCCATTTCTGCAAAACGACCTGCACAAGCGGGAAAGCAATGGATTTGTAAGCGACCTAATTGGGTTGGTCTATCATCTGTTCTTCACTTCCGTTTGGAGCATCTGAGCAGGACGAATGAAGAAGAGCTGAAGAACTCAAGGCGAGTGTACAGCCTAATGTGTTTGGTAGCATAGCATCGGTGCATCGGATCGGATCTTTCGGGTTATGGGCCTCTTTACAATACCATGGTCTTCCGGGGTATGATCAGGCGCTCAATGACATGGCTTGTACACCAATTTTTTTCTCCTTTGCCGTTGTGATAATCTACTGCTTTTGTTCTGTGCATGACGTTGTTCATCTTCAGTACACTTGTCAGGTTAACAGGTCAGCGCCGAGCAATGGTTTCGGGGAAGTGTCAAGAGAAGGACTGGGCACTGTTGAAGCCCCAACTACGAATTTTCGGTCGCATGGCTGAAGTATGTTACGTATGGGCAAGGAATGGTTATCCCTGATGACTGACCGTTTACCCCTGGCGGTAGCGGTATGTCGATCCGGAGAGTTTTGATAGGGGGGTGTGCTGGCTTGTCATCCATCTCCGATTGCCGAGTGGAGTGGCAGATTGTGGAGTTGGCCACGCTCGCCTTGTGGGCCACCAGTCCGCTTGCTGCACGACACGAAGTATTGGATGCATGAAGATGGAGTCTCACCGTCTGGAACAACAACGCAGTATCTTACTTCGCCGCCTGCATTCACTGTCTTCCGTAGTGTGCTTGTGAGGAACTGCTACCACTGCACTGAATGGACAGTGATAGACGGCAGTCGCAACAATGGTCCAACAGATGCGTAAAGAAGCGTCCGTCTCCAAGTGTGCTTCCGCATGCCTTGCAGGGCGGTGAGGCGAGGCTTGTTCCTCCACATGGCGGAGTGGTGCACGAACTAGCGGGTCACGGCAGCCGTTTCGACAGCGCCAGTCAAAAAAAGCTTATCCCCACAAATGCAGGAACGTGTTTCACATCCGATCCCCAATCCATGTCACTATGCAGGTTTTTAACTCCTCTTTGCGTACAGCATGTTAGGTGAAGACAGATAAGCTGTTCAATCCACGAGCACGGTATACATAGACGTATTATCTGCTAAATTAAGCGGAGTGACTGGATGCGACAACGTCTCCAGCGTGGGCGGTTGCGTGGTGAATCATGGACAGCAAGGCGGAGATCTGATAAGATGTGAATCTTAGATCTGGCCTTGAATGACGTGCATGGGAATGTTGTGGACACAAGATAGCGCGTTGTGCAGGTGCCTAGATATCTTTGAGTGTAATTTATTCTGGAGAATATAATCACTTATGCTTTCCAGAGTACTATTATGTCGTGGAGTGCATCCTGCAAACGAGAGCCAGATTCGGACGCATCTTCAGGTGCCGACGTGGTGAACTGATCATCAGGCGACTGGGGTAGGGATTAGCGGCTAGTGCAGTTAGCGCGACTGCGAACCTGCAACCTCCTCACCTTCGCTCGCGCACCTCCTCGCACTGTCCAGCGCCCTTCACCCAGAAGCTGCGATATCGACTTTTGACTACGCCACTCGCTCGCAGAAGCTCCTGCGCTGACTGTAAAATTATTGCGGTGATTGTATATCCACGTGCGCCCGCAGTGGCGGAAAAGGCGACGCATGGTGGCCCCCAACAGCACCCGAACCACAACTGCCACCCGCCAACGAGCTCCACACACGCTCTGAGACAACCACGCCTCGAGTGCTGCAACTACACTCGCCATGGAGGCACCGGCGGATATCGTGCCGTCGGTCGAGGCTCCGCATGCCCACCACGATGACTCTACTATCCCAAAGGCCGCCCTTACGCCGCCGACGAGCGAAGACAATGACAAGAGGCATGAGAGGATGTCTTCCGAACTGTCTGACATTGACAGCGATGACGGCGAGGATATCGAACCCGACCACTACTTCGAGGGCGGAAAGATTCCCGTGTTCAAGCCGGTACGTCGCAAGGCTTGTATTGCAGCGTCTTTGATAGATACTAACTACAATTTGTAAAGACAATGGACCAATTCCGCAACTTCAAGCGCTTCGTCGACAAGATCGACAAGCACGGAATGAAGTCTGGCATCGTCAAAGTCATTCCACCTGCAGAATGGTAAGTCACTGCGACTCTAAATCTGTACAGGCGTGCGGCTCACTGTCTGAACAGGCGCGGCTCCCTCCCCGATCTCAGCGAAGCCGTCAAGGGCATCAAAGTCAAGAACCCAATCACGCAAGAGTTCGCGGGCCAACACGGCATATACACGCAGGCCAACATCGAGAAGCAGCGGTCGTACAACCTGCCCGAGTGGCGCGCAGTGACAGATGAGCCGCACCATCAACCGCCGGCCAAGCGCGGCGAGCGCCGGAAAGCCGCCGCGGACGCCCCATCGCGCACCCGCTTCATGCGAACCCCCGCAAACGCCGACGACGCCTCCCCAGCCCCCAAACGTGGCCCAGGCCGCCCGCCTCGCAGACGCCAGGTGAAGAAGGAGCAGGTCGAGGACGACGACGATGACGACGAGGGGTCCATCGATGTCCCTCCCACGCCCACGTCGCCTGGGCAAGAGGAGAAGAAGACGTCGACACGGAGGGTCAAGAAGGAAACTAGGGACAAGGCTACACCCACCCGCGCACGTGGTCGCCAGCCGAAAACGGCCGACGAGAAGAAGTCGGTCTCGTCTCGACGACTCAACAACAGGGGGGCAGTGGCCGACTACGTTGATGAGGCCGCGTTCGAGGACTTCGACTATCACCTGCCTGGTCTGGAAGAGTATTCGGTCGAACGATGCAAGGAACTCGAAGACAACTACTGGAAGACGATCAACTACGGTCAGCCCATGTACGGCGCGGACATGCCAGGCTCTCTCTTCGACGACCGAACGACTTCCTGGAACGTGGCCAAACTCCCCAATCTCCTTGATGTGCTTGGTACCAAAGTCCCCGGTGTCAACACGGCCTACCTCTACCTGGGCATGTGGAAAGCTACCTTCGCCTGGCATCTGGAGGATGTGGACCTCTACAGTATCAACTACATCCACTTCGGTGCTCCCAAGCAGTGGTACAGCATCTCGCAGGAGGATGCGCGACGCTTCGAAGCGGCCATGAAGAGCATCTGGCCCAACGACGCGAAGCACTGTTCGCAATTCCTGCGACACAAGACCTACCTGATCTCTCCTCAACGCCTAGAGAAGGACTTCAACATCAAGGTCAACCGGCTGGTCCATTACGAGGGCGAGTTCGTCATCACGTACCCTTATGGCTACCACTCCGGCTACAACATCGGCTACAACTGTGCAGAGTCGGTCAACTTTGCAAACGAGTCATGGCTGAGCTACGGCCGGATTGCGAAGAAGTGCGATTGCGAGTCGGACAGCGTCTGGGTGGACGTCAACGAAATCGAGCGCAAGCTGAGGGGCGAGCCAACGCCGGAATACTACGAGGAGACCGACGAAGAGGAAGACGAAGACGATGGTGCCGATCGTCTTCCTAGTCCTGCGCCTAGCGTTGTCGGCAAGACCAAAGGAAGGCCAGGGCGTAAGCCTGCTGGCAACAAGAGGAAGCGCGGCAAAGAGGATCCCAAAGAAGCGCCTCGGCCGAAGAAGCTGAAGCGCATTCGCATCCGTATCAGGGTTCCTGGTAGGGGCATGCCTTGCATTCTCTGCCCCAACGATGTGGAATACGACGATCTGCTGCCGACCGACAATGGCATGAAGGCCCATCGCATCTGCGCCGACTACACTCCAGAGACTTTCATTGTCAACAAGGCCGATGTGGAAACTGTATGCAATGTGGCCAATATCAGCAAAGACCGTCTTGAGCTCAAATGCAACTACTGCCGGTCGAAGCGTGGCGCTGTCTTCCAATGCTCGCAGAAGAAGTGTACCCGGGCCTTCCACGCTACCTGCGCGGTGGCAGCTGGTGTACAGGTCGATCTCGGACCTATGCCCACATTCGACGAGGAGGGCACAGAGTACTTTTACGATGGGTACGATTTCCGGTGCCGCTTCCACAGACCGAAGAAGAGGAACAACAAGACCGTGGACGTCGAAGCACTGGAGAAGGACAGGTTCGTCCTCGCTTATGGCAAGACACTGAAGCCCAAGGACGTTGTTCAGTTCCAATATGTTGGTGGTGAGATGTACCAAATTTATGGTGCACAAGTCGTTGAGAACAGGCCTGGCGAGCAGTCCGTGCTTGTGGATGTGCTGCCTGATGGGTATGTGTCGAAAAGCCCTGATCAATTTGCTGCGCTAACTTTTGATAGTGATCGAGTGGAAGTAGAGTGGAAGTACATCTTGAAACTTCACCCAGACGAGTCGCAGCGACCAAAGCCATCTGCGAACGCTAAGCCACTTCCCGAACACCTCAAAGAGAGCGACGCATCTCTCGACATTACCAATCGCACAGATGGCGTACCGGAGATGGGCGACCCTTTCCACGACCCCAACTCTGAGCATAAGTGGACTGAATGGAACACTGCGCCAGAGGTTACCCAAAAGATTGTTAGGGTGGACCTTAGCAAGGAGAACTGCTTGTGGTACTATCTTGGAAAGCCCTCGACTGAAGCGAGGTCACAGTATACCGAGAATCCTGCGAAGCCGAGAAACAACCCTAAGAGTAACTTCCTGGACACTGTCAAGCCTCCGCCTCCACCAGTTCCGGCTTTCCATCGCGCTTCCTACCCGGCTTCCTACCCGATCAAACCGACTCCTATCGCAGCGGCACCGCACACGCCGATGCAGCAACATATGCAGATGAATCGACCGTACATGTACAAGCCAAAGGAAATGACGATAAACGCCTGGAGATCACCGGTATACAACCCTGACACACGCAGGAATCCTAATTCGCCTGTAGCACATCAGCCCAATGTCAGCTATGATCATCGGATGCCACCTACACCGTCTGGACAATCAGCATATCAAGGCTACCACTCACACCGGCCACCGCAGACTCCACAGCAGCAACAGCAGTACCAGTACCAACCATACGTACCCCCTCAGACTTATTCCAATGGGACTGGACTATTGAATGGAATCGACCAGGATGCGCAATTGCCGCAGCACAACAAAGCTTTGCCTCCATTCCCGTACGCTCAGAGCCCGCGGCAGCTGCCTCCATCCCCGTACTCTCAGGGTCCCGGACAGAGTACGGCTCCGGCCTATGGTCCACCTAGCCATCAGACTCAGGCGCCTTCAAATGGTCGTGCATCGATCTCCAACATGCTGAGCAACCCAGCTGGGACTCCCAAACCTCCAATGTACGCCACTACAAATTCCTCTAACGTTATTTACGCTGCCCAATCCCCCACTGAATACCTTGCCCACGTAACGAATTATCCCTACCTGAAGAATTGTTATCTAAGGAGGACAAAAACTTACATATCACCTTATAGTCTGGATGGTGGAATCACACCGGAATGGATGCCTAGGCAGCCAATGTCCCGCGTCAGCGGTACACCTACTGCCATTGCGCCGAGGCCTATAGCTCATAATGGGTCTACACCTCAGGGGTACTATCATGGACATCGTCCGCCGCCAACGGGTCTGCCTGCCCCACGGCCATCAGCGCAGTTCCAATCCCCGGATGCGTTTCAACGCGAAATGGCACGAACAACCCAGTCTGCCGAAGCACCGAAGTGGGAGCAAATGCTCAAGCAGCTCGCTACATCAACGGGTCCTGGTCCCACAGCCATGCCTTCAGTTACAGCGCACTCGCCACAGGTACCGCAGCCTCGATGCTTTCCACCAGGACCCCGTTCGTACGATTTGCCAAGAAGTATGCAGGGCATGATGAACCATACGCCATCGCATCCGCCGTCGAGGGAACCACAGCGTCCGACACCTAGCCCCATCAGCGATGACGGCAAAGGTGGATTGGTCGCTATGCCTACGCAGCAGAAGCCGGTGCTGCCGCCCCTGCAGCCTGCGCCCCCGATTCATGGTGTGGAGACGTGGCGGTATTCTTGAGAGGATGGAAACCGACACAGGCTGCATATGACAGGATATGACTTATGTATTGGAATGGAATCGCATGTACGATTATAGGTTGCTTCGGCGTTCGATGGGTTAAAGCCAAAGTGGCTCTTTGTTTGCTTCTGCATGAAATGCATTTCTACGGGTGATTACTTGTTTCTTGGTGCGTGGTTTTATCTTCTCGTCAAGCTTGCGGGCCTTGCATGTGTTCAGTATCTGTGAACCTTTCTAGAATAGCCGCTGTGCGTGGCTGGATGTAATATTATAACCGATAGGTGCAGATGTATCCTGTCCGATCCTATCCTACTGCTATGCGGAAATGGGAAGCTTGCTATGTTACTTGATATGTAGTGTCTGCAAAGTTACAATTAGGTACTATGATAGGGAGACAGGCGACGCGCAGAAGGCCCTATCTCGCCCATCTCGCCTACTTAACATGTTGCAAGCGCTTCCTCCTCATCTCCCAGATCATAATAAAACAAGCAAAAGACGACACTCCGGAAAGGGACGGCAGAGTGTTCCACATTGAGCAAATTTTTTGGATAAAAAAGATGCCATTGTTGAGCTTTGCGAGGCTTGTTTGCTCAGTGACGACGACGTGTCTGATACTGATAAGGCCAATTATGAGAGGGAGATGTGCAGCCATGAGGAGTGTAAGGGGTGGTTTGCCGGGACGTACTGATTGGTTATGGGAGTATGAATGACGTGTGCTGTCGTTGAAGAGCGTCTGAAGGGGCTGACGGCGTTTAGTGGCTAGGGCAGTGGAGTGAGTGGAGGCCCTTCGGTACGATATCGATACTGATGACGAAGGAGCAGTAAGTTACCATACTAGCGAAAGGAACAGCCCTGAAACCCTACAACGGGAGGCGCACGCTAATGGGCGAGGCTTCGGATACATGTCAATAGTGATGATCCAAGGCCGCTATCTGGGCTTGTGTAGTGGGCTTTCTCCGCGGCCATGATGTGATAGATGTGAGGCACCAACAGTAGCATGTATGTCACTTATTACGGGCAGATAGCATGTACTAGGGTAGCAATAATAACTGACAGGAAGACAGCGTTTACCTGATGCAGTATTAGAATCCCGTCACCCATATAGATGCGATGCGATGATGGAGTTTGGTGACGAAATGATAAAGGGTGAAGCACATCATCGTATGTGGCTAGCGTGCCAAGATAAGGCCTGCTGGATTAACCTCTGCACCTCTGACTAGCCCTGCTCCTCCCACATCAGCTCATTACGCCAGATTTCTTGACTTCATGCTGGATGTTTACCGAATTCCCCGCTGCTGATCTGAATCACTCCTCTCTTCATTTTGTCAAAACCACGACGCAAGCAAAATGACCCAGCTTCTCATCCGCGAAACAAGCACGAGTGAAGTCGTGAGGCCCACTACGGCTCGTAACGTATTATCAAGAAGTGCGGAGGCAGGTGCAAGCGATCTCGTAACGCATGTATACCCGCAGCGTGGGCCTTGAGCTTGGTACGCTTATCTCCGGGCCATTACCTAGAACGAAGGTCGGGCGTTCTGACACACGAAGGCTTCATGCACCTCCTGGAAGGTTTACTAATAGCGATCAGAATACCATATCTGTGTGAGTTGTGAGTGCACACATAGCGAGAGGCAACGCTCTGCCCACCCTTCAACGACCCACCGAGATTTTGGTCTAATTTCAAGACGTTTAGCACCTGCATGGTTTTAAAACACTGTCCAGCATTCTCCTTCCCTAGATCCATGTATCAGCTATAGAGTACATCTGCTGGCGCCGGCTTTAAGCTGATGATCCCACACGCACGTTTCGTGTTTAATATCCGACATCTGAAAGGCTACCAGCGGGAAAGGCCACGCTCAGCCAATTTTGGGAACAAGCAGCTGCTAAGTTTCACGAAGCTACAAGCTACGGTTACTTAATCTGCCGGTGATACTTATATAGCTAGGCACACTCTAATAAGTTAGACTCTACCGTACCCGACTCGCACTAACGCTCGCCATCGTGTGGATCTAACGCTACACCAAACTCAGAGCCTCTCAAACCCCCTAGCACTTACTCGAAGAAACCCGGTTGAGGAAGCAATAATCTTGACGTAGTAGCCTGGTTTGATCTACAAGACGGGAATGTATCCCGCTCTGTAGTGGTCAGCTCGAAACAGGAGTACACTGACCCCCAATTGGACAGGTCGATCACGGACATGTTTACTCTTGGTCCACCGGTTCGTCACGTCAGCGAGCACGGATTTATCCTACGGGCCAAATTGTTGCACGAATCTCTTCCGTCGCAGCACCTGCATGATCCTCTCCCGGCGAACGACCTAACGAATCCTGGTTTCCGAAAATTTGACGTCTTGATAGCAGGTTTCCTTGCAGGATAGGAAACTTTCAGAGAGCGCCATGCAGGCGAGATCTGTACATCGTACATATAGGTTTGATGGGTTTCGTTGTTTCCTTCTTTAGGGGACCAGTACCACCTGTGCAAACGAACTTTTTTAAGATCGATCATCCTATTTAGCCCTAGGTTTAGCGACAGTCTAGCTCCCATTAGGGTTCTACGCAGCAGATTGAAGTAACTGTCATACTTTTCAATTCGTCTAAGCGCGATTGCGTGCATTTATTAGTCTCAATTAAGCCCTGTGAAGCTTCCCGGGTCTAGCTCTTCTGTCGGGCGTCCCGTTTTCCCAGCTTTCCGTATGTGCATTGCCTTTATAGTTTCAGGTAGCTCTACAGAAGACGCTGAATCCTGGTTTAGTGCGCGCTGAGGTACCAGCTTGTGCAGATCTTTCATTCTACATCGGTGTACCTTGAGGTGTAGATCATGACATATGTACGTTGCTCTGATTTTCGAGTCAGGGTATACATATGGAGGAGGGATATTAATCGTGGTATCGTCCTGTCTGTCGATCACATTGGAATCTCACACGTAGTGCATCTCATATACCTACATCTGCAATTGCCATGGAACAAATACCACCGGAACAACTGGCTATCTTGGCCAAACAGGATCAGGGTCCATTCACCAAATCCATCGTTATCACTTTCACGGCCATAGCGTTCGTTTGTTTCTGCCTACGAATCTTTACCCGGTTCAAATTCCTGGGCAGGGCGGTGGGATGGGAGGTAAGAACTCATGTACGAACTATATGAGAGACACATGCTGACTATGCGTCTCCACTTTTTTAGGATTATACCCTTTTCATATCTATGGTAAACATCCCCAGGAAGGATTTGGGCCGAGAACTGACTTTCGTCTTTCAGGTGTGTTCCATTGTATCAGCTGTCTTCCAAGTTATGCGTAAGTGAAAAGACAGAATCTTCATGTTTAATGTTCTGACGATACATAGAGGTGAATGCCGGTAGTGGCAAGCACGCTGTTTTTGTACCCTTCCCAAATGGCGTTGTGAATATCTTGAGGGTGGGTTCCGAAAACCTTCACCAATGCTTCGTGACGCTAATCAATGCCAGGATCTGTTCTGGAGTATCATCTTCTACAACATCGCTCTCGCCATCACGAAGATCTCCATCCTGCTTCAGTATAGGCGAATTTTTACAGTGCGCGAGTTACGCATACCACTACACGTTGTCATGGTCATATGTGTCCTATTGGGCATTACAACGTTGTTTACCTCCATCTTCACGTGCGTTCCTGTGAGCGCCTACTGGCAGATTCTGAAGCAACCGAGTGCGAAATGCATTCCGGACAAAACGTAATAATCATGCCGAAGTGCAACATGCCCTTGTATCATATCCGCTGCTAACTGCTGTATAGTCTTTGGTATACCAACGCGGGACTCAACATCACAACCGATTTGCTCGTCGCCTTTCTCCCCGTCCGAGTGATATGGAAGTTACAAATCTCGAAACACCAAAGGTTCGCACTCCTCGGCATCCTCACCATCGGTTGGGTCGTCTGTGTCGTCTCCTTTCTACGACTACACGCACTCACAGTACTCGTTGCACACCCTCAAGACAACTCTTGGTATGGCTCCGCAACTGCATACTGGTCGGCGATCGAGGTGAACCTTGCCATCGTCTGCGCATCACTTCCCGCACTCAAGCCGTTAGTCGCCACAGTCATCCCGGCTTTCGTTACTAGACACAGCCACGAGGGATACGGAACTGATATCACAGATAAAAACACGCTCCAAGCTTTCGAGGACAGGCGCCAAACCTCTGAAAGCAGGCGTCAAACCATTCAAAACAGGGACCGAAATACGGTTGATGAAAATATAGAGCTGGGAGGTTCAATCATCACTAATGCGTATCCATCAACTCCTACCGAGAGTGTACACGGCCAGTACATTTATAAATCAACGCTGTTCGAGCAGCATTCTCACGAGAACAGGCACTTTGGCGACAACGAGAGTCAGAAGAATCTCGTTGTTGAGCCGGTATCGGTGTTTATGAGAGACCCTGAGCGACGCTTGTATCGTTAAACAAGAATTTGTTTTCATCTACCTAGTCCGACATCTCCAAATCCACATTGACCTGTTTGCTCCTTTCGAATCGAACACCGTAAGGATACGACGGAACATAACAGGGGTTAGACAGGGATTTGTAAGAAGATAACGGACGAACTAAAAACACTAGATACCTCTCTTTTAAGGTCTGCTATTCGTTCGTCATTTTTTTAAACACCCCTGTTTTGTTCCGTTGTATGTGAAAAGAGGCAGTGCCTGATCCACAACGCTAATTTCTTCCGAGTCTATACGAAAGAGCAGGAGAAATCCAGAAGCCTCAAGCGAAAGCAGAAGAAGTAAGCGGCCACTACATGTGAAGATGCAACCTTGCTGGTCGTTTCTTTCGTGCGGCAACGAGTTTCGGAAGGCGGTCAAGCATCGGAGCTGCACCAGGCCACTGGATGATTTCCTATATCCTCGCCCCCCACTGCAAAATAGCTCGACTCTCTTCTTGGATTTTTCTATCATTGGTAAAAAGTCGATTCGCGTGATCGATAAGCCTTCCAGCCGAATGGAGGTCCTCAGGCTTTCCCAGAAGTCTCAGGCACTGCACCTAGCGGTACTGAAGTTTGGCTAGATGTTTATCCAAACGACTCCATGTGAAGCCGTCTTGCCAGCAATCTGGTAGCATGCATAATTCTGCTTTGTCCAAAGGCTTGCTAAGCAATAAGGTGTGCCACGCTTTGTCGACTTTGCTCAAACCAGCGGTATCGTTGAAGATGGGTCCCCAGTTGGTCAGCGCAGCGTGTGCGGCGTTCAGGTAGAGCAAGAAAAATGTGTCTGAAACCTTGGTGATGAAGGCTTGTCTGCAGCGGGCAGTGAGAGGTATCCATGAGCTGCCTCTATGCATACGATTAACAGTCGCTATTGCCTCCTCGTGCCAGTAAACGTATGCAGTTTCGACATCTCCAGTATGATAGAGATCATGCCCGCGTTGCTTAAAGCTCATTGTCATCTCGATCGCTTCGTCGGGGTCGGTCCAGCAATCCTGTGTGCTATCTCTGCCTGAACAGCCGCAGCGAGGGCAGGCGTTACATAGCCTTGGATGGTGACGGCCTTCAGGCTTCGGATATGAGTTCGGAAGGGCAGCAGTAACTTCTCTATCATCCTCGCGTCAAGAAATCTGTCGAGGGTATCCTCATAGAGTGTTAATGGGAAGCTAGGAACAGGTCCCACCTCTATGCTCATCCTCAATGCCGCATAGAAGCCCTCACAGACGTTATCGCCATCCTCAAACCTCCGGAAAAACATATCCAAGTCTGTGGCCATGACCATCATGCTACAGGGTGCAAGAAAACCATGTTCAAGACGCTACGTGGTCCTCGTTGAGAAGTCGACTTTGAAAGAGAGGGTAACTTTCAGCAGATAGCCTTTAAACTGCATGAGAGAAGAATGCCTGGCCGTGACGACAGGAACTTTGAAAGCGTTCATGGTGAAGCGAAGAGGTGAGTGGTTCATATATGTAACGAGAATGAAATGGGTTCTCTTCAACACAATATCGTAGGCTTCGCGGTGGATTCGTTGGCTTACGCGCAAGATAGTGGTGTTGATGGAGTGGTCCGCCCGGATTAACGCTTAGAAGTCGCTCAATGCTGCATCCTCTGTGGGTAACGTTTGTGTCTAGAAAATCAAATAATATGGATGTACAGAGTAGAATAGTTTAGAAACTGTTACGTAACTCAACTGGAAGATC
The DNA here is from genome assembly GCA_010015635.1 of Clathrospora elynae. Lineage (NCBI taxonomy): Eukaryota > Fungi > Ascomycota > Dothideomycetes > Pleosporales > Diademaceae > Clathrospora > Clathrospora elynae. The sequence continues at coordinate 138,669 of ML976013.1, forward strand.
GAGGAAACGAAACGGTGCGTCGTGGAGAGACATTGTGCCTGTAAAGGTGTGAAGCTAATCGAGTTCAAGCATTCTAAGGTGTTCCAAAGAGGGGTGTGGTCTTGTAAGAGAATCTGGTTTGCGCTTGCTTGGGCTTGTGCTGGCTTGCATATCAGAAGGACCTGTTCTTTCGTCTTGCGCATGCGCCAAATGATTGGCTCAAAGCTGGTGCATCCAAGCCCGATCTTCCCCTTCTAACCAAGAATAGCAGTATCGGTAGGCTGTAGCCGCAACGCGGTGTTGACATATGTCAAGACCTCGCTGGCCATTGGCGAATCCGCACGGATTCTTAGATATGTGGCATAACGATACAGGAGCTTAGTCTTGTGCTGAACAGAAGGCACATACTTGTATACGTTCATTCACTACCCATTCTCCAAAGACTGGGAAGCAGACCTGAGTGCGTCATCGGCCACTGACGCGGCGATGACCAATGCGTCTGCATAGGCGGGTGGATTCTACAGGTCAACGGCCAAATTGTGGGCTATATTGAGCCGTAGGAGGAAGTATGGCTCGACAAGCTGCGAGACGAAGGGTTTGCCGCCTTTGAGCACCAAGCTGTCCCAAAAGCTGGAGTTGTAGACCTTAACGACCTCGACGGCAGCATCTTGCCTTTTGCCTTCCCTGAAGATACGCAAACCGTCCTCCTTAGCTACCCGAAAGTCTGCAAGGATGGCCCATGGGTCTGACCATTATTCTCGTGCCATGTCATCGCGTACACCGCGACCAATATCGTCATCGATGTGATCTGTGATTGTCACGTCCTTATAACCCCGAAGAAGGGTCTTGAAAGGCATCAAGAGCTTTCCCTGTGTCTTTTCTGAGAAGTAGTCATCGAAGGCAGGTAAATATCTCGTCCGGCGCATCGTGTCCAAGATAGCCGCCATTGTGAAAGATAGCCGCAAATTCTCCTGAACCCCGACGTGTGCGCCTATCCATCCGTCAGAGCCTCACAGAACCTATCCATATCGCGATGCAGGATCATCAGCGTACATGAATCCCACATGCCTGCATATATTTCTACCTCTGGCAGAGGTTGTGGGTCTTTGCACGTAAGCTCGACGGTGAGCACGTAGCCTCTGAATGCTTCAACGACGATAGGATCTTCAGTCACAACCTCCACTGCCATTCCCCTCAGAAGGAAACGCAATGGTAACCCAGACCCGAAATACACTTGACGAAGCGGTTGGTCTTAACTAGAACCTCGTACGCTTCGCGATGGATCTCACAGCTTGTTCGTAGTATAGCCGTGTCGTTTTTGTGGCGGGCTGGCTTGAGATCAAGCAAGGCTGCGGACTCTTAACGTTGGGGGTTTGGTGAAAAGTCGCTTAGCATATTCCGATAGATCTTATCGCCGATCTCTCCTGGACGGTCACGGAAGCGGAAGGGTTTCGAGGGGTGGGAAGCCATCGTGGTTTGCGAAGTTGGGATCGAGAAGTCGTAGGACTGGCGATGTTTGAGCTGAATCGCAGCTTTGGGGATGAGAATGCCAGTGCGTCGGAGGCCTTCAACGCTGTAAGAAAATAAAAGCTGAGGCGATTGTTGTGCGGGGAAGTGACGCGATGCAGTTCCAAAGTTGCCAGCAAGCGAGATTGAACTTTGGCGTTAACGGTAAACGTGTGATCATGAGCTGTCGCTCGGTTTTCGGTGTCAATGGTGGCTTTCTTGTCATCGACATAACGTTGTGAATGTCGACCATATTGGTCCCATTCAGCGCTTCTCTACATGCCATAAAAAAGTATGAGAAGGGCGCAGCCGTTATTCGAACCGTCGTACTCGTTCGGAAGGAGGTCGCGAAGCCAGTCTACCCCGTTTGCCACCGTCCGTGTCTTGTCTCGATGTCCGTTCAAGCCGTGCACGGCGACTATGCTAGCTGCCGTTAGCTGGGGTTTACATTAGTGGAATTTAAGAACTGCCTACTCAACAACAGGGTCCTTTCCTTCAGTGACGATCCTCAGGCCTTGGGGACATTGCTCGGCAGCTGGGTTGGCAGCAGGCTCGTTTGCCCTCGAAGGGCTCTTTGTTGTGTCTTCTGTCTGCTGCAAGACTCAGCCTGATGGATTGCGCGGTGGAAAAGGTTGCAGAGCGTGCAATCGCAAAGAATCCAGCCCGCGTATCCACTTCGAGCCGTGGACTCGTTGTCACGCACCGAGAAATATCTGCTCCGCAAGACCGACTTTTGCTTCTGCTACTCTTACCTCCACCCCAAATACGCCGCCCTCTACGACCGCCCGCAAAATGCCACCATCAGTCACACGATCGACAACTCAACACAAGCAGCGGCACTGTTCTCCAGAATTGAGGTTAAGCCGCCCAACAGTGGAGCCGTGGAGGCGCAGGTCCAGGTCAGCATCTGGACGATGGCCGCAAGTCTGCACAAGAAGGCAGATCTGGCCCGGTGGGCGATACCCGCAAAGCGCGACGTCCACTTGCTTGACGAAGCTATCGACGTAGCCTCCGCCAGCGCGCGAGCCACTTCACCAAGCGGCCGCCTTCCCGACCTCTCCGCCCTCATCGAGCAGGCGTCACAATCATCGCCCTGAGCACAAGGTCTACTACGCGTTCCTCTCTATACCTATTGTCTCCGAAGACCCTGGCAGCGGAACGGTATCAGTGCTTGGACATGATGAGCGGCGCCCGCTGTTAACAACGCAGACGGTGCAGGGCATTTTTCAGCTGGCAAGACTGTATGGAAATATTTTGGAATAGGGTATGGATGAGGGCGGGGAGGGTTTTTGGGCCGCGTTTTTGGGCCCAGCGTTGGAGGGCGTTACGTGTGCTGATGAAAGGGCAATGGGGCGGCAGCAAGGCGTTTGGCGGCGTTTGTCTGGAGTGGGCCGCCACGAGCCTCCACCTCCAAGCCTCCGTTTCGAACGGCTTGTCGTCTCCAAAACAATCCTACATAGGTTACGTATACACAACTTCGCCGAAGAGAGAAAGAAATTTTAAACACGTTGTGTTGGATAGGCCGTAGCACTAGTGCTGAAAACAAAGAACTGACTGTACGATTGTATTGTGGTTGATATATCCATCTATCGGAGGGCCGGAGAGGGGTTCTTATCCCATCCGGTCCTCCTTGGAATCGCAGCCAAGGAGCCATGATGGCAGCCGGCTTACAGCCGAGCTCCATCGAAGCTCCTTGCAGTTCTATCGTGATATCCCAGCTCCATTGCGGTTCCCTGCCCAAGGCGGGGGAGAACCGTATCCGGTTGTAGCCAGCCTTTGGCTGTGGCTATTCCCACACGTTGCCCGTTTCACAGATACTGCCACTTTCTTAGCCACATGTGGGCTATGACGCGCTAAGACTATTTTGGCAAGCGTACATTGAAGTGGCTGTGCGCTAAGAGTAACCGAAGTGCCAGAACCGGAAACCGATACTGGTCACCACTGTACAGTAATCATCTTTTGAACGCCAAGAAGGTGCCAGAGAGAGTAGGAAACTACTCTAAGCGAATTGACGCGGCACTGCCGGGAAAGCACACACGACAACTTTACGACCAGCTATCGCGGAAAGAAAGCAGCGTGCTTGCACAGCTTAGAACAGGCATGGCACAGCTGAACACATATCTACACCGGATCAAAGCTTGCGACACAGACCAGTGTGAGTGCGGACAGGCGGCAGAGACAGTGGAGCACTTCTTGTTTCGATGCAGACGATGGACAACACAGCGAACAGAGATGCTGCAGTGCACGCAGACAGGCAGAGGAAACGTGTCGCTCTACCTGGGCGGCAAAGCAGCAACGGACGACGCAAAATGGGCGCCAAACATGGACGCAGTGCGAGCAACGATTCGATTCGCAATAGCAACAGGAAGACTTGACGCAAATTGACATCTGATGATCAGATAAACCTCATCTACTAACATAACACTCATCAACAACCTCGTACAGCATAGAGCAGACAGCGCTTCAGCCGCCGAAGATAGGACGCTGAACACTTGGAGAATCTCTTGGAGAAGCCGACTCTGAGCTTGCCTGCCACCAGCAATACTAACCCATGAGCGCCTGATGAGAGACGGTAGATGGAGAACAAGCGACATAAGTTAGATATCAAGCAGGGGCTTTGACTTGAACAACAAGCTGCATGGAGAAGCGAGTCAAAGAAGACACAGGGGCTAGTGAGGTCACGATGTAGCATAAGCAGCGTAGTATCAGACCAGCGTTAGCAGCCCTCTCGGCTCGGCCGCCGGGCGTAAATAAATTGTGTGTGTGTACAGTAATTTTTATCAGACCTAGACATCTGGGTCACAGGCTGAACGAATAGCCCGTCTATCTTCTAGAAACTACATGAGAAGCGATAACTTTCCCAGTACCCAGTAAAGATAGACAGGCTACTGTACGATCGATCACAAATTGTGGCGGCGCCTGGTGCGAGCGAAGTATGTCGACTAAGTCGGGTTTTTTTGCTCCACTTGCATCGCAGCACTTCAGACGTTTACTAGGGCTGCAATCGCTATCGCGAGTGACGGTCTACTTCAAGGCTGGCCCTCCTCAGCTGTTGCAACTCCGTATCCGAGTCATGATGTCTCTCCTCCACGTTCACTACGCCAATGAGGCCGTCCACTCTCTGTAATCCACGAGCGTCTCTCTCACGATCCCCACTAACACCAGCGAGCAAGAGATTCTGCTGTCCCAGTCGTGCTCCAATATGCGCTACTGCCATAGCGTCCAGGGAACCTGTCCATGAAGGCACGTGGTAGATATACCATGCCAAGCACAGAAGTCCAAGCAGCTGCAACCCGATGAGGATGGTCATTACTGACAATACGGCGACGGACACATCCGGTTTCAAGACTGGATATCCCGGCGAAGTGTACACTTTTCGACCTCGGAAATTGCCTCCGCCCACGAGCGTGTGATCAACGGTTGGCGCATAGTGATTAAGGAGTGCTTGGTTGGTGACAAAAGCGCTAATTTGTAGTAGTGCCTCCAGCTTCCCCGTGTCCTGGGAAAGACTAAGTCAGTATATTTGACGGGATGTTAGTGGTGTCGTTGACTTACATTAGAGTGAGTTGGAGGAGCGAACTGCTTCAGCCATTGGTATCGCAATCTCGGCAGGGAATCGTACCGAACCGTCGAACCAGAAAGCATCTGGCTCACCAGTGAAGACTGGCAGGATTCAGCAGCATAGAAGTACCACCTAATACCATACAACTCAGAGAGTGTGCTGAATGGCATGCCTGCACACATTTGGTACCATGAGGATTGATCCGAGCCCGCTGTCGTCGTATCGTGAGTGATGTTGGCTGAGTACTTTGACACATTGCTGAACCATGATATGTTGCCGAAGAGGGCGACGGCGGACAGCGCAAGCGGACCCGATGCCTTCCAGGACATCGACGGGGTGCCTGTATCATATGATGTGTTTGGCCGAAGAGAATCGCCCACGAAGTCGTCCCTGGAGGATTTAAGCTGAGGAATTTTGACAAATCAAATATTTACTTACGATTCAGTGGGCACGAACGCCGTTCTGTCATCACTCACCAGGTCATCGCTCACCAGGTCATTGAAGTCTCGCGCCATCACGTCTGCATCTGGCCAATCTTGCAACAGCGGACCATATGTGCCATTGTTCCTGAGGTTCCCAAGCTCAAAGTATCCGCGGGTAGTTTTCACCTCGCAGTGAACCGTCACGTTGGTGTCATCCCCGTTTGAATCACCAGCTCGGTACTTGTAAGTATCCCACATGTCTAAGTAGATCTCCTCGATGATGTCCTGCCTATTGCGACTTAAAGTCCATGGGAAGGCGCCAAGCTTGCCGGGAACACATATGCGCACGCTGATATCATCTGTCATCTCAAAAGAAGCAGTGAAAGGCTCCTCGCCAGGGCAAGATGTTGGAAACGATGTTCGCTCGATCTTACTGCATGCGACTGAAGAGTTGAGTCTCATTGCATGTTCCCGGAGAATGCCTGTTGTAGTATTGCTGGGAATGCCAGCGAGAAAAAAGCGAGACCCCCACTGATCCTCGAGCTGGGACCCTACTGGTGGAAATATCCAATTGCGGAGGGGAGTGCTCTTACTGCTTGTATGATCGTGGTTCATGTAGCCCTGCAGAACTTCGGTCATGTAGTCGCTCCAAAGACTAGGTTGGTATGCTTCAACTGAAACAGACGCTAGATCGGCCGTGATGCGCGGTAAGATGTCTCGATAGTAGATGCCGGCCATCTGTGCTGGCTCGATGTCGACACCAATAGTCTCATAGGTCGTCGATGCGCCATACTGCGGATACCACTCCTTGTACTGGGTCTCACAGTGGGGCATGAACCCGAGATCTCCACAGCTTGCCAGGTAGATTGTCTCCATCGGCACGAGTATTTGCATCAGAGGCTGTTGGATTGCGCCCAACAAGATCAACACAGCGCCAGGCAGCAGATAGTGCCTGGCCAGTTTGAGCTTTCGGCTTCGTTCCTCCTTCTGCTTCGTCGTCAACGAGCGCCATAATGCAGCGATAGAGGTCCATCCATGATCTACCAGGGCAAAAAGGTCAGGTAGGCTAAGGAATTCTTCTGGTCGTTGACGCTGGCTAAACACCACAGCGCCCTGCGCTAACAAGGCAGATAAAATAGGAATCGTGATCAGTCCAGCAATGGAGCTGAGTACATCCACTGCTCTCTTCCAGTTTCGGATGCTAATTATGTCGACTTTGCTGAATCCTTGCTGATTGACGTATGAGCGCGCTGTGACTGGTCGTCGAGAGAGTATGCAGGTGAGAACCCAAGGTACGACTAGGAGAGGAAAGTATAATACTAGAAGCCACAGCGCACGCGTTCGATACCGCAGTGCTCGCAGCTTTCGCGTGCTGGATTTGTGGAGCAGATTGTCCAATCGAGTACTTCCCGTCTTCCAAGATTTGCCTCCTCCTTTCTTCTCTTTCCTTTCCTGTACGGGTCTAGAGATCGAGTAAACTTGAATGAGCTTCCGTGTGCTTTCTGCTTGTTGCTCGTTTTCTGAAGCATAGTCCGAACTTTCTGCTCGTTCCTCTGCTTCCGGAGCGTGGTGGCGACTTTCTGTCCGTTGGTCGTGTCTGGAAGCATGATCTGGGCTTTGATTGAGACGGGCAGGACCGGCCATGGTAAGGGACATGTATGTCGTTCGAGTATAAGATTGAGTCAGTGTGTAAAGGCGATCGCCAAGGTGGATCGCAGTTCACTGCCCTACTTTATCCTGTGGAGTATTCAGGCCACCTGCAGGTTACACAGGCAGTGGCGGAGGAGGCTGAAGCGAGCGCAGACGAGGCGGAGTATGTTTCACACCTCAGCTCTCAGACGCTTTCAGCCACTCGTCTTTTGCAAGGCCGAGCTGCACGGAGGCTGCAGCATGCTGGCGGTCGAGGCGATAGAGGGTGCCTGGTTGCTGTTGTCGTTCGCTGTTTGTTGTTCAGCCCGCTCAGCCCACGCAGCTTGCCAACCCCGCTGAACCGCGCTTACCGGCAGTGGGCTGCCGCAGGCCAACTGTCGAGGCACGTCCGAAACACCACGCAGTCACAATACGACTGCCGTACAGCCATGCCTGTTCGACGTACTGCTAAGACTAACCGTACCAATATAGCCACCCCAGGTTTCCATTTCCGCTCGAGTGGATCTCCGGAACTAAGCTGCCGACAACGGTGTGTGGCAATCTCTGCAGCCGTTCTCGTTCGATCCACCCCAGTCCCTGGAACCGGCCGAGTCGTCGCAGATCCTTGATAGCCATACGGTGGGTGGTACGGACGCGGCACTTGTGCGGGGCGAATCGTTTGCGTCCCAGTCTCCGTTCCTTGACACCGTCGACCAGGCAGCGATTGCGGACGGCGTAGGCAGAGGTACCCGCTCGAATCATGCGAGGCGGCCTGCAGCCAGACTGGAACTACTGACCCTAAACGAGTGGAACGAGAACAAGACATATGATGAAGACCCACCAACCTGTCTTCACTACTCGATCGAATGGAAAGTCACGCTGAACAACAAGCTCGTCTCTAAGGATACAGAGCCTAATCTTGTGCTAGCGCCTATATTCTACTGGTCCCTGTTCTTACGTGAGAAGCTTGACAAATTGCTGCAGAAGAAGCTATCGTCAAGCAAGCGTGTTGCATGCGAAGACACTAACGTTGTTGTCTCGGTGACCGATCGCTCAGAGCGTGACTTGACAAAGCGTTTTGATGAGAGGGATATTGACTGGTTTCTGGTAGAGAGACAGTTCCTGGCGTGGGGCGAGTCGTTTCGGGCGGGGAAAAAGCTAAGAGTCGATGTATCGTTCAACTACGTCGAGGTAGGTCAGCAAGCGCCTGTGCCGACGAGAAGATCAGTGAAGCGCGGAGGTTCGTCTGCTACTCAGCAAATGCTGGCAGAGAGAGACTCACAGCTTGACGCCAAGGAAGGGGACTTTAGACAACCGTCTGCCTGGCAAGACGTCTACAATTTAATGCGATGTCCTAGGCCGCCTTGCAACCTTGGGCCTCACTGCTGGCGGGATCCTAATGGGAAAAAGCATTACAAGCTTAGGACATACCAACTAAAGGGATTGATTAGGCATGTACAGCAAGGGGGGCAATTACGGTCCCACGATGACGTGCCGGAAGACATCCGTCAGCAAGTATATGCAGAAGAGCAACAGCAGCTCGAGAGACAGCATAAAAGAACTAACAGTGTCATGTCCAGTCATCCTCCCATCCACATAACAAACGTACTCCCTGGGCCGCCTCATCTGTTGTCCAATCAAGCAGTAGCGTCGTCAATGCCTCGTCTCGATATTGCCGGTTTCCTAGACACTGCAGTAGAGGCGTATAGCGATTGGCAGCAGTCACGAGTGAGAAGGGAAGATCAGAAGGATGAGATTCGAAAGCTATGTGATATTGCCTTAGATCATGGACTGGACCTACAGCAGCTCTACGACGATCAGGATCCAGATTTCTTTACCAAGCAAGGCATCAAAGTAGGCATTGCCCGGCGCTTCATCCGCGATATTGGGTTCTAGGCTCAGCAGCAAATGGAGTCTGACGCAGGGATTGGTTCTGATTGAAACATAGCTAATAGTTCGGGTACGCTGCGTGGTCTGCAATGCTAATTCCATCGACTTGTTATTCCACAACACCTTCTACTTTAGATTATACAAATGCAAGCTTAAAGCTCTTCCACAGTGATACCCGCGTGCCTGAAATGACCTCTAGCGCTATCTTGCTTGCCGCCTACAACATCAACACACCATTCTAGAAACGCGTCGAAGCCCTGCTCTGGTTCGTTCTCAAATGCATGCCAGTTTTCTTAATAAATGCCTTCAGCTCGGCAAAAAACTCTTCGATCGGGTTCAGATCGGGCGAGTAAGGAGGCAGATACATGAGCTTAACACCGGCTTCGTAGCATATCTGTTCGAGTCGCTCTGTGCGATGAAAGGACGCGTTGTCCATCACGAGGACAGACTTTGGCTCGGGCCACCTACCACAATAAGGAAGGAGCTGCTCTACATAGTCTTCAAAGACCGCACTGTCTGTCGAGCCTTGAAACACGCTTGAGAACAGAACCCCTTCCTGGGTGTAAGCCGGCAGGATCTGATGACGCTGGTCGCGGTGGAACTGAGCCACCTGTACTGGGGCCACGCCGTGAGGGGACCAACCCGTCCACCTGAAGCCAATGCGTTTGTCACAGCCAGACTCGTCGATGAAAACGAGGTGATAGGACTGAAACTGCGTTAGGTTGTAAAGGTAAAAGTCTTGCAAATCTGCGTTCTGCTCGGCAGCGATCTGCCGTGCAGCTTTCTTTGACTAACCTGCAGTCTTCAGGCTTCTACTGGTGCTAAAATTCGAGATAAGAACATCACATTCGTCCCACAAGAAGACAACCATCTCCTCCTGGTACAGCCAAGGCTTCTCCAGCAGGTGTTCGCAAAGCGCGCCTAGCATGAGTGGTGTTATCGATCGACGTCTCCCAACTCCGTTTGCAGGAGCTCTCGTAGAGGCAAAGTGGCGGAGGTTGGACTTGATCGCTTTAATCGAGCGCTCGCTGCAGCCGGCATTCGTGGCCATCTGAGTCGTGGTGAGTATCCCATCGAGAATCATGTCGCGGATTAGATCATGCTGCGATGCAGCAAGGTTCGGGGCCATGCCGGTATCAACAAGTCTTGCGCAGAGTTGGGATTCGACTCTAGTATAGTCGTATGTGCGCAATATGGGAGCAGTTTGCAGCCCGTTAGTCGTGGTTGACACCAGAAGTGAGCTGTGGCCTGTGCTAAGGTTTATGGCGGAGCGCTATGCCGAATTCGCCTAGTAGGCCAAACAACCCCTGTCTATCGTGTGGCGCAAACTTAGTTGCAGCTGCGCGGAAGGGGAAGCCGATTTCGCTAAGCACTGTAAAGGCTGGAGGAAACGGCGTTGCAGTGAAGCTGCAATCGCTGGTGGCTGTACAGGAATCAAGAATTGTTGCGCACCCACGCAAGGATCTCAGGCTGGTCGACGGTCTCAGAATCCCAGAAGTCGCAGATAGCTATGCACAAACAGAATTACAGTGCACAAAAACCGAAATTCGGAAGAAAACGACACAGAATAAAATTGCTTCTAAGGCAGGACCTCCAGGGCCTCATGTTGTAGGGGGATAGACCCCACAGCCGTACCGAGATGCACAGATGACTGATCCAAGGATGACTGATGAACATAGTGGAATTGCTACAGAGCTGACGTGACCTCACGTGGACTCACGTGAGGCGGGGCAGTCCTGGAGGATATAGATGGGGCAACAGCTATCCGCCCGGTTAGTGCTTGGCAAGGCAGGCAAGGCAATTGCCAGGTCCAATTCTCACGCAGCTCAATTGGAAGCTGAGAATAAACCGTAGTCGGCCCGTACCCAGTCCGCTCCTGAATTATCTGCAGCTCTCTTCTCTCAGTAGTTCATCAGGCGTCTTTGGATCAGTCATCTGCGCATCGTCATCGGTACGGCCGTGGGGTCTATCCCCTTCCAAAACAGCAGCTGGCACTCGGAAAAAGAGTATATATCAGTAGCCAATCAGCGGCGACGAGCTGGCAAGATGTGTGAAGGTCCGACCATTCGTGCCAGCGACTGAACGCCTATTGGTCGAACAGCTGTGCCCCATGCGCAGAGTGGCGCAGGCTTGGCATAATCATGGCTATGTCGCGCCCGTTCCTTCTATGATCAAGCGCCTGCGCGCCCATTTTATCCTACCGTCTTTCGCCTTTGTGCCTTCGCCTTTGCGCCCATTGTGCCATCATTTCCTCGTGCCCACCCATTAATAGATAAACGCCCAGCGCCGAAGCGCTACAGGAAGGCGACGTGGGCCGTTGAAGGCGTCGTAGTGGAGTCAGTCGTCGTTCTTACACGAGCATGGAGGCGATCGACAGTTCCAGATAACGGAATCACAACCAATTCATGAAAGGGCAGTAGCTGTTTTGAGCCGGACATGCAGACATGCTCCACCTTTCGCAATTTCGGATATGATTCTCTGCGAATGACCTCGCAGATCGCAACCGGTAAAGATCACACGGACACTCCACTTCAGCTCAACAGATCTTACGTGATACGCCATGGACATGTGGCAGGCTATGATTGGATAGCCCACAATCGACGATACCGAGTTGACCGAGGTCGATTAGAGGATATTCGACCGTGTCATACCTTGTCTTGGTAAATTTCATGTGCAATAATAACAGGCCTCAGATTCGCAGACTTCAAGCCTAGCCACACTTGTCGACGAAATGTGTTGCTGGATATTAAAACTTCTTCCTCGAATAACTAGCAAGCCAGAGTAGTCGATGAAAAAGACAGTCGCGTCGGCCAGAAGTAGTGCGAATACTGGCGACACTGTGCAGATGAGTATGAGCAAGCCCAGTGACCCTTCCGCGGAGTTCAAAAATAAGAATAATCTTAAAAGTTCCCGTAGGAACGTTTCAGAGATTAAACTGCAAAAATGTCAGAAATCAAAACTCAAAAGCGCAAATAGGATTTCGCATACCTGAAAAGAACAGACTGATTTTCGTTAGCGATTTGTGCGCTAGATCGAAAAAGGCTGAAAAACTCACTACTACACTTGATCTAAGCCAAAAGGCAAAGCTGAAAGACTGTTAATAAGAGTGATAGCAGGGATGGGGAGAGGGAAACTGACAGAGCTGTCGATTGTAGAGGGGACGGGGGAAAGCTCAATATATAGTTGGTGGAGCCTTGGCGCGCTAGCCATCACGTGATGACTTGGTAGCGTCATGCTAACGGCTCTGGGAAGCAGCGACAGCAAGGTGGGTGACCACAGGCGAAATATCGTGCCGGTGTTCTGCCGGCAGACCGCAGAGAATGTCGAAAAACAGCACACGATATTGAAGTGTACTTTCGGACGAGACTTTATCTAAAAGGCTGTATTTGCTAGAGACCATATATGCGACCTTAGCGCGAGTTAATGCCAACGTCACTTCGGCATCTGCCACATCTTGCCAAGTCAAGGCGGCACAAGCAGAGTCTGCGAATGTTAGATTCGGAATCGTCTACTCGAGGACCATCAGCTCATAATGGGTGACGAAGTCATTAGGGAGGAGGACCGCTATCAACGGGACTAGGACGTGCTGCTGGCAGCATTGGTATCTGGAGCGCGACGCGAAAGACACCTCGAATCCCTCCAGGACACACTGTCAGCTGTTCAAGCTGGTGTATCTCTCAAGCAGGTTCCACATTATCAGTGATTATATGGTGTCTGGGCCATGAGTAAGAGGTAATAATATTGCCTTCTAATCATACAACGCGAGTCGAAATCTTTCCTTCATACGTCTCTCGACTTCCTTGGTTACTTTTAACTATGCTTACAGTTGCCTGCTCGTCTCTTCTATATTTTTCAGCTTCGTTAGCTACTCTATATTATGCGTCCTCTACTACTGCATACTTCACTCTTCGTCTTCGCTTCGCATCTTTGGATATAGCTTGAAGTGAGAAGGTTACGCAGCTCAGGCTCATATTTAAATGGGAACGGCGCGAGTACAGGCTGGTGAAGGGCTTCAAGTCAAATCCATGGCATATCCACATTCAGACGGCGTTGCAGGCACTTGTCCGATTGCCAAATTGCAGCATGACATATAGGTAAGCACCATGTTTAAGTGGCAACAAGATGATCGACGGGTTATCAACAAAGCACTGCAGGCCGCGTTTGAGGATGCATTTAGCGATAATATCGTGGATCACCATCTTTGATCGTTCATTTTCGAGAATAGTCTATCCTGGCGATACGTATTACGTCGGAACCCATGATGTGTACTGCGTTGACCGTTTTCACGGTGAACTGGCCCTTGGACGCTGCCCATACAATAGCATATATACAGTATCCGCTTCAGCGCGCGTCTCTTGTAGTACATAACCGCATGATGTCTTGTTATCTCGCGGCATATGCATATAGTTTTGGTAGCAGCAGTTGGAGTGTTGTTGTTGTTGTTGTTGTTGTTGTTGTTGTTGTTGTTGTTGTTGTTGTTGTTGTTTAGGCGAGACATTTAGGCTTAGACGTCCAACTACTTTGTATATACATGAAGCTGAAACTATTTGCGTATCCCGGTATATGCCATTTTTGCTTTCCTTCTCTCTTATGCCGTGCGTTCGGCTTTGCATTATCGTTATATGATGTAGCTTCTCTGGTGAAGCCTTCTTGTAGCTCTTCTTGTAGCACAGTAACAGCTCACCGGCTGAATTTGAGTTCATGTCAGGAGCACTTCTCGTTACATCACCATAGTCCTCATGGCCCACGTTGTCCGAGGCGGCAGTAGTGTTGTCGCGTCAGTAGTCTGGTTCAAGCTCCAGCTCGTGGGGTGGTTCGCAGGCACGTCTTGGTAGAGAACGTAGAGTGATGCTGATGTTGTGATCTTCGTCGCATCGAGGGTATATGCATGTTACAGTGGGAGGTTTCCTCAACAGCACCGTAGTATACGATTGCTCGTACTCCCGCTTACGATCGAGGCTTTCCAATAATACCGGGAGCAACCCGCTAGGTTTGACGGTCAGAAACTGCAAGCTTGATTTCTGTCGTCTTGTTAAGCCCTGGCACACAAACATATCCACACCCACCGCTTCTTTGAATGTCCTCAGGTGTTGCGAGGCTACTAACACGATGGCTTCTACAGCTTGATGGAAATACCCTGCGCTTAGGCTTGGGCCTATTGAGTAGGGTTCTTCACCAAGTGACTGAATACGTGTCGAACGTTTTCTGGAAGTATAGTTGCTTCTGCTAGATTAATACGCTTCTCATTCCCTCGGTGATTGATTGCGTTGTCGTGCTCGTTGCGGTCGGGACCTGAATATCCTGCGATGCACTCCTTGAGCCACGGAGATGGCTCGAGGTGGCTAAACTCTTCTTTCTCTGTGTCTTCGACAAAGTCGACTTTGTCAAGTGAGTCGTCGTCGTCTCCGTTGTCGTCGTCGACCTCAGTTTGGTCATCAAGTTTGCCTGTTGGTCACCTGCGGAGGATCGTCATCGCTGCTATCACTGTCTGTTGATCCCCCTTCGCTCTTCATTTCAACAGCATATCTGAATGCCTTGTTCTCGTCAGCTTCTAGGTTGTCGGTGCTGTGAGCATCATCGGAGCAATCGTAGCTGATGTATGTCTCTCTCTGGATTCGGTGGGCAGCATAGACGCCCACGAACGTTGATAATCAATGTGTGAGGCGCGTAGTATCTACGGACATCTTTAGTGCGCAATTGCTTTGCGGTACGAGTAGGCTCCGCGGAAGTGAAGATCACTAGCTGGGGGGACTGAGTTCTTGTCACGTTCTATTCAGAAGTGCGGCATTATCGAACCTATGGTCTTTCGCACTACTAAAACTCTCCCGATAACCACCAAGGTTGCTCTAAGTTCTTACATCATCACTATCGTAACATAAACATGATCCAAAAATCATGTCCATGCAGAGTTCATGCAGAAGTCTTTGGAGGCAAACTAGTGCGAGACAACCCAACGTCCAAACGGCGCCTTCTCATCCAATCGATTTACTTCGGGCTCGACATAAGAGAAACGGTGCAATTCGGCATGCAGAGATCCTGTTCCTCCGAAGATGCACGGACCACTTGCTTATAGCCACTCAGGTATCTTCACCAAACTCCGCATGTCTCCAGCACAAGGACACAAGAGGGTAAGGCAGTGGTTGATTTCTATCAGATCGCATTTGTCTATTGCGCCGACTCCTCAACACCCTGTAGATAGCGGGGCGTAAGTAGAGGCTATGAAAGGTTAAATAAGCAGCGATGTTGCGAGAAGCTTACCTGTGATAGTCACAGCATTCGCTGACATAGACCACAATACTACCCCATTGTACGCTGAGTTTCAGATACACGACATACATAATGTCAGCATCACCGGCAACCACGACTCAGATGTCCAGCATCAAACTCACCTGGAAGGAGGATGCTACAGCAGGCGCCATCCCAGCCTATGTGTACTTCTCCAGCGATGCACAAGTCTCAGCACCGCGCCCAATAGGTACGGCATGTCTCCCGTCGACTAATGAGCCACACTGACACCTCACAGCTTTGATGTTCCACGCAGGAGGTTTCGTGTTGGGGTCGGCGAGCATGGTCCCCAGGAGCCAGACCGCCCACCTAGTCGCGCGAGGCTTTGTACTCGTTACGCCAGAGTACCGTCTCTGTCCCCAGGTCTCGCTGTACGACGGGCCGATACAGGATGCGAAGGACGTCTTAAAGTGGTGTCAGGAAGAGCTACCAGCGTTGTTGAAGAAGGCGAAGGGCGTTGAGGTCGATTCATCCAGGATTGTCGCCATGGGGCACTCAGCCGGTGGACTGCTCGCGCTGACAACAGGTCTCTGTCTGCATCCACCACGCGCAATCGTCGACTTCTACGGCTGCAAGTACCTCTCCGATCCTTGCTGGGCTCAGAAGCTGCCCGTGTTCGCTCAGATCCCCGACCAGCCGGACGCACACATCTCGAAGCTGTACGATGGGCCACAAGCGTTGACGTCGCTGCCGATGTTCATCGACGGCAAGCCAGCGCTGTCCGACCCTCGATGCGCATGGTATATCCATCAGATCAAGAACGGGACCTCTATTTCTTCCATCGTCCCAGACGGCGACTACGAGCGTGCAGATGCGACGTCGCAGCTTACAAAGGACTTCCCACCGACGTTCTTCCTACACGGGAAACCAGATGTCTTCGTCGACTACAAGCTGACGGTGCGGGCGCACGAGGAGCTGAAGAAGCTGGGTGTGGAGACTGAGTTGGTTATTGGCGAGGAGATCGGGCACGCGTTCGATCTGCAGATGCTGCAGGAGACTGCTGATCCTCTGTTTGAGAAATATGTGGTCCCAGGTCTCGAGTTCCTAGCTAGGCACGTTTGAGGGCGATGTTTGCGAGCAGGCCACGCGTAGGGGTATACCTAGCGCAGGAAATCGATACGTGATTCGATCTAGGGTTGTCGCAAGCATTGCTTTTTACGAGGGAACTTCCGAACGGTCTAGGCGCGGCGTAATCTCGTGCCAACTGCGGTGGCGGTATAATAAGAATATCACCTGCCAGTAAGCTGTCTAGCTTAAATAGCGTCCACATGTCGCATCTGCGCACTTGTATCTTATCGACGGTGTGCAGAGAGTTAGAATTATCTACTCGACTCATAAACGCTTTGGCATGTAAGTGGAGGGTACACATCCACACTTGAGTAGCCAATGACAATTAGTGGAAGGGCATTCCCGCATCCAGGGTCCAATTCACCATCGCCCCGGAGCTGCCATTTCCAGATGTGGCTAGAGCAGACAGGGGAACGGCGTTGTCTGGCCCGTCGGTGCTTCGTTACGAGAGGGGTACAGAGAGGATCCCAAGGGCCTTGGCGCGTGTCTGGGACCCCATAAATAATTGGACCTGCCTATGCGAGTGTTGTGAGTATAGGGGAAGCAGCCAGCCTCTCTCCTATCTTGTGTGCGGAGGTAGCGATCTTTATACCTTCTGTTGTGGGATGAATCCTTTTCTTTGCAAGGCCTGTCAGGCCAAGGAATTGCCCAGGAAGCCTGGTTCGGCAACAGTGCTAGAGTGAATAAAATGAGACCGAACAGGCCCTTAGACCGGTGCACCTGGTATGGTTCGTGGAGTGCCGTTAGTGAACCTCTCCTCGCGTGCATCTGTGACGTACCCATTTCCGCTGCGCCCCCTTCGTCAACGCTCCAAGCGTGTCGGTACAACGACCCGTGCACACGGGCGTGCGCGAAAATCTCCCCAAAAGTCGATTCAGGTCGCCTTGGTAGCCACAAGGCAATTAGCTGTGCCGCGGCCCTATATATGGTGTTGTCCCGCCGAATCACCCGCCCAGTTTCCACCTCTTTCTCTCAACCAACGCCAGCAAAAATGTCAACGCGCCACCGAACCGTGTCGCCGGAGGAGATCAAGCGTCTCGTTGCGGAGGGCGAGCCAGTCGTCATCTTCGAGGGATATGTCCTGCACCTCGGCGAATGGATCAATACCCACCCGGGCGGCCGTCTCGCCATCCTGCACATGGTGGGCAGAGATGCAACGGACGAGATCAATATGTATGTGATGCCCGCACGCTTAGAGGTGCACTAGCCCTGCCCTTTATGGCAACGCCCTGCCTGACCACGCCACCGGAAGGCTACGGAGGTGGTTGAGTAAGCATATAAGATCGACCTCGACTGACCTCAAAACAGCTATCACACCAATAAGGCGATTCTCATGATGACACAGCACCGCTTTGGTCGCGTAGAATTGCCGTGGACCAACCTCGAGCCTCCAATCCGGTCGCCGGACTACTATATCAATCTCGCAGAGAGGAAGAGATTGGCTGCCTTGGGGGACAACGAGAAGTCGAGGCGCGGAAGGAGCGTCGACCTAGGATCCGTGGGTCTACCCAATACTCTACTGCATTGCCGTGATCAACGGCGCATGCAGCCACACCGAACCTGGCTGACAAATGACTCCAGGCTGCTGCCATTATCGGCAAGAAGTTGATCGGAAAGGAAGCCTGCGTATACAGGGCTTCCAGCAGGTCCATGAATGACCCCGAGAAACTTCCTCTTATTGAGACTGAGATCGAGACGCCCACTATCTCCGCCGCCGAGTTGAAGACGAGGAACAGAGAGCAATATGCTATCGAGCAGGAAGAGAGGGAGATCGAGGAGGGCATAAGGGACAACCCCTCGCTCGATATCGAGACGCAGAAGGCCATCATCACTGACTACCGCGCGCTGCACCAGCAGTTCAAGGACGAGGGACTCTACCAATGCCGTTACTCCGAGTACGGTAAGGAGTCGATCCGATACGGTCTTCTCTTTGCTGCCTTTGGTGCTTTTCTCTACTACAAGTGGTACATCACATCGTCCATCTTCCTGGGCCTGTTCTGGGTAAGTTCCCTATCACTATGCTCAAACACCATGGAAGCTGATGCAACCACAGCAACAAATCATGTTCACAGCCCACGACGCCGGCCACCGCGGCATCACCGGCAACTTCGTCGCCGACACGCTTATCGGTGCCTTCATCGCAGATTTCTGCTGCGGCCTGAGCATCGGCTGGTGGAAGTCGAGCCATAACGTGCACCACCTCGTCACCAACATGCCGGAGCACGACCCAGACATCCAGAACATCCCCATGTTCTCCATCACCCCGACCTACATAAAGAGCGTCCTTTCTTCCTTCTACAACTTCACCTTTCCGTGGGATGGCGCCTGTGATGTCATGGTCCCGTACCAGAAGTATTTGTACTACCCCATCATGGCGCTCGCGAGGTTCAACTTGTACTTCCTGGGCTGGCTGCACTTGTGCTCGCCGCGCGCTCAGCAACTGGGCGCTGCGTGGTGGACGAGGCATGTTGAGCTCGTCTTCATGATCTGCTACTGGTACCTCTTCGGCTACCTCCTCGTCTGGTGCACGCTGCCCACATGGCAGATCCGCGTCGGGTTCGTCCTAATGTCGCATCTCGTCACCATGGTTCTGCACGTCCAGATCACGCTCTCCCACTGGGGTATGCCGACCTCCGACCTCGGTCCCACCGAGTCCTTCCCTGCCCGCCAGATGCGCACTACCATGGACGTTGACTGCCCGGCGTGGATGGATTGGTTCCACGGTGGTCTGCAGTTCCAGGCTGTCCACCATCTCTTCCCGCGAGTACCACGCCACAACCTCCGCCGAGGACAGGAGCTTGTCCGCGCCTTCTCCGAAAAGACGGGCATTAAGTACCACTGCTACGGCTTCGTCGATGGTAACAAGGTTGTACTGAGCCGTCTGGAGCAGATCTCGCAGATGGTCAGGGTCATGGTGGACTGCCAGAAGCACATGGCTGCGACCGGCGAAAGCGGATTGCACTGATCGCGCATGCGCGAAAGCTGCCTTTGCTGGTGTATTTGACTTCATGACGACGTAGACTTGTAGATATATCTCTTTTGTAATGGCATCAAAGAGCGAGCATCGGGCTTCGAAAAGCGAATAATGAACAACAATACATGGCATCTGCATCATATTGTATTCCATTGCTTGAATTGTGAACAGGTTTTGTTCCGGTTACGTCACATGTGGCTGGCGGCTGCATCGCGGGTGTCCTTGTCGTGCACTCGCAAGGTTTTCGGTGTAGCTAAATAACCTAAGAAACCATCATGATTGACACGATGGACCTGCATCCCGTTGATTCACTGCATTCCAGTAATGCTTGTCACGTGGCTCACCGCTCAGTGGCGAAATACAGGGTCATGTAACATAAGGTATTTATGGACAGTTGGAGATTCATGATGAAGCCATGTGCATTATGCTGTCGAGAATGTGTGCTCATACAAGCTATAGGCTCGGTCCTGGACATTGAACATGATTCCCTCCCCTCGTCGTGCGCTCATCCCCAGAAGAACGCCATACTCCCCAGCCTATGCGGCAACGTGCCATGGTGCATAATCCTCCCGTATAGCTCGGTTTCGATCCGGGTTCGTGACGCTGTTTCGGGATGATGGCTTTTGCTCTTCTAGGTGCCAGTGGGGTTCGGGTTCATCTGCGGAAATTCATGTCAGAAATGTGCATGTACAATAGGTGGCGAATTCGGGGGTTGAGTCTCTTACCTTGCGCTTGCCGCCGGGCGCGAGTGTGACGTTGACGAAGCGGCGGGTGTAAAGGTCGCGCTTGTGTGCCCGGCCCTTGGGCTGCTTCTTCTTCTCCTGCGGCTCGACCTTGGGTGTTTGACTCTTAACCTTGCCTGGACTGCGTCAGCAACTTGCGGGGAAGGGCGGAAGCGTTGTTTTTATGCGCACCGGCACGAGCGAGAGATCCGTGGACTTTTCCCATGTTGACTGATTATATGGTGACGGTTGATGGGTTGATGGTCGTTGCAGGTAAGGTTGCGTGGATGGGCTTGCGTGTGGGGGGCGTTGGTGATATTCGGTAGGTTGGATCGCTCGTGTGGTGATCGGAAAAACTTTTCCCCGCGCTGGTCGCGCTAGCGAGAACTATTGACATGACACCAAGTGAATGCACCCACTTCTAGTCGCCTTGATCAGCGCTCGGTGTCGAACCCGTGTTTGAGAATGCCAGCAACTCTCCTGAAATATTGTTGTTGGATTGGACAGCTTTCTACTGCAGTGTAGCACTCAAGCGGCAAGACATCTTCTTAAACTAGCGACGAGTAACAATAGTGTCTAGAAGACTCACAGCTTCTTCCTCACCGACTCATAGTGACCACGAACACGATGCCACCGTTGGATCTTGCGGGCCACATGGCAGCCACTGCACCTGTTGCTGCTGCTTCCGGATCTGCTAGCATCACTCCAAGCGGCGCAACTGCCTCGAGCGCTCTTGCTCAACAGTCCCCAACGCTGCGGCTATTGTGGGTGGAGGCCAGCAGGATGTTTTGGTTGCGCTTCTGGGTGCAGCTGCTTTCTCCTTGTAAGCGTAGACTTGCACTGAAGAGATGGCTGGCTCGAAGCGAAAGCTTGTGTTCAAGAAAACTAGCTCAGGATCAACTGGGCTTAAATCTACAGTAAGAGCTCACCACAGTGGAACTGAATTGATGTTATAATACAACAATGTCCCAGGTTTCAAAAGTCTCTAAAGCGCCTGCGTTCAATCAGTTACCGCTACTCAACTCGATGCTCATCTGCATGTCGACATCACACTGTCCCTGCCAGTTCCCTTTCCCTTTACAACATCTGCCTCGCTTTTATCAGCCCATTTCGTCTCGACAAGGCCCTCAGACGCCTCGACACCCATATTACGAACCCTAGGCTTCACCACGGCGCCCACATCTTCCTCGCCACCTTGTTCTTCCCTGAGAACATGCTTAACCCCCTCAGCTACCTCATCTTCCACCCACTCACGATACACAAATCCATTTTCTAACCTCACTCCCTCATTTTCCCATGGAAATTCTTCCCTCTCCTCCCCCTCCTCCTCCCTAGTCCCATCCCCCATCTCCAGCTCAAACCTAAATCGTCCTCTGCCTTTACGCTTTACGACCTTCTGCGTACTCTTCTCCCGTCCTATGTTCCAGCCATCCACCCCAGTAGCGACGACGTGCCAAGTCGTTCCATCTGCGCCGCTCCCGTTTTCCGTTCACTCCATATATTTTCTTTTAGCTTGCGTAGCTGCGAGGTCCTTACTTAGCGCTTCGCCGATTTTGACAGCTGATATGCGTGTGTGGAGTGTGCTGTGTGGAGTGTGCTGTGTGGAGTGTGCTGTGTGGAGATGTAGGAAAAGATTTAGGCTCGTTGCGTGGACAGGGTTGTTGAGAAATTATGCCTGCGTGCCTGGGCTCAGGGGCGGAGGAAGGAGAAGGGGGAGGAGGGCGGATCGCGGTGAATATGTTGAAGAATTTGGTGAGCTGGGATAGGCACGTGGGCGGCATGACCTTTTTGTGGAATATTTGAGCTGCCTGGTTGAGTGGTGGGGATGATGCTGGGTATTTGGGTTAGATGGATGGAGTGCTTTCCTGAATGAGATGTAAATGGGAATATGAAGTATACATGGCCATGTATATAAGAATCACTGTCCCTTGTGTTTGTGCTTGGATTGCTTCTCTAAAGGTCGGCAGTGCCTTATCGACATGTTTTAGACACCCTGTTGTGAGTTTTTCGAAAGACAATCCGCGATATCTTGAGACATGTGGAACGACCACAGTTATGTTGAGCGTGGTTATCTAGAGCGTTGAGATGGGTGGAGAAGGTCTCCTGTTAGAACTTTTGAGACACATGTATTGGTAGCCATAGGCACACAAGGCAAGACTATTTGTTTCCTTATAACTGATTTTTCCATGCTGGCAGGCAGCAGATTTGCACAACGCAGTAGAGGGGTCAAGGCAAGACCATAGATAAGGAGGGAAGAGGATAAGACAACCTGAGACCTATATAGAGCACTACAACGTCTATTACGAGATTCACGATCGCTATACACCCGATACCTGTGTGATTTTGCAGGCTCATCTTACAGTCCCGATATTTACTGCCTAGCAGAGAAGTGTTGCCCCATCCCGTGCAGTAAAGTGTCCTACCCAAACAGTTGGAGCAAGCATATCGAGCATCACTTATCGAGTGCAAGTTACTCGTCCACAGCATCAAGATGGTGAATACCTTTCGGGACTTGTAATTGAATTTGCATTGTGTACGAAAGAGGCGTACCAATGTGCACAGCATGGCTACCCTAGTTTTTGGGATAGGAGGTCAATAGCATAGTCCGCACAATGATGATTCGCTCCAAGGAACAGCATAAAAAACAGGTGATATACACGACGACATCATGAGCGAATTTGCTGCTTTTAACAAACTCGCCATGCCACAGCGGCTGAATTCGACATCAAGCAACAGCAAATAGACTAGCAATCTTTCGCGTACCTCTTCGCAAGGCCGGAACCACGCTAGCCTAGACCCGGATTATTGGTACCTTGGTCGTCACGTTGATCAGCTCTACGGGCGTGCCAGCGCATCAAAGCCCGTAAGCCTTACACCATGCATGGTATCCCTCTACAACTGAAAGCGGCCATAGCTACAGAATTCCTGCCATATATATGCAAGTGTCCCGCAAACGTGGCAAGTATCGTCTTGAGTGTGTTCTCCACGTGCGTAGTGACGCCAAATCCGGGCCCCGTCATCGGGGAAAATAAAAGCCACTACGGCTACAGCATCCAGTGCGGGCAATGTGGCGTCTGTCGTGAACGTTCCGGTGCGAAGTGTGGCTTTTTGAGTACTACGCTTGTGTTTAAGAGGCACTGAGACTGGCGATTCTCAATCTGGTATTTATGCAGGTGCTTGGGTCGAACGGCGTTTGCTATCTAACGGGGTGGGAAACGTGGCGCTTTAGTGCTCTATGGGCTCTGATAGTGTTGATGATGATCTGACGTTGAAACAGCACACTCGCTAGAGGAAGTTTATCTGGGAAATACACATCGCGTGTGAGTGAGTGATAGCGCCATGCATGACGTTGGAAGCGCCGAGTGCCTGGCCCTGGGTCCACGAAAGATATATTTTCTCTCTTCAAGTTTGTGGGTAAGTAAGGCACGATTTTGCCAGATTTAAATATGCAGCAACAACACAAATACTAATATGTGGCCTGAACACGGCATAACGTGCAATTTCAGCATGACTACGATGCGATGGTTCCCGGCTCTGAGGAGAGCATAGAGGCATGCTTCAGTCGGTGGTAGAATGCTGCAAGTCTGGAATTCTCGCTTGTTTCAATGACTAGAGAAGCCTTTCCCACAGTAGGACACTGAGGGTAACTATATGAATTTGTGGGCGATGAAGGAGATAATGCTGTGATCCGTGACGCGTATCCCTGTGTAGCTTTGGCGGAAGCCTGCGTCGTTGTTGAGGCTCTACGACGTCGTGTTTGGCCAGGGAAAGCGACTGGGAACGTCGGAGAATTGTTTTCGGGGCCCAAGTGCAACTTGTTCTGCACAACTCTGGCAAAGCGTTTGACATGCTGGGTTCGGGTGCTCCCAATCGATAAACGGTGAAACCTCCGCCCCCTGTGTTATATGTGTTGCTTTTGGCGAGTCATGTTGAGGCACAAGGCGGCGGATGCGCGAATGGTCTCATGGCCTGATTCCACGGTAGTGCCTTGACTGGCCCCGGTCGCGCGTAGACAAGATGAAGGTACAGTGCACATTCAACACCGAGATACATACACGCTGTTGACAAAGGCGTGGATGTGGATCGGATCGCCATGCGGGAGATTCTGGTGTGCTGAGGGGTGAACGGGAGATTGCGCACTTTAGAACCCACCGAAACAGGGGCCGCCTGCTTTCAGCCTGCGTGCTAACGAATCAGTGGCGGCGGAGCGACGGATAGAAATCCCCGCTTGGCGCATCCACGACGATCTTTCAAGACCGGACCGTGTCTTGGCCCCTCCTTCGTGCTGGGTGATCCGCCTCGACGGCCATTGGTTTCCAAAGCAGCAGCCTCAGCCTTGGGTACAGGAAGAAGCGGCGTTTATGGCAACGGTTATTGCGAGCCAGAGTGCAATCAGGACAATGTGCCGACCGTCTGAAAAGAAACGGCCGCTGTCTGCGATGCGCGCGATGGGCATCAGACCATTTTTCCTGCTGTGTGCGCCGCCAGCCAGCCATGGTCGCACGGCATAAGAGGTGCAACCGGGCATCCCTGGCATGATCATCGATAGGAAGCACCCCTCAACACCACAGCAAAGGCCAGCTGAGCGCTGCGGAAAGTCGTGAGAGGATTCCTGTGCGCATGCATGGGTCTTTTGCAACGCGACCATGGAGCTGTCCCCCAATGGCACCCGATGGCTGCACAGCCCCTCTCTCCACAACGTATGAGAGATGCGCACGAGTTGGTAGGAATGTGATGGGGCAACAATACCGAGTCTTGTCGATTAAGCCGGGACCGAGCTAGAGCCGTCTGAACGGTGGGCCGCTGACCTAGTTTAAGTTTGGAGAAGGACCCGTGCCAATCTGTTTCGATACCCGCCCGGTGCTCGCTTCAAGGCGGCCGAGTCAGTGCTATATTGCTGTGTTCGAGGTGTGGTGTGGCCGTGTGGCCGCGTGAGCAGTGTTGGAGTGGCAGTGATGAGTATTTTGGAGCGGCAGGTCATTCAGCATCGATGCCTTCGTCCTCGTGAAGACTGGCTCGCGTCAAGACACGATGGGCAACATGCAAGAGTGGCGCAAGTGTGTGCGCGCCCAGTCCGCGGAGGATAGCACCGCTTACACGCTACCCATGTGTGGGAGAGCCTTCAAACCAATGAGCCAGACCGAACCATGCCTCCTTTGTTCGTTCGGCTAAAACGAGGTGCAGATGAGCCCGCCCAGCGCCCACCCAGCCGTCCCCGTCTCTCATAGCCGGGTGCCCTCTGCTCTCCATCTCTTGCTAATAATCATCGCGCTCGCCATCGACGCAGCCGCTGGAACTGTGGCCCTGGACGATTTTTTAGACAGCTACGGGAATTGCGCTCTGCTCTCACCCTGGATAAATACCATCAGCCTCGCCATCGCGTCTGCACCCGCCCCAAGCCCGCCGCCCACCAGCCATCGATCGCAGCGCAGCGCACCCGTCAATTCCCAGCACCGGACCCCATAGATTGGCGCCATCGAGCACGTCGTTTCCATTGTTTTCGAAGAGGTGAGTGTCTTTGCTACGCCTTTTTTTTTTGTTGTTGGGTGCCGATGACTTGGGCTCGGGTCAGCCAGCGATGCGGACATTGCCCTGCGCGCGGCGTCCACGCGATTGCGCTCATGTCAACGTCAAGCGCATGTACTGACACGCCCAGGTCGTGTCTGTTCCGTGGTTGAGCCAGAGCCGTCTGCGTGCTAGTCTATTGCTTGTCCACATAGGTGCAAGCCCTGAGAGCGACTCGCTCCAGCTCCACGTTCACGCGGCGTGCTGACTCGTCGCAGACACCCGCCCAACACCATGGCGTCCACCATTCCCGTCAGCAACGAGACGAAGAGCCAATCCATCCGTACCACCAAGGATGGTAGGCAACTCCGCTACGATTTGCAGGTGATCCAGCAGCCGGAGCGCGCCCGTGCCTGTGGCAGCGGTGCAAAGTCGAGCGCCGACCGACGCCCCGTTGACCCTCCTCCCATTGTCGAACTGCGTGTCTTCGAGAACGACCAAGACATCACGTTTGCCCACAATGCGAACTTCTTCCTGCATGCCAGTCTGGAGAATGCGCGCGCCATCGCCCCGGGACGCGCCCCACCCACGACTGCCAGCTTCCCCGTCCTCACCGGCACACCGGTCGCTGGTATGGCCTATCTCGACCGCCCCCAACCCGCCGGTTATTTCATCTTCCCCGATCTGTCCGTCCGCCACGAGGGCAAGTACCGCTTAAGCTTCGCTCTGTTCGAGAACCTTAGCGAGGTAAAGGACCTGGATCCAGAAGACCCGGATGTCATTTTCGACGGCAACCACTTCGTCACCCACCGTGCCGAGGTCAAGTCTGCCCCGTTCACCGTCTTCTCTGCCAAGAAGTTCCCAGGACTTTCCGAGAGCACAGCCCTTAGCCGCATGGTCGCCGAGCAGGGCTGCCGCGTCCGCATTCGTCGTGATGTGAGAATGCGGCGCCGCGAGAACAAGTCCTCCAGGGATGAGTACGACGAAGACGACGGTGGTTACGAGCGAGCGCGAGGCACTGCAACACCTGAAAACTATGGCCACCAGCCGAACGCCCCTCTCGATGCGCGTCCGCGCTCCGTTTCTGACGCCAGCAACGCTTCGCTGGTCCCTCCTCGTCGCCCGAGCATGGAAGAGATGGCCCAGTCCTACCCACCCAGCAACGGTTACCAGCAGCAGATGCCACCGCCGCAGAATTCTGCCTATGCTCAGATGCCCTATGGATCGAGCCAACACCAGTACCAGAACGCGTACTCTGCTCCGCAGTCTGCTTCGATGATGCAGCCGCCACAGAACCCTGCTCCATACGCGCATCACCAGCAACACGGCACCTACCAGCACCAGCACCAGAGCCAACCTGCTATCCCGATGAACCAGCAGTATGGATACCAGAACTACCAGCAGCAGTCGCACTATGATCAGGTCCCAGCCGGCCGCCAAGAACAGGTCGCGCCCGAGTATGCCCATGCTCCCGACTATCGTCGTTCTTCTGTCACCCAACCGCCGCAGCAGTATCCCGCTCCTAGCCAACTGATGCAGCCGTATAACCCTATGGACCAGTACAACCGATCGCAGTCTATGAGCCAGCCTCTACAAACATTGCATACGTCTCCACAAGCACACTCGGTCACCGGTCACGGTAGCATGCACACGCCCAGCCACAACTCGCTACCGGCCTTGCGGATGCAACCAACAACAGCTGCAAACAAGCTAGAGCCAGTCTCGCCGTCGTATCAGTCACCACCTAGCGCCGTGTCCACCACCATGTCCACCAACTCCGATGCATCGAACCAAAACTACGCTCTGCCCAAGTTCAATTCTCAAGCCCAAGGCCTCCCGCCCATGTCAGCTGCATCCAGCAACAAGCGCTCTTTCTCCAGTACCTTCGACACCCACCACCTCGACGAACGCATGGTACGAGGAAACCGACCGCAACCCTCCGGCACAGGCTACAACTACGACCCTGACTCGCCTGACATGGAGGAACCCATGGACCGGGCTGCCATGAGCTACCGGCGCGCAGATGGGACACAGCGACAACGTCATGTACCCGAAGTCGGCGTTTGAGTTGTGCTATGCTGACGGCCGTGTAGCTTATATCAAGACGGCCTAGCGTAAACGTTGCACTGGAGTACGGAGTTCTTGTCACTGTTGTTTTCACGGATGTTAATGAGCTCTGATCATTTATACCCCCCTCGAGAACGACGACCGCGTGGCCTCGCGAACACATGCCCCCTGTTTTTTTGCTATCTTTGGTCTGTTTGGTTGTTCTATGTTTGATTTCCGCACATGGGTTAGGTGCTCATCATATCACCATATGGTTCCTTTTTTGTTGCTGTTACACACTACCTACACACACGAACATAGCACCTCTAAGAGCCTTCAGACACCACTACTACTCCTCTGGAGTTTTCTTTTCTTTCTACCTGTTGTTGCTATCTTGCATGCTGCTTGGGGATTCACGGGAACACGGTGGCTTTATTGCGATGAGTCTCGTAGCCGCACGCATATGTTCCATACCACTCTTTCTCTCTTTTTATATATCGTTATCGGTGGAGCTTACATCAGACCATCTGGGAATGGAGATCTAAGGGGATGAAAAACATGCATGGCTTGTGAGTAACGAGGGAGGTGGAAAGAGTCTTTGTATAGACCGTTAAGTTAGGCACAATTCAATGACACAAATTATCACTCAAAATCAGTGGTGTCCTGGTTTCTTGTATTTGCCACGTGTGACTGATTGCTGGTTGTGGAAGAGTTCGGGGGCATGGATCCGGGCACTTGATGTTCTAATGTCTTTTGTAGGTATCAACCTCGGCATATCCTTGTTTGAGTTTGTGTCCGCTTTGACTTAATCTCCTAGCTCAGCAGTCGTACAGTCATGAGCAGAATCGCTTTCCGGTTTCGCACTTCGATTTGATCTTGCCGCACGGACAGATTAGCACGCGCTTAGTCAGGACCGACTTAGCGGCTTGCAGGGATGATGTTATCCTGCATTACCAACCGGTGAGTCGGCTGTGCCGCTAGTTCACGGACTGACCGGTCTACTACTTGCACCCCACACTCTCCTTTCAGTAGATCAACGCATGCAGACGAAAAAGCTAAAATGCTAGCGTATTGTCTGACTACCTCAAAGTCCGCTGCTCACCACTTTGCTTCTTTATCCTACAGTTCATTCCCATCAGAGCCCAGAGGAAGCAATGTTCGATCTGCAACGGCAGAAAGTGCTGGACGAGTGCAAGTGGGCACCCAGAGAAGGGCAGCTTCGATATATCGAAGCCCGGACTTTTGCAAATACAGGTAAGCTTACCGAACATAGCCTCAAAATTACTTTGTTTCTATCAGTACACTAACATTAGAAACTGCAGTAAATGCATTACCAAGAAATCCTTGTTGGGAGGGAGATCTAAGCGACCTGGATGTAGATGACTGGCTACACCAAACGGGCCGCTTCGTCCGACCAACTGATGCTCGTCTCGGAAAGGAAGAAGGCAGCATTAGACTGCTCATTTGTGAGCGAGTTGGTTTCCATCCTCTCCAGTTCGGCTTAAGCAAAGCTTCCTTGTTGGCTATTGAACATAAATATGGTCTACCGATTGAAATGCTTCCATTCTTCAAGTTCAATGGAGGCGGCCATTCCTACTACTTTCGTCCTTCGGCTC
The DNA here is from genome assembly GCA_010015635.1 of Clathrospora elynae. Lineage (NCBI taxonomy): Eukaryota > Fungi > Ascomycota > Dothideomycetes > Pleosporales > Diademaceae > Clathrospora > Clathrospora elynae. The sequence continues at coordinate 167,873 of ML976013.1, forward strand.
CTCATGATCAAAAACCAGAACAGCTCGGTAAGGCCAAATTATCACGCCTTTCATATTCGGGAAATCTTACATGAAAGTTAGTGATTACGATTAAGGTTCCCCAAATGTACCAGGTTGCAAATTACGGCCTATGCCTGACGCACTCATTCAAAAAACACGTCACATTCGGCTTCATGTTCGGCTGGAATATGTTCAATGACAAGAATTGGGAAAAGTGCATGGGTACTGTGGAGCGTCCCAGATATCTAGAACCACATGGTCCCCGGATTAGCAAGCTCATCAAATCGGCAATCTCTAATTGGAGGCATCCATTGCTGTTACCGGTAATTCTGCTCGAAGACTACGTCTACCATGCG
>ML976013.1:179716-196787 GCA_010015635.1 Clathrospora elynae
CTAACCTTTGATAAGAACTTGGTCCCGCCGAGCTGGTTCATGTGCTGCATCAAAAAGTATCCAACCCATCTTCCAACCGGCGAACCTGCATAAGAGGTTAGTTTATCACCTCAGCCGTATGGTGTGTGCTAAACTTACCCAACAGTGCCTGTCCAGGCTTCGTACCCATAGCGAATTCAGACCCGGGCCAGACAGAGAGCTCGCTTTGCTTTGGCGCGAGCGTATCCAGAGCCTGTCTAGTGAGAACCAGCGTCCCTTTGTTCTCGATCTGAGCTACCATCAGGTAGTTGATATTCTTAACGTTGGCGGCACTGGCGGTGCGATACCAAGAGCCCCATGCCAGATCTGATATAGATGGTGTATATAGGAACTCGTCAACAGTGAGTTTGCGGCCCCAAATCAGGCCCACCATGTACGTTGGGCTCATGAAGTTGATGAATGTGATGGCCCGCTATCTGCGTTGACCCCAAACTCAAAGGTGGCTCCAGTGACCTGCTACGTGTTTAGCCAAATAGATCTAGTCAAGATCAACCTTATCTGGACTTCCCCTGTACTCCATACCATAAGTCTCGCCGACGTATCGTTGCTCTTTGAGGGGTGGCAGCTTGCCGTCTTTGTCGCGCAAGACCTTTGAACCATCTTTATGGTCGATCTGGAAGCACTGATTCGGCCCTCCTTTGCCTTTGGACTGTGTCTTGATACCGAGGTGATCGATAGCCCGCTTGACATGGTGATTCGCGTCGAAGTCGCAATCTTTATCGATTTTCCCCTTTCGTCCTCTTTGTAGGCCCACTTTTTAAAGGTCTCTCCAAGGTCTCCATCATACGCACTCTGAACCGCAGACTCCATTCTCACAACCCCAACTGCAAAAATCGACATTACCCTAATCACCCCACCCAACCAGATAGATAGAATCAACACAGACCGCTTGGGAAAATACGCCCCCACAACTGCGCCTCTGACCTCTTTGCTGCTCGACTGCACCCTCACCAACATCCTGAACCGCGACCTAGGCATCGACCCCGCGGTTATCGTTCCACATGAGTATCATGAGTACTACAACGTCTTTCAGCACTTGGCACCTGTACAGCGGGCGTTGTTGGCAACGCTGCAGGCCGAGCATCAGGAACGCGTGTTGAAGGAAATACGCGATGAGTGGGATGGGGAGGTGTGGGCGAAGCCGACGGAGGGAGAGGAGGGTCTGGGGAGGTTTTTGAGCGATGAGGAGTTGAAGATGGCGATTATGAGACGTGCGGTTTAGGATTAGGAGGGAGGCGGAGGAAGGATCGTGAGCGGAAGCAGCAACGCGCGAGAAAGAAGCCCAGCGACAGGAACGAGCGCAGAAAGACGACGAGGCTGGACAAAAGGCAGCACGCCAAGCGCAGGAAAAGACTGCACGAGAAGCTGCAAAGAAAGCTGCACAGGATCAAGCGGATGCAGAGAAAGCTGTGCGAGAGAGAGCCGCGCGAGAGAAGGCTGAGCAGGCTGCTCAGGGGACAACAGCACGGAAAGAAGCCCGCGAGCAAGAAGCATGGGAAAAAGCAGCCCAAAAGAAAGCCGTGCATAAGAAGATCGCGAAAGAGAAAGCTGCTTTACAGAGAGTATCACAGGAGAGGGCTACCAGGGAGGAGGAACTGCGGCAACGAGAGTTACAGGAGAAGGAGACGCAAGAGCGAGAAGCACAAGAAGCAAAGGCGCGTGCGGAACGGGAGGCAAGGGAGAAGGCTGCGCGAGCGGAGCGACGAGCTAAACATACCAAAGACCGGCAAGCACGAGAGGAACAAGAGACTGCGGAACGGGAGGCTAGAGATACTGCTGCGCGAGCAGAGCAACAAGCACAAAAGACAGTCGTATCTGCCGCCACAACCCACGACAAACCTCCTCCCACAAGCAGCACTACCACTTCAAAGAAGCCAGCGAAGAAATCACCTCGCCCTCCCCCCGCCTGCTTCATCTGCAACGAAGAAGGCCACATCGCCTGCAAGTGCCCCAAAGAGCGTAATGAAATCACCGTTACGCCGAGCTCCCGTACTGAGGAGACCGAGACGCCTAAGCCTTTGCCCAAGAAGCCGACAAAGAAGGTGCCTCGCCCTCCGCCCGCCTGCTTTACCTGCAAGGAAGGTCACATTGCCCGCAACTGCCCCCAGAAGTGTGCTCAGCCTACTACCGATGGTGTGAAAGGTGTCAACTAGAACGATACCCCCCAACAAGCTACCGTCCTGCCAGGCCCCCGCACCGAGGAGAAGACGACTAAACCCCGCGCTACCCAGGATCCAGCAGGCAAGTCAACCTCGAGCTCCACGGACGTAAAAAAAAAGCCGAAAAGAAGACTAAGCTTCCACCCCGCGCAAAGAAGACCCAACAAAACACTACGATTGGCGTCCACGCGGCGGCTGATCCTCCAAAGAAGACCCATGCCAACCCCACGGACGGCATCGACGCCACGGCGGCACCTCCCACGAAGAAGGCGGTACGTGCCCCTCGTCCCCCGCTCTTCTGCCGCGCGTGCAATGGAGAGGAGCATATTACGCGGAATTGCCCGGGTCGTACTAAGGAGGCATAAGGGCAGAGGCTTGCACGTTTAAGGGTTAAATTACGTTAGTTAGGTTGGGTAGAGGTGTAGTCGTATACTGAACTTTCAATCAGAAGAAGCGTAGCTTTTGGCCAATCGGGTCGTGCTCCAAGTAAATATATAATGCGTGACCCTGTGTTCACATCAAAGACCTGGAGTCGGGTTTTGCAATGACAACTCAAATAGTAATGGTAGCAAATACTCAAACGACCAAGCTGCATTCGTATTTATCGCTCAGAGTTCCAGCAAAGCTATACTCCTAATCATGTAATGTTCAGTTTAATGCAACCCTTGATGCTAGAAAACGATGGATATCAAATCCTGCTCACTAGTATGCTGTATTCTTTCCTTTCCCAAAACGCCAGCAATGCACGCTATGTATGTGTAGAAAGCCATTATGCAGGACAACTTGTAGGAAAGATGTGGTTGGCGATTCAGAAGCCGTTGAAGCCCATCATGATGCCCGCACCAGCGATCGCAGCACCGCCAACCCAGGGGTTTGTGCTTGCGCCTGGCATGGCAGCGGCGATAGACGAGGCACCACTATTGGATCCGCTGGAGCCACCAGTACCAGTTACAGTGGGGCCATTGACCCTGGGTCCGCCGGTACCAACAGCAGCCGTTGAGACTGCGTTGGGAACGATGGATGCGTTCGGCACACCGTTGGCGCCCTTTTGAATCTCCTTAATGCTTTCGGTGGTGGCGTTGAAGTTCGTCTGCGCGAGGGAAATCTCGTTGTTGGCGAGATCGTAGACGACGTATGCGGACCGCAGGAAAGTGTCACCGAGGACGGCGACGGAGCTGCCAGCAGGGCCAACACCGAGGATGCAGACAGGCTGTCCGCGCGAGACGGCGGCGACAATGACGAGCTCATTGATCGGCACGGAGATGACGACACCCGAGAAGTCGAAGTCGAGCGAGCCTTTCTGATTCGCCAGCTTGCAGTCGACAAAGGCAGCGCCTTGCGACGAGTCATACTGGGCGTCAAAGGTCGAGTACAGAGAGCGAACAACGTTGTCGGGCAAGTACATGAGCGATGAACCAGAGTCGAGCAGGACGGGCACGTTATCGTTCTGGAAGATGGAGCCGTTTTTGCCGTTCTGGCCCATACCGGTCAACGCGATGATGAACTCGGCGAACTCACCTCGCTCTGGGATGATGGGTAGGGTGTGGAGTTCGCCTTCAAACTTGTCGCTGTCGACACCACCGAAGAGGATGCTTCCCGTCGATGCATCAAGGTCGTTCAGCCAGAGTGAGTAGGCATTGGTGTTAATAGTGCCGTCGTCTACCAGCTTCTGCGGCAGGTTCGGGTACGGGTCCAGTCCTGCGCGGCCTACAGCAACCTCGTTGATAGCGTATCCGATTCCGAGAATGCCCTCCGGTGAACTCGATGTGTATCCGATGCCAAATTGCAGGTCCTTAATCTGTTGGCCACCAAAGCGGAAGGTGTCCGTCGCGTAGTCTCCCGACGCGCCTGACCCATCGACGTATGAGATGTTGAATGCACCGTTGACGTAGTTGTACGTTGACGAGTCGTTCGCGTTGAATGTGCCCGAGTCGCCGCACTGGTTGCCACCTTGGCTGCACAGGTTCGAGTTGACCGAATTGACCCAGAGATCACTACTGCCCGTGTCGATGTGTAACCGGAAGTTCTGTGCAGGTGTGCCGAGGCTGGCGTTCGCGAAGTAGAGCGTCTCGAGGTTGTCGAGTGTCTGCTGGACTGTCTTCTGCCGCCTTCGTAGTGTATCGTGCGCGACGGGGTTGACGATATTTCGACGCTGGATGTCGGTTCGCACTACTCTTGGGTTCTATAGCAGTCAGCATCTTCGCAAAGGTAGGTAGAGTGGTGCTTACCTCTCGCGCCGCGAGCCTCACTGCCACTGACGACGACGCCAATTGCGCGGCCAGGAACGTCGAGTACTTCATTGCGGCCTGGTTGAAAATACGGTGTTAGGAAAGTGCGTGCGATATATACAAGATGCACACAAATGCTGCGTGGCAAAACTGGGGACGAGTAGTCGGAATGGGTTGGAGTGTTTGATGTGGCAAGGGTCGCGAAATGCGGAGGGAGTGGTTTGCGCAAACGCGAATAAGAAGTAGGAAACTGGCAATAAGGAAAGAAATTTCAAATGGAAGGCAATTAGGAATAACTTGTGAAAGGAGAGGCGTGGCTGGCAAGGGTTTCTGCTAGCGAAGGGGCGTTAGCAGGTGATGACGACGCCGATGATGAGGTCGAGTTTGAAAGTGTTACGGGATGCCGTGGGCTTATTATTAGTGTGCAGTTGCCCACGTAACTTCCAGGGCAGGCGCCGTGTTTGCCGCGCCTTACAGAACATCAACCAACAGGACGTTTTTGAGCGTCGTCAAAGGATTGCGTACGGGATGGCGGTGCATGCATAAGACACGATTCGCCCAGATGAGTTCGATCGCAGAGCCAAGCGCTTGATGCCGAGACAGGACGCTCTGACTAATGCGGTGTAGAAACTTGCGTTTGCTGTCTTACTCGAGAAAGTGGAGGAGGCATCAGCCCCATGCGTCACGGGCTTTATCATCGCCGAGCGCAGACGCTATTGTTATCCGTTGGACAGCCTACAATAGCCCGAAGAACCAGTGGCGGATAAGTGATCCTGATTCTGTCTTCAGACGCCTGGAACATGAGTTGCCTGGAATGCTCGCGATGCCCGAACGCTGCGCTGCGCCGCAAGCTCCGCGGAAGTGCGTTTGAGGCTGAAACACATGACTATGCAGGAACAGGAAACTAACATGTCACATGTGGCGCTTCAAAATGGTCCAGGTGTCGCCGGCTACAAGAAGTCTGGGGCTACGGGTGGTGATAGGAGTGCAGGCGGCTTCCAAGGTAGGTTTCTGGTTCTCATGGCTCACGATGGTGCAAGCAGCAGAATGTGTTGATAATCATACCAGTCTAAGATGACCGGCAACGTGTGTGAAGCTGTTTCAAGCTCTGCTCTTCGATGCTTATATCATGAGCTTGTAGTTATATTTGGAATATCCACAACTGCGGCCCGGGGGCCGAGAGGGAGCACGTGAGCACTAGCCCAGAAATGGACGACCCGTGAATGCGCGTTTGCAGTTTCACCTCGCGTTCGCGTCGGCCCCTCCAAGGCCAACAACCACAGCACAACATGGCAAAAGCACAATCTTCGAAAGCAGCTGCCAGCAATGGAATCAGACCAAATCCCAATGCCGCTGGGGGTGTAAACTACGAGCTACCATGGTAATTGCCGACTTGTACCCTCTATCATTCCGCTTGACTGACCTCATACAGGGTAGAAAAGTACCGCCCTGTCTACCTCGATGATGTCGTCGGCAACACCGAAACGATCGAGCGGCTCAAGATCATCGCCAAAGACGGCAACATGCCACACATGATCATCTCGGGCATGCCGGGTATCGGCAAAACCACATCCATCCTCTGCCTCGCACGACAACTCCTCGGCGACGCCTACAAGGAAGCCGTCCTCGAGCTCAATGCCTCTGATGAGCGCGGTATCGACGTCGTGCGCAACCGCATAAAGGGCTTCGCGCAGAAGAAGGTCACGCTGCCGCCGGGTAGGCAGAAGCTGGTGATCCTTGACGAGGCGGATAGCATGACGAGTGGTGCCCAACAGGCGCTGAGGAGGACCATGGAGATCTACAGTGCGACAACACGCTTTGCATTTGCGTGCAATCAGTCGAACAAGATCATCGAGCCGCTGCAATCGCGATGCGCCATCCTCCGATACGCTCGCCTTACCGATGTGCAAGTCGTGCGCCGCGTCATGCAGATCTGCGAAGCCGAGAGCGTACAATATTCCGACGACGGCATCGCAGCGCTGGTCTTCTCTGCAGAGGGTGACATGCGACAAGCCATCAACAATCTACAGTCAACATTTGCGGGCTTCGGCTTCTTGAACGGGGACAACGTGTTCAAGGTGGTGGACAGTCCGCATCCGATCAAGGTGCAAGCCATGATCAAGGCGTGTCACGAACAGCGGATAGACGACGCGCTGACAGCGTTAAAGGAGCTTTGGGACCTCGGATATTCATGTCACGACATCATCAGCACCATGTTCAAGGTCACGAAGACAATCGACACGTTGAGCGAGCATGCCAAGCTGGAATTCATCAAGGTAGGCAGATCCAAAAGAGACGAGAGTACAGAAGCTGACAACGCAACAGGAAATTGGCTTTACACACATGCGCATCCTCGAAGGCGTACAAACTCTCCTCCAGCTCTCCGGCTGCGTCGCGCGTCTCTGCAAGATCAACATGCAGCCTCAGCTCTTCGCCCTCCCTATCAAATCGAAATAACCGACATACACGTTCTCGAAACCTGTATAGCATTTAGCACGGCGTTGGGCGTTCACGATTCACATGTAGTATTTGAACCACGCAGCATGATCCATATAGCACATATCACTTTCAAGAGGTAACTACATGACACCAAAATACCAACATCCTAAGGTTCTGGCTACTGCCCGCTCTTCATCCTTCTCCTTCCTTGCCCTCTCATCCACACATACCCGTTCCCATCGTCTTTCACTTCTTTCCTTTGTATCTTGGCGCAATCGCGTCTGGTTCCAGTAACGGGGATGCGGCTGAACTCTTTGATGGCGCAGACTCCTTGTCGGTATCATGCTCCGTCAGCAGCGATCGCTATCTTACTGTTGAAGCTTGTCCCTGTCCTTGCCCGCCAACTTGCGTACCGTCCGTATCGGTGTTGTCATCTGCTGCCGTCTGTCTCAGTTTGTATAAAGTGCGTCTTGAAGAGTCCCTCACTGCCGTGATTGCGTCGACGTCCTGGTTCTGTGGTGCCTCATGTCGGGGTGCTTGACCTTCTGGCAAAGTCTTCGATCCTGAAAATTCCTGCCATGCCCCGCGTGCATACATACAAGTGATCGAGCTCTCTGGCTTGTTCAAGTGCTGGTCCTCGATTGGGCCTCGTGATCCAGGCCATGAACCTGGTCAAACAGCATGGGATCACGCAGGTGATTATGAGGGCCAAGATGAAAATGCCCAAGACACTGCATGCTATGCCTTCGCCTACTTTGTCGGAGGTACTTTAAAACATGGTCGGTGTTCTTGCTTGGTGGAGAGGATAGATGCGATGGAGAAGAGGAGGTTGGGAGTCTAGCTCTTTTGTACACCACTTGATTGCTAGGGTGAGGTTTGCTGGTGTTATTTGGATGGAGTTGGCTGTACGAGAGTCAAGTGCAAGCAGTAGAAACGTTAATGATGATTGCAATGTAGCTATTAAGGCAGGAGTACCGACTTTCGAAAATGGAGGGTATGACGCGATAGGAAAGAGTAAGTACAAGCATGATCGCTGACCGAATGTCTCCTTCAAATGCTCTTCAGACGACAGCCCTCGTACCTGTCTCATTATTCTTGACCTCCCCAAAATGCACCTGCTGCACAAGTCCCGCAGCACCCTTCTCGGTTTTCTTGCTCTTCGCGAAATGCTGACCAATGTAGCCTTTGTCGCACCAGAGGTGAAAAAGATCCAGCGCTCCCACAAGTATATCCCCCCTCCCCCTCTTCAACTCCTCATCACTCATATCCCAAAACCTTGTCTTCTTATCCCTCCCCTTTACCGATCCCCAGATATCAAACGGATTAAACATTGGCACAATTCAAGGACGCTCATCAGCCCAGCCTGGACCCTTCCTTCCCATCACCCCATCCCTAGCCAAAAACGTGGAATTCGATTTCGGGAGGCGTTTTCGTTCGTAACAAGAAGACTTGCATCCTCTTCCATGCGTGTAGGGCTCCTGAGATTGAGAATAGGATGATGAAGACGATAGGTGCAGCCTTGTTTGGCGCGTAGTACCAAACGCTACCGGGTGACCAGTCTCTCATTCCCATTTTGACTGATTCGGCCTGCTGTAGAAAAGGTGAATTTGAGACAGGATTTAGAAGCCTGAGATTTGGGATTTAGTATGAGATAAAGAAGCTGAAAGTGATGCTAAGGCTACCATATATGAAGACTAACTAACACAACGCATATGAGCCTTGTCTATCAAGAACACGAAGAGGCTAGCATTTTTATACACATTAATGGATATCGGAAGAATTGCAAGGCAAAGCATAACTCATGTTACCGCGTGTGGAAAGATCAATGCAACGGATGCGCATTTTCCAAGTTACTGGAGGCGCGTAAGCGACCATGTGATATGTTATATCGATGAGGTATTGCGAAAGGGTTGACTGATGAGACATATTGAGATGCTTAGATTGGACCTTAGATGGAGCGAAGATTATCGCTCTGACCGGCGAACAGTAAAGGTAAGGTGGCTTGAGCAATGTGGCTAACCAATGTTGGAAGTGTAGACCCTCCACGTGATGAGGCGGGGACTAGCGAGGAGCTAGATCCAATGGAGGGAGCTAGCATCCGGGCGGTGAAGCCTCCCGAAGCACAACATCATCTCCTAACGGCATCAATACCAGCAAAGTCAAGCAAACGTCATCAGTCAACCAGTTCACCCAAAAGTACCACATTATTTCGGTGCGTGCGTTTCATGAGTGTGGCTGGAAATGGTGCGCCAGCCCTGGGTGCCGCAGAGGATGGTTCTAGGCAGACTCAAGCCGAACCTACGGTGATGGATGGATTATCGAGCTCCAAAGTTACGGGTAAGGACTCCGGTTGTTTTGAAGCCACATAACTTACAAGTTTTAGTCGAGTACTATGATCCGTCTGGGGTGTTCTCTTTGATACAAGAAGACTTGGCCTCTCGCCTTCCACTCCGAAATCTGCACTGGAAAGCTCCTACACGGCCTTTAAGATCTATCGACTCTCTTCATGTCGATCTTGTGCCTAGTAAAGATTCAGCAGCAGTTCTCGGAGCGGCAGCATCGATCCTAGCACCTAACCAAGGTGCGCCAACTAGGACCACTGATGAGATTGTTCAGCCACCTACCAAAGAGAAAGAAAGACGGCATCAAATTCCCGGTCTACGACAAACACCGTATCTCAAAGTCTACCTTTTGAGATGCGATGACTCCGAAACATACAAATCGATCACACGAAAGCAGGTGCGAGAATGGGTTAAAGAGCACACGCCGCCTTCTCAGAGCAGCACTTCAAATACGCAGGAGAACCACGATGCATACGAATGGATGATCGTACATGTTGTGATACCTGATACACCAGCTGCAAGTCAGCCTCGAGGATCTTCCAGCAACACGACTGGTGAGAAAGAGAAGTCTGGTCCCGCCTCAAGATGGACTCGCGGCACAACAACGCTTCTTGAAAAGCTTCGCGCGGACTTCAACATTGCCTCTAAATCTGCGCCAGACCGGATCGTTCAAATACGGTTGCCAAAAGAGAGGATTCCCCCGCATATGCTACCAGCGCCAGCTCCAGTTACCTCTCCGCCGATTACAGAGAACCCACAAGAGCAGGAAAGAGCATGGATGGACGTGATTGCTAGATTCAAGATACTCATTTTACTCTCATTTGATCTTCGAGTCAGTCAATATGAGGAGGACATCCGGAAAAATGACGCTCAACGTTCGTTTCCGGGTTGGAACTTCAACACATTCTTCATCTTGAAAGAAGGACTTGCTAGAGGCTTCGAGAGTGTAGGTCTGGTAGAGGACGCACTACTTGGTTACGACGAGCTTTCCATCGGTCTAGACACGGTGATCCGCGACCAGGCGAGTGAAGAGGCACAAGGTAGCGTCCTGCTCAGCTATTCAGACGATCTCTATCAAACAGCGGCCGCAGTCTTGCAGAGCCAAGGGAAGGATAGTACCAGCCCAGACGAGTCACAGCCATCAATCCACGACGACAAGCCGATCAATGCACATAAGAAAGACTACCGGGGTCTGATACTTGCGAATGATATTTCCATCTTCGACTTCCGACTGTATATCTTCGCGCGACAGATGTTCCTTCTTTTACGGCTAGGTAATTCGATCTCAGCACGTTCTGATCTTGCAGCTCGGCTACAACCCCGACCCAATGCAGGCATAATTCAACAATCCACTGATGATAGCGCTATTGGGATGAGGACTGGTGGTCAAGCGAACGATTCCGAAGATCTTTTCTCGCTCGCAGAACTTTGTTCGCGTGCGCTCAACTTTATCACTTTCGCTGGGCGACTTTTGCGACAAGACCTTACCAATGGGTAGGTGATATCCAGGGTGTTGTTATCGCGATTTTAAGCTGACGACTTTCTGTAGTGCAAACGCCCATGAAACATCATTCCCTGATCGCCTCGTCGACAACATGGTTCGCTCGTGGACCTTTGCTGCACTAGAGCAAGTGCTGCGGGAGACCTCCACTACCTCTCTTCCTTTCACGAAATCCCCCCAAGCTATGTCGAGCGGCTCTCCGGGCAAAAGTCTATCATACGGTGGCCGCAACAAGGAGCAGAAAACACTGGTTCCAGAGCCCAAATCTATGATCCATCCAGCTCGCTCGACGTCTTTGAATCCCGGCCGACGTGCTGCAGATGCTCCCTATGCTCAGCCCACACCAAGTGCTCAAGTGGTTTTCGAGAACGGGCAATATCAAGATCGGCCCCTTCCAAATCAGCAGAGCACTATGTCCTCGACCAAGAACGGCTTACATGATTTGGCTGGTGCGCGAGCGCAGCTGCTTTCTATACAGCGACGTCTGCTCGAGAATGCTGGCAAGAGTATGGGTTGGAACATTGGCTGGAATGCTATCCTGCTGTCCTTGAATGAGCAAGAAGACCTCAGCAACGTGGATCTTGATGGTGACGGGGAGCAAATACCAAACCAGGAAGTCGGCAATGCTATATCAGAGAGCAGTCTCTCAACGCCTGCTCTTGGCACATTTGCGGATGCGCTGATCGCTGCAATGTCATCAGTCGAGCAGTTTCGCCAGATTTATGAGGTAAGACGAATGCTTACACGCAGCAGAATGATACTTACTTAACTTCAGGGTTTGAGTGATTTGGTGGTTAAGCACTATATGGCTGCAGGTCAAACGAAATCAGCAGAAAGCGTGCTCGGAGACCTTGCTGCCCTTCGGTTGTAAGTTGATCAATCTTAGCATAGCGCGACAAAATTGCTTACATCAACTCAGTGAGCTTGGCGACTTTGCAGCAGCATCGATGTATTTTGGTCGCATGGCCTCATACTTTGCGGAGAGCAGATGGAATACTGTGGAGACCACCATGCTCAAGATGCACGCTCGCTGCCTCAAAAAGCTCAACCGCAAAGACGAGTACGTACGAACTATACTTGACCTTCTGGCAAAATCGGCAGCGAGTCGGATGGCACTCAAGACCACATCAAAACGAGCCAGCGTGAACGAGACATCTAATATGCCTGGTGAATGGCTGAATGATGACAAGGTCAATACTAGTAATGTGTTTCACGAGCTCATCCGCTATTCCCAGCAGCTACCGTACAATGTGACGGTTCAGATGCCCAAGTATTTTGGCGACATCTCGGTAGAGCCGTATGTTCGACACTACGACGAAAAAGACGGATTTCAGCTACGACTCCAGTTCCGATATCTTCTTGAGGATGAATTCGAGATTCGAGTAGCCAAAATCCGACTGGTCAGTGCGATCTCCACGAACGCAAAAGAAATATGGCTCGAAGACACATCGACGACACAGTTGAAGAAAGGCTTGAATCGCATGTGGATCGGCTGCAACGTAAGCCTGCCGTCTCTATTCTGCTTATATCAGCTGACCAATTCACAGGTGAATACTATCGGCCCATATATGGTTGACAAGATCGTTCTGGAAGCAGAACGCATCGTGTTTGTGCACGAGCCTTTCACAAAGGCTGAAGCCACGACTCCTCTGGGAATCATCACTTCAGTGTCTGCACACTCGCTTAGGGCTGCCAAGAAGGCGCGCATACTGTGCTTTCCGCGCGCCGAAGCGCTGCAAGCTCACGTGTACCTCTCGCACTTCATTCACATTGACAAGCCGCGACATATCGAGATTGAGTGCTCTAGTGGCTGGAACGACATTAAACATGCAGATATTCGGCTCAAGTCCGTTTCTGCGGGGCTGCGATTGCACACCGCAAATGCGATTGTAGTCGCAGGAGACGTCAGGATGGAGGACAAAAAGCCAACGCCAGGGGTCATCGCAATCGGTACTATGGCCGCAAATACTACCGCCACTATGAGGGTGCCTTATGATATGGAGACGATACTACAGGATCTCACAATCAAGATCGACATCGACTACTACACCGACAACGGCAAGTTCCAGTACACTTCCTCCTTCACCATCCCCGTCGAGCTGCCCTTGGATGTCAACGTGCACGATCACTTCAAGGGCAAATCACTATTCTCGAAATTCAACATCAAGACAGCGAACCAGGTGCCACTGGAGCTTCTGGATGTAGAGCTGCAAGGTTCGGAAGAATTCGAGGTTCATGCGCCGAAGAGGCTCAAGGAGCCTGTCCACGTCTTCCCAAAACAACCAGTTGCGGTCACGTACAAGGTTACGAAGAGAGTGCTTGATTCTTCCATGAAGCGACAAAGTCAAACCTCCACTCCTGGTAGTCTATCGTTGTCTGTGGAGTATAGATGCTTAAATGAGGATGTGTTAGATCGCGCGCGGAAGCTGTTCGCTGATGCTGTCGAAGACAGCCCAGTTCATCGGCTGGCACGTTTGCTTACCGAAACATTTGTCGGTCAGCTGGAACACAATATTCTGCCACATCAATACGAAAGAGTGGCCCTGCTAGAGAAGCTCGACCTGGGCGCGTTCGAAGACATGGGTTGGGCGGACTGTCTTGACAGTCTGCCGACTATTATCCGTGATGATACACAGACATGGCTGCAAAAGTGGCACGAGGTGAGTCCTTCTCTTCTTGTTGATTTTAGGCACATACTAACGTCCAGTTATAGACACATAGGAATATCCTCCTGGCCAAAGACGCGTCTCCAGATACAGTACAGTCCGCAACTGCCCCTCTATCACCCCATCCACCACGCCGCATGATTATCACAGTATCCATACCTCAAATCCACATTCTCAACACCGCTTCCTTATCTCTAACCTCTACTTCCGCTTCGTCGTATCCATCGCAATCCACCATCGCCACTGTAGGCCAGCCTTTCATGACAACCCTACGTATCGCTCATACTAGACGCTGGGCCTCACCATCCAGTCTCATCTCTGCTGCCAACTTGTCCTCGCCTGATGACGCGATCGACTTCGTCTACACGATTGACGCAAACCCCGATACATGGCTCATCGCCGGCCAGCGACGCGCACACTTTTCGGCCAAGGAAGATGAGCAGCACGAGTGGCCGGTTATGCTTATCCCTTTGAGACCGGGCACTGCTCTACTCCCGAATGTGGAAATTCGCGCGAAGATCAAGCCGAAAGAGGATGTAAAAGACAGTACCAAGACAGGGGAAGCAGAGATGTTAAACAGCGAGACGGATTATTTGAGTTATGGGGATGGTGTTGTGGTGGTTCCGGATGTGAGGAGTAGTACGATAGGCATCAGCGATATGGGTTTGGGGAGTCCGAGAAGCGTTGTTTGGCTGAATAGTAGTGGGCAGTAAGTGAGGTATTCGTGATGCGTATAGATTGTTCGCAAAGCTTGAAAGCCGGTGCTAGCCGTGAGAAATAAAGTACTAGATTACATGTGCACCAACGATGCTCTAAGCTTTCGTCACTGCTTCGATGTATACGTGGTTTGCATGTCTGTTCACATTCCACGTTGCCTCCGATTAAAAAACCCTTTATTCGGCTTCGTTTTGTACGACAGTCTGTTCTTGTGAGGCTGAGCACTAGGCGCTAACATCGTGACGTGGGAGGCGCATGATCCACCTATGTATATAACCTTCGTTTCCGGAGAACTGTTTATCGCAGACCTTGCTTGAGGCCCGCCAGTCCACTTCAAGAAACTGTGGATGGATAATACGCGTATGACATGCTCGGAACCGTGGGGTCCTGGGGCCAGAAACGCTTGGTGAGAGGCTGAAAAGCTAGCAGGCTGAGAAAAGTGATCGAAAAAGCAAAGTCAGCTGTACGAGTAGGCTGAAAGAGGGGTGGTAGGTAGGAGTAGCCTTCAGTCTGGTGCTATCTAGAAACGCCCATGGCTTTTTGTGCGACGACTATGTGTCTCGAGAGGAGTTGACAGCAAGCCATTTGCGGACCCTGAGCTTGTTATGCGCCCGATTCCTCTAAATGTGGCGCTATACGGGATAGAGGCCACGGGATGGAGGCCTCGTATTGCAAAGGAATCTTGCGCGTCTTATCGTCTTCGTGCGTTAGCTGCGGCCTACACATTTTACCTTTACGAGGCAGACATATGAGGGGCACACTCTATGCTATTTTATCGGACATACTTTCCCCAGATACGAAGACTCAGATCCTGCTATGAACAATGCTATCGACGCACGACTCGGCTGGGTTAGCTCGCCCGACGGCAGAGGCACCATCGACATAATCTGGGGGTGTCTCCTTACTATCTTCCTATGCGTCTGGACCGTCTTGACACTCAATGTCCCGGCACCGGATAAGTCTGAATGGGGTTTCACACTCACAAAAACGCGGTGGATGGGAATCGCGCTGTTTGGGCCTGAATGGCTCACGGCGATGGCCGGTGCGCAATGGTCGATAGCGAGAAGATCCGTTCAGCAATTCCGGGACGGAGACGTTAAAGACTGGACGATGCGACAGGCCTTCTTCGCAGATATGGGGGGAGTAAGGATCAGGCTATGCGACGGAGAAGAGTTCCCTGTTACGTCGAAGCACATTTATGTGCTGCTTAAGTTTGAACTCGTCGACTTGAGGAAGATCACCAAGAAGGTTATTGACGACAAGTCCAAGGCCGACTGGTTGTTGAAGTCGGTTACGATCGGACAGACGGTGTGGTTCCTCCTCCAGTGCTTTGCTCGACTCCAGCAAGATCTGTCCATCACCACGCTAGAGTTGAGTACCGTTTCTTTCGTTGCATGCACCATCGGCACAAACATCATGTGGTGGTCGAAGCCCAAGGACGTCTTCGTCCCCATCGTACTGGACATCGATTGCACGCTGGAAGTACTCTTGAAAAAGATCCGACCTGGAACACCGGACGCAACGCGAGACCTGATGAACTGGAAATGGTCACCGTTGGAACAAGAAGATGATCTGAGACCCAACTTCCTCGCCGACGTAGGCGGACAGCTCTCTAGTCTCAATCAAGCCAAATTCTCCCAAGCAGCGCAGAAGATCCGCTTCCGCAACGACCGCCTGCCACCCATCGAGAGAGATTGGCTGCTGAACGGCTTCCTGGGCATCGTCTCGTTCTGTTTCGGAGCTATATATGTTGCTGGGTGGAATATCAGCTTCCCGACCTATGCGGAGCACCTGGCATGGCGCATCTGCACCCTCACCATTTTCTCATTAGTACTGGCGTTTTGGGTTGTTGATATGAGCATTGCAATCCTAAACAAGAGTAAAAAAGTGAGTATTAGCGATCGACAAGCTGTACCACCCGTGCAGTTGGTCTTGTACACTTTTATCGCGTCGGTATATGTAATTATGCGCTTGTATCTCTTGGTAGAGCCATTTGCGTCCCTGCGTTCGTTGCCGGCCGTTGCTTTCAAAACGGTGGACTGGACACTTTTTATTCCTCATGTATGATTAGATACAAAACATGGATATTAAACCGTGGTTTCCTGGGTTGGGCGCTGTTGTACCGTAAAAGAGGGCTCCACTGGCTTGCGGAAAGATCCCCGGGAAAAGTTCAGCTTATGTAAGAGCGTATTAGGCACCTATTATTTGCAAGCCGGAGCGGGAATAGCGAAAATAGGGCTGCGTCATCATCTCTCGGCCTTTACCAATGGCCGCATAAAAAGGATATGACGAATCGGTGCCATTTTGACGGGTAACATCATACAGTACTAGGCCAAAAGTCTTGTCGCGTATTTGAGCACAAGCCCCCACCATTGCCAACACCAAAACAATCACCCGACTTCAACACAACATTACACCACTACTATGCATGCCTTTGGATCCCAGTTTGCGCGCAATCAATTGCCAGGCCAAGAATTGACAGAAAGATAATGCAATGGTATTATTGCAGCAGTAGAGGGTAGTGCAGGCACCGCTGAAGTTGCAGGGTTGTTTGAGACATTGCAATGCAATATTCAACGCACAATCAAGCAATGGAATGAGACAGGCTGCAACACTAGTGCCCACTGTTTAGGCTGCCCAAATGCCCTCACCCAACGTACCAAGCGTCTACTTTTCAGACTGGCTCAAAGAAATCCAAAAATTGAATACTGCACACTGCTGCAGGAGGCTGGACTGTGGCCTGATGATCAGCCATGACCCTCTAGTTCAAGGACTACTATTTGACAAGCACTTGCTGCAGAAGGCCTGCGCAACTTCAGGGCAAAGTGCAGACCAAAGATCAACAGAGCTGCAGCAATTTTGCGTCTGAAGTACAGCCATGATTAGCAAGGATTCAATTATAAGCGCACATGCATCAAATTTAGTGATGAGTGCAGCATTGCCTAGGGTTCAGGACGTTATGCCAAGTGGGTTTTTTAAT
>ML976013.1:196797-210851 GCA_010015635.1 Clathrospora elynae
GGAACAACTCCACTCTCAGACCCACTTGTGGGTCTCTACATGCGGGCCTAGCCCTCACATGTAGAACTGCATGGGCCTAGCCCATCACAGACAGCAAATATTGAAGAGATCTCTATCCTGCTAGCAAAGCCATGGAGCAAGCCTGCTTTAGCCTATGCAGATTTCTACATCTCCACACAAAGCAAAGTAGACACTGCAGACCAGCACAAGCAATGGCTGCACCATTAGAGAGAAAGCACTCCTCTTTCCACTCCTCTACTTACCCTAATCTACACTGATGGCTCAAAGATGGGAGAGGATGTACAGTACTAGGCCAAAAGTCTTTTTGCATATCTGAGCACAAGCCCCTACCATTGCCAACACCAAAACAATCACCTGACTTCAACACAATATTACACCACCACCATGCGTGCCTTTGGATCCCAGTTTGCGCGCAATTGATTGCCAGGCCAAGAATTGACAGAAAGAGAACGTGATGGTATTATTGCAGCAGTAGAGGGTAGTGCAGGCACAGCTGAAGTTGCAGGGTTGTTTGAGACGTTGCAACGCAATATTCAACGCACAATCAAGCGATGGAATGAGACAGGCTGCAACACTAGTGCCCACCGTTCAGGCCGCCCAAATGCCCTCACCCAATGTACCAAGCGTCTACTTTTCAGACTGGCTTGAAGAAATCCAAAAATCGAATACCGTGCACTGCTGCAGGAGGCTGGACTATGGCCTGATGATCAGCCATCACCCTCTACTTCAAGGACTGCTATTCAACGAGCACTTGCTGCAGAAGGCCTGCGCAACTTCAGGGCTAAGCGCAGACCAAGGATCAACAGAGCTGCAGCAATTTTGCGTCTGAAGTACAGCCATGATGTCACAAGAGGCAACAAGCAGTGATCTCAAAGCTTATTGAAGCTTGATTTGTATGCTACGTACAATACTCAGGTGTATTTACAAGACGTTGCGTGAAGAAAGGAAACAGTGTCCCACCAAGGAAGATATCTATCTCGGAGGGATGCTGGCGTGACGTCACACAGTCGTCACGCAGCAGCGTGTTGGTGCAGGAGCGTACGTACGTAGCGGTGGTTGCAACATGTTTGGCAGGAGCGTTGCGACAGGAATCAGGTGTTAAGGGAACCACGGTGGTTACCGTGACACATGATTGGCAAGGATTCAATTATAAGCGCACATGCATCAAATTCAGTAATGAGTGCAGCATTGCCCGGGGTTCAGGACGTTATGCCATGTGGGTTTTTTGATACCCTGATGAGAAGTTCAGACATGAGATGGTAGAGGAACATAGCACATTACATGCAAAGCAGCAGATGGTCTGGGGAGCTATTTGGTGTACTGCTGGGGGTTGCATAGGAAGGTCTCTACTAGTGTTGATGACAAGGGATCCTAATGCAAAACGCAATGGTTACTCAGCTTGGTCATACTGTGAGGCATTGGAGGAGGGTCTACAACCACAGTACAAGCCAGGAGAAAGATTCATGCAGGACAACGCCAAAGTACACACATCTAAACTCACTAAGAAGTGGCTAGAGGAGAGAGGGGTTTGGACTATTGAACACCCTCCCTATTCCCCAGATCTTAACCCTATTGAACACATGTAGTGGGCTCTCAAAAGGAAGCTCCATGAACTTCACCCTGAGTTTGATCTATTAAAAGACTCACAGGAGGAGTGGCACAGGTTTTGTGAGGGATTGAAGGAGGCCTGGTTAGCTATACCTGATTTATTAATCAAGAAGCTTATTCACTCCATGCCAAGACGCCTGGAGGCAGTAAGAAAGGCAAAAGGCTACCAGACTAAATATTGAGTCTATTGCAATTATTTTCCGGCCCTGCTTGTCCAATTTGGTTGACAATTGAATGTATGGGAGTGGAAATGTTGGTGTTATGGTCCGGGATCACCAGGCGACAACACTTTTGGCGCATGACTGTAGGAGCGTAGTCCGGATACGGTTAAAATTCGCGTCAGCCGCACACACCAGACTGGAGCATGCAAGCATTCCAGTTTACCGACAATCTAGATGCCGCGACTGCGCCTCTACTTACCTACAAAAAGGGCATCTCCGAAGGAGGACCCTTTCGCCCACTTTTTACTAACAATACAAAGATCTTGGGGAAAAGTCCCAACTAAATCCCGGCATTTAACTGCTTCATCAGCCATGCTCGACTCCTTCCCCGTCCCCGCACTCCTCCGCGACGCAAGCACGCCCTTGGCAAACTTCCTTCACCTCCGCACTCTACCGCTGCACATCCACCAAGTTCTCATCAGCTACTTCGCGTATACATGTATCGACAGCATCCTCTCGCCCTACCTCTCCGCTCGCCTCATCCCCGCCACATACGACAAGTTCCCCCGCAGGACGAAGGTGCAATGGAACATGCACGTCACGGCCTTTATCAACGCTACGCTGCTCTCCCTGGCCGCACTATGGGTCATTTTCCACGACGAGGAAAGGTCGAGGTTGGGTGAGACCTGGGAGGGGCGGATATGGGGCTACACAGGCATTGGGGGTATGGTGCAAGCCTTGGGCGCGGGGTATTTCCTGTGGGATGTACAAGTGTGCATTTTGAATCTCGGGATCGGGGCGGTCGGGGGGTTAGATTTGTTGCACGCGAGTGTTGGGCTTGCGATTTCCATGATGGGATTTGTAGGTTTTTTTGTGTTTCCTTTTACCAAACATCAACTTCGTCGGGAACCTCCTCCCAACTTATCCCGGGTCTGTTGATCTTGGGGATTGAGGCCAAGGACGCAAGCTAACAAGATGGATAACAGCGCCCGTTTGGTCTATACTACGGTATCCAATACGCCCTGGTGGAACTTTCAACGCCCTTTGTCAACATCCACTGGTTCCTCAACAAACTCAACCGCGCGGGCTCAACCCTACATACCCTCAACGGCATCATCCTCATCGTTGTCTTCGCATGTTGCCGCCTACTCTGGGGTTCCTATCTCACAGTTGTGTTTAGCCGCGACACGTGGACGGCGTTACAGGCACAAGAGCCCAGCTGGACGACATACGATTACGCACCGGGACAGGGTAAACCGATTGTGATGCAGCATCAAGCGGAGTGGTGGCTGGCGGCTCTGTTTATGGCGAGCAATAGTGTGGTTATGGGGCTTAGTACGTTTTGGTTTGCCAAGATGATTAAGTTGGTGGCAACTCGCCTGGGGACTGCTACGAGTGAGAAGAAGATGATATAAGAATATATATGATTGAGCTTGCGTACGACAAGTCAAAGGAAAGGGTATCTTTGCGCCCCAACGCCAGTCCCGAACCAAGCAAATTGTGGTTGGACTACAAAACGCCATATCCAAGAATCCTCAGAAAGCCTTTTGTGCATATGCTACGAAGCCGTCATCTTCATTACACCAAAGCCATCATCCTTGGCCGTCGCACGCCCCCCACCAACCATAAATGTCCCACTCCCCTTTTCATCAAACCAGCGGCTACTCCTATGCCAACTCGGAAGGTTCTCAGGGTCCTCGTCTTCGTTCTTACAACCCCTTCTACACCCACCATTCTGCCGCCAGTGTGTACCCGCCCACTTCATACATCGCGCGTACTCAGCACATCGCTGCGCTCTTCTCTTCTTCTGTTGCGACAAGTCCGATAGAGTTAGCCGCGGAAAGAGTCGACGTACTGTGATGATAGCGTGGGCGGAGAAGTCAGGAATCGGGAGGGGTAGGTGTATCAGTGCGAGGGCAGTTGTTTCGAGAGATTCGAGAGTGTAAAGGAGCTCTTCTGGAGCAGCTAGGAGAAAGGATCGCGGCTGCTGCTGGGTTTTGAGAGAGGACGAAACGAGGTTCGAAGGTTTTCGTCTGAGCAACTTCTTTAGATTCGTTTGTGTTTCCCGTGTTTCAGCCTCAACTGCTGGCGCAACTGGGGTGACGGCCCGAACAATGGCATCATCCATCTCTTCCAATGCGCCAATCGCTGCACCTTCGACTTCCCACTCTAGCACCTCTTTCTCGCAGCCGGCCATGCCCAAGTATACCAAATCTTTCAGCTCCATCAACAGCTCAAATATCATGCGCTGAGGTACAGGGCGCTGCTCGAAGAGTGTTTGTATAGGCGGGAGGAATTTCCGTGCGACCTCGCCGCCAGTGAAGAGGTTCTTGCCTTTTGCGAAGGGCGCATTATCTGCCATCTGAAGTTCCATTGCTGACATCTGACGCGAGAGGCCGGCGGCGAGATGGCGGATTTGGATAAGCGGGTTCTGCGTGAGTGAAGCCTGGAGAGATGAAGAAAGGTCTAGAAGGTGTTAGTAGGAATGCACACTCACTTCGTAAGTCCGAAGTTTGAAAAGTGACATACCAGTGAAAGCGACCTCTCCCGCAAGTACTACGAGCGCTTCCGCAAGCTCTTTCTCTTTTTCCTTCAGCTCCCGCCTCTGCGCTTGCATACTCCGCCATGGCACAACAAAGCCTATGCTCTTCCCGCCAACATCTACCGTCCTCTCATCTAAGACCCCTTGCGAGTTCGCCGGGGCGACGCTCTTGCCGGTTTTTTTGCCTTTTTGACCGCGCACATCATCGACGTGATATTGGAACGTGAGCAGAAGGTCGTTGTGTTCCTTGGTGTGGCGTAGGTTGCGCCATACACTTAGGACCGCGTTGGTGGAGAAGAGCTGTTGGTATGGCGACATGGTATGTTCGCGGAGTTGAAGGGTTTCACATTGTTGATATAGATGCAGTCAAGGATGCGACAGATATATCGACCTCGAAGACGGCTGATATGCGTAAGCAACGCTGTGTTGGTGGCATGTCATGGGCCGGAGAGATCGGAACCCTTGTTTACTAACACATTTAGCCGACTTGGGTGCAACACGTGGAGTCGCGTGTGCGGGGCAACGCATTTACCAGGCGCCGTCTAAATTTCCGTCGAGACTTGTCAAGCTTCGTATTGATGGATTGTTTTACGTATTCGCAATATGCCTACGTCGACTTTGATCATGACTATCTCATGTTGTTGCTATAATACATCGATATTCCAGCGCTGCGTTCCCAGGAAACAGACAAATCCCCCAACCCGGTTCTGAGTATGCTGATACGCCGAAGAACACCGAAGTATGCATCGCCGCGAACAATGAATGAATCCAACCTTTTGTCAAACCTTCTAAATCATACCCGCCATGCCATTTGATGCATATGCCATAGGCTTGATATTCGGATGCGGGACTGCATCGAACTGGGTGAACTTGAGCTTGTACTCTGGTCCGATCTTGATGAAGGCGCCCTTGTTGTGCGTGCTGTCGCAGTAGTTTGGTGCGGAGAAGACGGTGATGCAGCGTCCGTCGTGCTCGACCTCGTAGCCCTCCATGCGGACTTCATGCGATCGGATGATGGCTTCGAGACCGTTGTTCTCGCAGAACCGCTTTGTGACGTCGGGACCAAACTGTAAGCCGACACCGCGCTTGCTGGGTCCGCGACCGGGGTTTGTTTGAGGGTCAGTCCACAGCATCTCCATCATGAGACCGGCCTGGCCTGGTTGGCGCTGCTTGAACCGGTCCAGCTTCCTGACATCGTCGAGGGTGACCTTGTCATCAGAGAACAGACCGCCGTGCAGGACGAAGTACTTCTTGCCGATGAGTGTAGCCAGAGGAAGCGCCGAGAAAGACTCTGAGAACAGCTTGAACACGCGGTCCGTGTATTTCGCCTTGCATTCGCCCTCGAAGCCGTACATGCGGTTCATATCGTCTGTCTCGTGGTTACCGCGGTTGAGGAAGAAGGTATCCGGGTACAGCCACTTGTAGGCGTATAGCAGGAGCGCGATCTCAGTGGACCATGATCCTCGGTCGACGAAGTCGCCGTTGAATAGGAAAGAGTGCCTTTCGGAAGGCTTGCCGGCGAGCTCGAAGATATTCATGAGATCGAAGAATTGACCTAGCATGCAGTTAGCAGTGAACGGTGACGCAACGCCTTGCTTGCAACTTGCCGTGAGTATCTCCGCAGACAGTGATCTCGTGCCCCTCCGCAACGTCGTACTCGACCATGGTCGGCTCCTTCCTCACCAGGTCCATGACGGCTATGATGATCTGGTAGACGTATTTCTTTGCTAGCTTCTTGCCATTCTTGAATCGCTCAATCATGTCGTCGACGAACTCCAGCGTCATCTTGTCTTCCAGCTTGGCGCCATCATACGAAGAGTCCACCACCATGTGCTCGACATCCAGTCCCTCGGCCGCCGATGGCGCATCGTCGACTTCGATGGCTT
Organism: Clathrospora elynae; assembly: GCA_010015635.1. Lineage (NCBI taxonomy): Eukaryota > Fungi > Ascomycota > Dothideomycetes > Pleosporales > Diademaceae > Clathrospora > Clathrospora elynae. The sequence goes on from ML976013.1 coordinate 203,016, forward strand.
TGAGGAAGGCATCTCGCTTGACGACCTTCTCGCACTCGGCCATGCGCAGCTTGGCGTTCGCATCGTTGGGCGCTTTCTTGACGACGAGCTTCCAGTCGCGGAGCGCCTCACGGTGCTTCAGGATAGCGGTATTTGCCGAGGCGCGGCGGTAGAATGCCTGATGCGGGATAAGCCGTGCTATTCAATAGTTGAGTATGTGTATATAGTACCTTGACATTGTTCGGGTCGAGCTCGATGGCCGTGTCTGCATCTTGTATTGCGTAGCCGTACTGTTCAAGCTTGATGTATGTCTAGAGCAAGTGAGCGGGGGGTCGTGTGTAGCAGGCCGGCTACCTACCTGAGCTCGGTTGGTGTAGAAGGAGGGCTCTGCATTGTACGCCTCTATCGCCTTGGTGTAGAAATCCAGCGCGTTGTCCCATTCCTGGTTCCTGAAGGCATTGTTGCCCTGGTCCTTGAACTTGACCGCTGCCTCTGGCGGGTTCCCCATGATGTACTGGTTTGGATGGATGCGGGGGTATGTGAGGCACAGAGCGACGATTGCAGAAGGCGCGACGGGTTGCTGCGCCTGCAGATGAACGGGAAAGGAAGCGGCGACCTGCGGTTATTGTTCCGAGCGAACAGTGACGCGGGATAAAAAGTGTGAGGGCTGTAGCGCCTCTCAAGCTCCCGCGTCGCCAAAAGTTATCAAGCAATTCGGTCCCGCCCTCTCGCCTCACGTAGCCACTAACGCACCCACCGGCGCATCAACCAACCAGCGATCTGGGCAGGACACTCCACGCCAGCATGGCGCGCAAGGGTGTCGCAACGGTAAGGCCCGCCAACGACGAGGACAAATACATCTATATCGATTCGGACAGCGACGAGATCAGTCTCGCCAGCAGCGTCGCGAGCGGGGAGAGCAGCTCAGTCAGAGGCCCTCGCTCGGTAAAGCCGGCTTACTCCGCGCATGACATTGAGAATGTCCATCCCGCAGCTGCACGCGAGCGACTAAATTTCTCTAACGCGCCGAAGCAGAAGCCAGGTCCACTGCGTCAGCCTCGCCAAGCTTCCGAATCCGTGGGACAAAGCAGGACCCTCGCGCACGCCCTTTTCCCCTCAGACTTCGACAACCACGTCCTTCCCTCGATCGAACGTCTTGAGCCCGACTTCATCGCCGCCAACCCCTTCCAGCGTCCGCATCAGTCACCCACCCGAGAGCCCCGTCCGCGCATCCAGAACTCGGCGACACCACGCTCTCACGCTCCAGGTCACGGTCGAGGCAACGCAGCCGCTGACGGTAATCTCGCCAGACGCACCCAGAACCTAAACCTCACTCCTCCGATCCGCCGTCGCCCAGGCCAGAAGCCGTCCGCGAACCCTCCGCCCTTTGGCCGGAACTTCGACGAGCCCGACACCATGATCCAAGGCGGTGCCTACATCGCGCCCGGCCAGCAGCGCAACATGCGCGCTTGCATGGTCTGCTCCATTGTCCGCACCCAGCAGCAGTTCCTGAATCAGGGCTGCCCTAACTGCGAAGAGATCCTCGAGCTCGCCAGCAACCCCGAGCAGATAAATGACTGCACGTCTCAAGTCTTCGAGGGCCTCATCACCGTTGCGGACACGAACAGGAGCTGGGTTGCTAGGTACCAGCGCCTTGAGGGATACGTCCCTGGCGTGTACGCCACTCAGGTCGAGGGTATCTTGCCGGACGACATTATCGGGGCTGTAGAGAGCGCGGGCATCAACTACGTGCCCAGAGATGGCAGCGAGCAGGAGATGCTGCCCAAGGACTAGAGGGGTTAAGACCAAGACTGGAACGAGTCCTATGGGAGGCTTGTCAGGGAAGTGGGACGTCTGTAGTGCATCTTCAGCGACGGAGTTTAGGTAACAGGAGCATTCACGGATGCTAACCCCGCATGATACAACAGCTCGAAGAATCGATCTTTACGTTACGACAATTCTAACACCCGCTTGAGGTGTTTATACACTTATTCCTTTGTTCTCGAAGCCTTTCCTTGGGTGGTCGCGCTTTGCCAAGGCCAGGATCTGTCTAACGCAGCCCTCGATATATGATGTCCACGCCAGCCATCCTTTCACATAAGACCACAGGTAAAAGAAAATAGCAATACCCTCGCGATCCGTCAAGTCTTGTAGTGCCGTGTTGGGGTCAATTAACTGGTTTTCTTCCTTGGTTACTTGATTTGGCCATGTTAGACGGCTCATGCCACAACCCGCAAATCGTCCTAAGGCACCTTCCCTGTATGCAGAAGCCATCTGCAGCCAGTGTTGGCTAGGGATAAGAGATGTTGAGTTGGAGTTGGATCTCCACCTGCAATCACACTCCGCCCAGCTCTCGCGTTTAACCCAGAAAGCTTGCAAAGCCGGAGTTATTTTACCACTGCCTCAGCTGCGGGGCTGTGCATGAGCGCGACCCAGCTGAAAATACAAAATACTCCGCCTCACCTGTGCCACCATGCCAAGAGCGGTTTGAAGTTGCCTAAAGTTGCGCAATAAAGAGAACAACTATTCGTGCAATCTCTTATATCAAAGCACCCATTACATCTCCCTATGGTCCCTTCCATATTTTTTTTGTTTGCCCCATTGCGCCCTCAGTACACAAAATAGCTGAGCCGTTCAGGATCGCAGCGGGTGCCGTTGGCATCGCTGCCGCCTTCACAGCCTGTGTCTACTGCTTTGGATACGTACAGTATGGCCGTCACTTCGGACGAGATTATCAGACAGAGCTGATAAGCCTTGACTGTGCTAGGCTCTATCTCACTCGCTGGGGACAGGCTGTGAACATACATGAGGATCCTAGAATGGGCAGGCCAGACGCAACCCCCTCCGAAGTACAGACAGTGAAGAACGACTTACATCAGATATTGGTCCTATTCGCAGACATAGAGAAAATATCGAGGATGTACAGGTTAGAGAGCTGCTTCGATCCAATCGATGCCGATACAGCAGACTATGTCCCTCCCATATGAACAACCAACGGGGTTGCACAAGACGGACAGTCAACTGTGCCGCATGAGCACAACGCTCATTGTTGAGCGCTCAGCAACGAGCATGTCAGTGCTTACCAGAACGGGTAAGCAGTCATTGATGATCACCGGATGACTGGCTGTCAACGTCAGGGTAATCAAGTGCTCAGTGATGATCGCTCGTTGATGATCGCGCGTCGATGAGCGCTCATTGATGATCGCGCGTCGATGAGCGCTCATTGATGAACGTCCGCTAACGAGCATGACACTTCTTTCAGTCTGGACAGTCAGTAGTATATAGACATGCACGTTGCACTCCTACAGCACGATCGTGTTCTGTCAGCCACGATACTCTATGGCCTTCTAGATGCTTGCTACATGCGGCATGTTCGCCGCCTCGGGTATGATTGTATCTGAGGTTTCGGTGCCCGAGTTCCCAGCATATATAGAGCTCTCACTCCCATAGTCAATACATCACGCATTTCCCCATGTTCCATACTTGGTCCTATTGACACCCATTGACATGTTCAACTCATCAAGTGATAGCAATGTGTAAGGTGTTTGCGGCAGGAACCAAAGATATAGGTGTAGGCTTGTATTAAGACGAATCCTTGAGGAGTCATCCAGGCTCCGTAAGGGAATATATATAAGTACAGCATGCGGCCTACCCTAGGCCGGGCCGTTGTAGCTCCGTAGGCTTCCCGTGGGGTGAGCCGTGGGATGAGCCGTGGGGTTGGTGGCTAGGATACCGTGACACAATACTACTGTTCTACCTTACCTCCCCGATACGCTATGCAGAGAGCCCCTTCTACTGTCTAAGTATCATCCCCCCGATCCTGATCACACTCATCCCAGAGAACCAACCTTGCATTCCCCCAACTACGTACTATACATCTAGCCTTCCAGCTTCGGTTATACCCCGGCTCTTTACCACCGCTCCAAACTCGGAGACCTAGTTAGCGGCATTGCCTTGCTAGTCGACAACATTGAGAAGATGTTCCCTGTCCCTAAGGCGCAACTTGCTTAAGCAAGGAAAGGCGATTTCTCATCGTCGTGTTGCTGATGTTGTGATCGAGCAATTCTGTTCTCATGGCGGCAAGCTAGCAAGGGAAGAGCTAGTCTTGAGACACGGTTAGTGCTTCACAAAACATCAGATCGACGGGCTCTTCTAGGATTGATACGGTGAATCTAAGATTTTAGTGAGATGGTATAATATAGGTAGTGATGGTGACAAGAAAGTTACAAAAGCGAGATTGTTTAAAGGATAGAAAGGAAAGAACATGGGAGAAACGATTACATCAGCCATGGCGACATTCATGTTAAAGCTGCGTATATTAAGTAAGAAGGCCGCGACAGTAATCTGGATCCTGCATACAGGCAGGGTGCCGTAGGCCGGTTCGCAGGTTGTAGCGTGGATCCAACAATATGACCAAAACGAGTAACTAAGGAAGAAAATTAGTTAATTGACCCCGACATAGCATTACGAGAGTTGATGGATCGCAAGGGAAACATAGTTATCTCCTGTCCAGGCTCTGGACGCTTCAGGGGGCGCAGACGAATCTGATCGCTGCGTTAGCCGCTGGCAATGACGCAACGCGCGCTTACACCTAGCTGAGCCGTAATTAAGGCACAACCGGTGTTACAGCATTAAATGTAAGGGCGGCTTGTTTCGTATGTTGTTTTCTCAAGCCAAGACTTTCAGCCTGAAAGCACCTGCCTTGTGCGCTACAGTGAACCAGATGGCTTGTTTTGCGACATTGGTGTGCCAGGTGTGAAGACTGATGGGAAGTGGGGACTGATCCTATCCAGTGGGGCACGGCTCGCCACGCGCAACGACTCTACCCGGTGAAACATGAGGCGTCTCCATCGACTAGGGCGGAATGCCTTTTCTTGTATAGTGAAAATCTCCTATCAGCTACAACGACTTCTTCAACACGCATCATGTCCATATTGCTGTGCCGTAGCACAGGCCATGTATATGCAGGCCGGAGTTGCCGCATTCTTGAAGTTAGGTATGATGCTTGGACGCGGAGTATAAATGGGCATGGTTGCGCAGGCATAGCTCCAGCAGCTCTCACTTGCGTATCTACATTTCATGATGACAGAAGACGACCCAAAACGAGACATCAGCCGATGGAACCTTGGGTTACACGGCATCTATTACGAGCCAGAGGTCTATCAAGTCCATGCCGGGTCTACACAATCGACTTCACACGCTCTTCCGAATCACGTCGACGCAGTTCGCGAGATACTTTTGTCATTCGAAAGCACCATACCACAAGAGTTCGAAAAGGATCTCAGCAAAGAGTTTGAGAAATTTGGGGCAGCTGATATTGGCCCGGCCTGGACTAATCGGCCCCAAAGTTCTGCTTTTATTCATGCAAAATACGCTCAGCATGCTTCTGGGAAACGCAGTACAGACTGGAAGACAGCATACAAGAACGTCGAGTGCTGCGGGGAAGCAGCCGAAAATGCACAACGCCTGCTTGAAGACCCGGAGGCAGAATGGAACCTTTTCTGGAGGAAGGAGGTCTTCACGCTGTTTAGTGACGAAGCGCGTAAGCAACCTGGACTTAGGTGAGTTCATTTCCCTCCTTTTGGCTTCATTTTGCTTGCAACTTCCTTGGAAAGGAGAGACTTGACTCGGTTCATATTGATGGCTATATACTAACCATTGATAAGTCCTGCATTAGACGCCTGGTCTCTGTAAGTACCTGCATTTCCAACAATCCTGACGAATCGACGAAGCTGACGTATGGTGCAGCTACGAAAGCGTCACATGGAACGAATTTGAGCACTTGATGAAACCACAAGTTTTGTTGAACAGTCGAACTCTGCCCAAGCCAGACCTGACGTACGCATTCCCAATCCAAAGTTTGCCCCATGGTAGCTTGAAGGGTTTTGCACGAGACGAATTAGTTCAGACGTTTTCACTTCAAGTGCTCGGAAATTTGGTTCGAGAGGGCGTGTCTTGCGCACCGACGACCGGTCTAAGAAGATGGACTAACGTGCCTGAAAAGACGACTCTGAGTAGCTCTGATAGGTCTTGTTTTCCCTGGGCTGTTGTTGAGATGAAACGGCACGCTAAAACTCCCGACGGTTCTGTTGAAAGGTGCTACTGTCAGGCAGCCAACGCTGCGGCTGCAGCCCTTGAGCTACGAGCACAACTGTTCGACACGCTTGGTGGTGACACCTTATTGCAGCCTCCATTGCCGCCAGTCATTGCTTTTACATGTATTGGGCCTATTGTCAAGGTTTGGCTTGCTTATCAGGACAAGTCAAGCCCACCTCCAGGATGTAATTTACCATATACTGGAAAGCCAAAGCAGGTCAGAAATTCCATCCATACTTTTAATCTGAAGCTGACATCCCGTAGCATATGGTCTGTATATGGTCTACATCTGCACTATTGACCTGGGGAGTGGTGTCGCTGCGCGCCATCATTATGAACATGCACACGTGGGCTTCACGATCACTGAAGCCGAGGATCCAAGCTTGTGTTTATCATGCTTCTAGACGAATACGACCAACGATTCATAGCAATTCGCAGGCCCTCTCGAGCCAGGCCCCTCCTGCATCTATCTTTGGTAATCAACTGATCGACATTCCAAGCAGCTCGCCACTCCCCTCGGACCGATCTAATCATTTCCTTCCTCCCAATACTTCACAGGTCAGCACTGCAAAGATCTCACCCAAACAAAATTCACCTACACCTGTCCTGAAGGCTCCAACAATTGACACTCCAAACGATTCACAGCGCCCCCTTAATGGACCGCAGACTAAGGAATCGAGCAATATTCAATTGTTCTCGGGTCCTAAAATGGCTTCGCCTCACTCCAGGAGTCCATGGACCGATACTTCAAAAAAATCGCAACTATCAGCAAGCCAAAGCTCTCCCGCTGATGTCTTCAGTGCTTTCCGGATCAATCCAACAAGTAACTCGCAACCTTCATTAGGCCAAAAACCACCTATGCCTCTTTTCAGCAATACACAGACCAACTCTCTAAGGTTCTCTCAACTCGAATTTCAAGACACTGATTGGGCAACTCTTTTCAACGCCGGGACCGGTCCGAGCAGGACCCAATCGCATAACTCCTCTATTCTTCTGGACATATTAGCTTCTCATTGTAGGGGCGAAAACCCTCCGGATCAGCCCACTAAGTCCTCGAAATCAGTGCATCTCACCGCACCCTGTTCGACGACAAGCACTTCTTCGTACACACCCCAAGACCATGGCACTAGCGAGACCAGCGCTCGGCCGGTGGCGAAAGGCGTGAACGATCCTAAGAAGCATTCGCGAATTTCAGAATTTGGAGAACAATCTGCTACCTCTCGAAAGACTGATTGTGCACCAACGGACGTGGATGATGTGACCAAAGCTCTGGAGTCGACTAGCCTCGGAGAACCTTTCTACATACACAGGCGCCATAGTCTTCTAGCATCGGATGACCGCAGTGACTGTGGGAAGGTGGGTAGGTCAAAGGGCATATTCGGTTCCGTGGCATTGTCTAGTAGCCAGGTCTCACAATTTGGTACCGGCTCCGAAGGCCATGCAAGCAGTAGTGATGAAGCATGTTCTAAGTGTAAAGGAAAGGCACACAACTTCACATCTATATTTGGGACAGGAGGTAGCCCCCAGCCAGACAGTACGGTAAAGCTCGATGAAGTTATTGAAGTCTCCGACTGCGACTCCAGACATGAGAGCGCAGATGGGACTAAGAGCAACTCAGACTCTGAAAACTCCTCGGAGACTGCAAAATCTAGAGTCAGGTTCGGCGCTGTAACTAATCAGTCCAATTCTGGTACTGCAGACACGCCCTTTTGTGCATTCTCTGAGGAATACCAACAGTACCAAACCATCACCTTCCAGCCA
>ML976013.1:211386-231183 GCA_010015635.1 Clathrospora elynae
TGACAACGACTTATGTTCTGAGAATGATCCGGTTTCAGATAATCACCCAGAGTCTGAGTCCAACGACGATTCCGAGTCCAACGACGATTCCGAGTCCAACGACGATTCTGAGCCCAACGATAATTCTGAGCCCAACGACGATTTTGAATCAGACCATGATTCTGAACTAGACAACGATTCTGAGCCCAAAAACAGCTCAGACAATCGGGCTCGAAAGAATGCCATGAGAGCATTAGACTCCCGGCTGTTGAGTGGAGAGAGACTAGTCGACTTACCGACCTTCGAAAGAATCATTAGGGGGCTCAAGTTTTCGAAGCAAAATCAAATGCGCAAGATAGCCGTTCCATTCCAAAATCCAGATGGCACGTGTAGTGTGCCACTAGAGTTGGTACTGAGACACCTAAATCGACACTTGGAGCGAGAAGATCGGGTTGGTTGAAGGGGCATATCTTCAATTGAAAGCGCAGGCCCAGGGATCAATCTTTTAAACCTTAGATCGCTCCGCGAGATGATCATATTTCCTTTTAACGCTTGTGAGTCCATATGTATGTATGTATGTATGTGTGAGGATCCGTCCGACTGGAGGGTACGACCGAAGCTGGAATGCTAGATGTATGGTACGTAGTCGAGGGAATGCAAGGTTGGTTCTCTGGGGTGAGTGGGATCAGGATTGGGGGATGATACTTAGACAGTAGAAGGGGCTCTCTGCATTAAGTATCAAGGAGGTGAGGTAGAACAGTAGTATTGCTATCACTTCATGAGTTGAACACGATAAGCTGTAAGAGCTCATCAGTGGTCTATATATATGGGAACGCTGGATACCTTGCTCTTTCCGTTCTCTCTGCTCAGTGAAATCCGCAAGGGCAGAGAGAGCAGCGTGCGCTCCTTCTCTCTGTGCTCTCAGGGACCAAGAGATCCTAGGGAGCAAGCGTGATGACAGAGAGGGCAGCGTGCGCTTCTGCTCTCTGTGTGTTACGATCCAACTTACAAAGGCGGGAGTCAGCAAGATATGAGAAGACAGTCAATGAGCCGTTGCACAGGGCCAGGAGATGAAGGGATGTGCCAAGAGAAATTGCAGCATGCCCCTCGATGACAATAAACGATTATCCTCTGGCTTACAGCAACGGCAACACGTTGGCAACCCGGACGGGTACAGCGATCCGTTAGCAGGGCTATCAGCATCTCATCCTTGTACCGCGCCACGGTTAGCGTCCAACGGATTCCAACGAGTCCAACGAGTCCAACCAATCCAACGTCCAACGCGTCCAACAGATTCCAACGAGTCTAACGATCATGAGATTCATGGGACGCTGGACAGAGGGCTATGAACGCGGGTATATAAACAGCACTGCGAGCCTTTATGGCTGGACGTGTTCAACTCATTCAGTGACAAGCAATACTACTGTTCTATCTTCGATACGCTTTACAGAGAGCCCCTTCTACTGTCTTCGTATCCTCCCTCCGATAGGTTATCCCGACATTTACCCACAGCATATGCATTCACGGCATCCGGAAACAATACTTTGCAATGTCCTTTTCTTTCTAACCCTTGTACAGCCTCGGCACAAACTTGGGATCGTTGGCAAGGTAGTAGACGGGTATTCCAAGCCTCTCTTAGCGCCTTATAGAATGGCGCTGCATAGCGCGCGGTCGCCGTTCCAGATTTTCCTCTTCTACTAGGTGGGATCGGTGTGCGACTCAATGGTCACGGCTTTGATTGCGTCGACTATGATGAATAAGCTGGTGGTATCGCCGCTGGACGCTTTGCCGCTGATTTTGTATGAGAGGGCTATGTGAGCAGCCGGATTGTTGACGCAATCAATGGATGCAGGATCAGTGTAGTTGGGATGCTCACCCAGTTTCTTGTAGCCACGCTCCCAGATCTCCGTATACACGGAATGGAGCTGCAGCCACCAAAAGTTGAGGTTGAGAGAGTCGGCCCTTAGCCATTGTTCGAGCCAGACGAGCTTCTTCGAGGGTCCTGCTGTCTTTGGTGGACAAGTCACATTCGTTTGGCTTGGGCCTCGGCTTTTCCGCTGGGTAGTAGTTTGAGTTTTGCTCGCTGCAACGGTGCTCCGTGATTTGTCAGTTCATCAAAGAGGCTCGCTGTTGATGAGTCTATTTCGTCTTCAGAGACTGACTCTGGTTTATAAAGTCGGTTTTGGAGTGACGTCGTGAAGCTACTCGGATCTTTGAGTAGTTGCATCCGCTCTATGCTTATGCTGCCGGCGTACCGTTTGAATTCCCCGTAGGTCGATGGCACCTGCCCACAAGCCTGTAGCAACTTCTGGAACGCCTCCTACATATTGGCAAGGGACTCGCTGGCGAAGAGATGTTCAACACCTTGCCGATGTATCACGAACTCGAGATCTGGCCATTAAATCATATCCTTGATCACAAGACGGCAGGCGTTATAAACGTGGATCATCATGAGGATGTAGCAACTGTTGCTCTCTACGTGTTGGCTCCACCTGCTTATCTGCGGCGAGACCACAAACTTCATTATGCTACACTGGAACAGATTCTCTCGAAGAGAGAAGTCGCGTTCCAGCCTAACATACCAAAGATATTTGCAGGCTCCAAAGTCCAAATGCGTCTTTGGTAACCCACCCTTCGAGCTTTGAAAAGACGTCGTGAATCTTCTCACGATCCTCTTTCTCCGCTTCAGTGCGAGGATTGAGTATCGCAACGAATTTTCACTGTTTCTCCGTGCCGTATAGGACTTTAGCTGTGTCATTGAGGTCTTCGAAAACGGTAGTGGTATGTATGACGCCCATCTCGGATACGCGTACATCGTTGACAGAAAGGATACCCAAAAGGCTAGTCCACGACTTGGAGTATTGAAATGCCTGGAATTCGGGAAGAAACGCGTAAGTGGCACCAATTTGTTTCATGTGGCATGAGAAAAGATAGTCGGTCGGCAGAAGAATATGATTCTTAACATCCTCATTCTCAGGCATGAGGAAACCCCAGACCCAACAGCAAAAAAAGCTGGTAAGATTTTGGTGCGTTACTCGGCTTTTGGGAAGTTGATCGGCCTTGTAGTGGCTTTGTCGAATCCTGTCTATACATCACGGGTCAGATCAATGGCAGTGTTTGTGAGAAAAGCTGGGATTGAAGCTTCGTGCATATCGGGGTACTTCCTCTATGTGGTCTGCACGAGTTTGCGAATTGCTTGCAACTCCAAGAGGAAAGTGGCGATGGAAACGAAAAACTCGTTCTCCATTTTGAGATCATCTCTGTCGAAGATGACCGGTGGGATGAAGGGACGCTCAAGAGTGACCGCAGTGTTGCTTTCCGTCTCCTCAGCAGTATTTCCATCGAAATGGCCGTTTACACTCGATCCGTCGCCGGTAAATATTGCTTGGACCGCACCGATTCCTCCTTGTGGCGCGCTCATAGCGGCCCCGAAGGGTATCTCATATGTCTGTTGTAGCACATCTGCTATGGTGTTCTTGTTGCCGGGGCCCCGCGTATCGCACATTTTATTCCAATTCCGTCTTTGTTTGGTCATGCGAGAGAGGATACCACGGATAACCTGGGAGATATGTATTTTGGGCCCGTAGGATACGATAGCCTGTACCAGGGCAACGAATTGGTCAAGCTTGACATATCTGGTCGGATCGATGATGGCTGCTCTTTTGGCGCGGTCCACTGTCTCCGGCGAACTTCCCGTCGGTGTATCGCCTGAGTTGGGCGTCGCCTGACTAACTTCGCCAACTTCACCGACTTGGTAGCCGCATTGCTCTGAGGTATCCGCGAGCCATGTGGCTAGGTAATCTGTTTCCTCTTTGTACTGGATGTACGGTAATTTTATAATACGGATCGCTCATGTTGACGCCTCCAAAAAGTATGTCCTCGACACCGGACAACGAGCTGGCAACCTTACTGCACTGGTTACTGCAGGCGTGGTAACAGCAGTTAAAAACTTACCGACGGAAGAACACGGATGAACAGAGCTCCATGACATCAAATGAAGTATGCTGAGGGAAATAATTATTTGTTTGAATGTTCGCATATAGTGTGTGCGACGTTGCACAGTTGTGCAGGAAAAGACATAAGCACACTGACCGACGTTGTCTCGACTGGGACCCAAGAACACGAACCTAGAAGTGATGATAAGTCTATTACAATATCTATGCCTGAAAAACCGAAGATCGCTCCGTAACGCCCAGCTTTGTACCTAAGTATGGCAACAAAACCTGTCGACTAAGCGGCATGTACACTCCTCAAGGCTGATAATTCAACTCCAATATCAACAGCAACCTCCCCAACCCTGCTGTTTGCCCTTCCTACTAGCATCATTCAGGTTAACACCACCAGCTCTATTTCCAGCTCCTCCTCCGGGCCCTTTGACCCCACTCCTCCGATCATTTAAATCGTATCTCCCAGCTTCAATATTCTGATATATCCGCTCTGCCACCTCCAAAAACGCCCGCTCAACCCCTTCCCCGCTCTTCGCGCTCGTCTCCACATACTGCATCACACCGTTCGCTTTACACCACTCCTCGGCCTCCTCCTTTGTGACTTGGCGCTTATTTGCTGCTTCGGACTCGGAGAGGGTGGAAGAGGGTGCTAGATCGGACTTGTTGCCTACGAGGACCACAATGATGCCCTCCTCGGCGATTTGGCGCAAGTCGTGCAGCCAGGATGTGGCGGAGAGGAATGTGTTCTTGCGCGAGATGTCGAAGACGAGGAGGGCGCCCGATGCACCGCGGAAGTAGGAGCGTGTGATGCTCTTGTATGTCTCCTGGCCAGCTGTATCCCACAACGAGAGCTTCATGTGCTTTTGCTCCGCCTGTTGCTTCGACGATGGTGCTGGTGCTTGTGATGGTGATTTCGAGGGATCGTTGATGCTGAGGGAGTGCGAGGCTGGAGGGCCGACAGGGACGATGCGCGAGCCGAATTCCACGCCGATGGTTACGTCGTGGTGTGGGGAGAAGCGGCCTTCGCATAGGCGGACTGTGAGCTGGGGTAGTCAGTACTAGGTAAAGAGATATGCGGGTGACTGGCGCATACACTTGATTTACCGCATCCCGAATCACCCAAAGACACGATTTTCGCTATGTAGTCCCAGGGCTGGGCCATCTTGGTGTGTGACGCCTCGCGGCGATGAGGTAGCGGAAGTGTGATGCGACGCGAGTTTGCACGAGTGTGACCGCGAGCTGCTTGCCAAGGAAATGTGGAGGAGTGTGACAGAGCGTTTCGAGTAGTGGTCTGTGTCTGTAAAATTCGAAGTTTGCAGGCTTGGAGAGCAGCTCGATGGTGCAAGCCAGGGTTCAATGGTCTACGATACGGTCATAGCTCGACCGCTACCGCAGTTGTCACATGAGCAAACCGGACGGACCAGGGCAAGGTAAGGGCAAGAAGCAACTAGTTAGTTGCTAACAGAAAGCAGCGAGTAGTCTAGGCACTGCTATCCTTTGTTAGGAAGGCGATGCCTTGCCCTTTTCATGTTCGCTCGCATGTGTTAGGCGGCGGTACCTCACGCATATCATGATCAACATACTCGACAAAGCCAACTTCTCTTTCAAGTGATTCACTGCAAGGATGTTCGCTTGATCCATAGCACAGCCAGAAAAGGACTCATTGTCAATGCATGGGGCATGTGAGGTTCGGCGTAGCACGCTAGAAGGCGTAGCGCGTGCCTGCATGTTCACGAGATGGCGGGCGATTGATTATCGATAAACGCGTGTCTTGGCCCGATGATGAGCGACTGCGGACAGCATCACCACCTCGCGCCCACCTCGCGCCCACCACGCACACCTCACCATACCACCACCTCTCGCAGCTGTAGCTCTCTCTTGCACTATTCTTACCACCTAGAAACACCGTCTCTATTCACTCCCGCTTCTGGACGCGCCCGCTTACGTCCAACTGCATGTCTCTTCGACTGCGTCATTCGCGGCTGCCTCCTGTATCTCTCGGGCTTGTACCCTGCACCCAACGGCCTCACTACCTCCGACGTCCCACCTGAGGCAACTGCCTGGTCGCCTGCGGGAAGTTGTATAGGAAAAAGAGCATCTACCACATCCTTCGTGCATCATGTTCTCCGAGTGTAAGCACCCCAGCGCCTTGTCATGTACATGTGACAGATACGGCGCCTCTGTCTTGGAAACCCTATCTAGGTAGCGACTCGCGTGACTGACGTGCGTGCTTCTTAGATGCCTCCAAGTTCCTCTCCCAGTCTCAGTCGCGGCTGTCACTGGGCCAGCCCGAGTCGACCTTCAACCGCAACGCCCCCGACCGGCCACGGCCGTCATCGCGCGCCGCCCAAGCGTACCTCCAGCGCCGCAACATGCCGAACCCGTACAACTCGCAGGCCATGAGCCGCTTCGCCTTCGCTTCACGTACATCGAATGCGCCTGCGCCACTATTCTACTCCGCAACTGACGATTTTCGGGAAGAGGACGACCATGTCGAGCACGACCGGGAGATGGCAGACCAATACGCGCTGCAGCGGTCACGGCGCCAGTTTGGCGCGAGCAACCTCTCGGAATCATCCGAAGTCGACGAGGATCTGGCGCAGAGGTCAGACCACACCATAGAAGGCGACCGGGGCGAGAATGAGGCGCCCGGCTATGGCTTGGGGAAAGGGATTAAGAGCTCCTGGAAGGGCGACAAGCCTGCGCGTGGAAGGGCGACCACCGTCACGAAGCTGGAAGTCGAAGAACGGGAATCGAGTGTTCCATTATCCGAGTCGACGGACCGGAGCACCAGAACGAGGGACAATCTAGTCGACGTGGAGCTCGAATCTACAGATCGAGGTAGCATCGAAGAGCTGGACCGAGATGAACTGCTGGTGCACACAGACGAGCCGCCGCCACCGTTCCAGCAGTTCCGGAACATGCCAAGACCGAAACGCGGTCGCAGTACTCTAACATCGGCCTTGCCTATACCCCTGGAAACAGACGAAGATACCTTATTAGAACACCCGCGACCGATAAGTCCGGATCGCCAGACCGTACCCGACATCGTGCCGGAGAATCCGATATCGGCACCACGACATAACTTCTTCTGGGCCGAGCTCTTCATAATCGTACAGTGCGCCATCTTCGGCACATGGTTCATCTCTCTGCTACAGGAGTCGCCACCGAGCAAGAAAAATCCCCTTGGTGACACTATCTACACCGTCTTGCATTCGTCCTTCCACCTCGTGGGCGTCTACTCTCTTGTTTCTGTCATTGTCGGGGTGCTATGGCTATCACTACTACGCTCATTTGCTCGGCCCCTGGTTCACCTGGTGCTGCTCGCCGTACCCGTCATTTCCATCTCCTTCTTTGTCTACACGCTCGTGTCAAGTTTCAAGGGCTCATGGCACGGCAACAGTGTCCAGGATCGAATAATGCGCTGGCTCTCGTTCGGTCCACTGTGCCTCGCCCTTTTTTGGGTATACACAACTTTCAAAGCGCGGCATTCTCTAGACAGGGCTATAGGGATGCTGGAATTTTCAAGCGACATCCTCAGAGCACAATTCCCCTTGTTCTTCGTGGGCATTGCGACCTTGGCTGCTGTCATTCTCTGGTCGTGGGTCTGGATCCTTATGTTCACTCGCCTGTTTCTTGGTGGCCACTTCGCTAGCAACTCGTCTCACTGGATTATCGATACCAGCACGTGGTGGCTCGGCATAGCCTTTTTCCTCGACTATTTCTGGACTCTAGGTGTCATCGCTGGTGTACAACGCGCCACTACCGCAGCCACTGTGTCTCAGTGGTACTTTCACCGTAACAGCGTACCTGCGCCCGCTGCCAGAACCGTCGTTCAAGCTTCGCTCAGTCATGCGACGTACACCATGGCTGGAACAATCTGCATGTCAACTCTGGTCTCGCTCATGGTTCGCCTCCCGCTCATCCTCCTCCCGAGACGACTCGCTGGCATGCTCAGCATGTGCGCCTACTCGTTTGTGCCTACGCCTATCGCCTCATTGACGAATCCACTTACGGTGACCTTCGCCTCGATACATGGGGTGCCGCTCCATCAAGCTGCGCGAGGGCTCTCGCAGTTGAACTTTATCTCTGCTTCCTCCCCGACCACGACTCTTGGTCCGAGCTCGTTCAAGAATCATGGGCGCCCCTCGATCCAATCTTACCGGCTTGCGAAGCTCCTCCTTCACGCCATTCGCTGGGTCATAACGCTCTCGCTCGGCTTCGGAGGATGGGTATCAACTGCACGCATGCTCCAAATTGCCAACGACACGGTACCATACACGGGCAGCCTATACGCCTATGTCGTCGGTCTGATCAGCGCAGCTATCGGTTGGGGAGCACTGGGCGCTATGGAAGGCGTTCTCGGCGGTATCTTGGATGCTGTACTCGTCTGCTGGGGCAGTGAAGTCGGAAGAGATGGACAAGGTGAAGCTAGATACTGTGTCGATGCCGGCCGGTTGTTTGGGGACGAAGTCACTGCGCTGGGCAGAGGGAGATTTGAGGTCTGAAGAGGGGACGGACTGTATATTCGGCGCACAACACCATAGGGGTTTGGATGTCGGCACGGATTTGGACATGGCGCTTGGGTATACCTATCATTTCAGCATTGTTTTTGTTTTGCACCGGTGGTGCTTGTATAGCTTCGCATACGAAGTATTCGATTACCAATTCATCATGACGGTCTATATGGATTCTTCAGATTGCGGTTGTCTGAGTGAAAAATAGTTCAGGTTAACAACGGCTTGATATGCTCTACTCATCCTTTTGACCCGTTCGCTCTCCAGAGTACGCCGCAGAGCACTTGCTATCTCATAGATCCCCCGGATATCCCAATTTCCCAAAAGAATGGTGCAGAGAAAGCACAACAATCTTGATGGCGTCCTCGGTCTCCAAAAATACGTAACGAAACACACTCCCTCGAATCGTTTCAACCTCGTAGTAAACAGAGGTAGCACCGGCGATGCCACTTCCACTCCTGTGTACGTGGTCTGCGTAAGTTTTCGCAGCTGCGTGTTCGAGAAACGTTCGTTGCGTATTGACACGCCATGAGGATGTGGTTGCGGTAGTATGAACGAGTATCTCGCGCACTGTATAGAGATCGAGAGCCACGGGGGCATCGGCGCGGATGGCATCGGCGATTCCTGAACTGTGTTCCGTTCTCAGACAAATGCCGAGAACGTTAGGATTGTTTAGCACTAAAAGGTCGGCTTCCTGTGCCAGGAATCCGCGTTGCTACAGCGGGTTCGACAACTGTACTTGAGTTGGGTGGCCTTGGTGTCTTCCCAGGTGGATCCCGTTGTCTTCAAGGTGTTGGCGGACGCGTACAGGAACCTCTAGGTTAACCTGCTTAAGATTCTCGGAGTGAGCAAAAGGTCCGACGATTTCGACTTGTTCGGGACTGTTGAGGGTAGCTTTCCAGTATATTTCGATCCAAACCACATCGTTCCTGTATGGTGTGGTTGGTGGAAGTGTATTGATACCCATTGTGATAGGTCGAGTCGAAGACTACTCGCTGTAGCAACTGGGTTTGAAGCTCGTGCCTTCTCGCGATGGTGTAAGAATGGGACGACGTAACGATGTCGAATTATCCGTGCGAGGTGCGATGATTCCGTGAGACTGCGCCGTTCGTCGTAATAGATATTCGGAGCTTGGTGGTTGTAGGAGGAGGTAAGAAGTGTCAGATAGAAGGGTAGAAGGGACATGTTCGAGCTCTGATAGACGACGGCAAGAGCTTTTTGTTTGTGCCAGGGTAGTTGCCGAATGGTGAGGGCGTGCATCATATCCGGTAATTGCAATGAGACGATGCCACGAGATGAGTCGGTGGAGGAGAAGTAGTGTTCAGGTCTGTTTGATCGGGTTGTACCTGCGTCATGTGCGTCGCTTACTGCCGATGTCCTTGCATGTATAAGGAAAACTTTTAAGGGTTGGGAATTTGTAAATAAAACGCTGTGATAGGCAGGCCTAGAGTACTTTACTAGTTCTCAGTCAATTTTCCCTTTTGTTAGAACCCTGCGATTTTCTGTCGTATGTGAGGGCACCTAGTAAATTGCCTAGTGAGGCGAAGTATATGGGGGGAAGCGCGAACCTGTCAGCTCTGCTGAACTCGACTTTAATCACTCCGCTGATGCTCTATGACTGTATTATGTAACCAATTACTATCGAACTTTTCTTCGTTAAGCAAGCAGTTTGCCGCGTAGATGGTGCCGTCGTCGCAGGGTCATGATCCTAGTGAGATTCGTAATACTATCAGAAGCCAACGGCGGATATAGTGGGCTAGAAGCTTTCGTGCCAGTCGCCACGGCCCTACCAGTAACGGAATATTATACATCGAACTGATTTCGATGTCTCGCCAACAAGAGAACGATTCCATCTCCCTATATTTCATAGAAGTCGGTTGGGACAAGAGATTCGACGACATGACCTACAACGGGCCCTATTTCAAGGTCGACAGTCGGAACGGCGATGCCTATACTGTCTGCTGCCGGGAATTGAAGGAGATGTGCAAGAAGTACGAAGACGACTACAGACAAGAAGTTGATATAATCACTATTCAGGCGGAGTGCGATCACCTATTCGACGGGAAACGGAGGTGAAATTGCATTGTTCACGGACAGGAACGAAGCTATCGCAAAGGCTAAGCGTGAGATGTGGACCGATCCGAAACCCGATATCACCTTGTCGGAAGTGGAGACTATTAATGGCGCGTGGGTCGGAGCGATGGTTGGGGCCGCTGAGGCAAAGTATGCCCAGCGTATGATGTTGGTTGCTGTGACAGATGTGCGTGTCAGTAAGGACAAGAAGATGACCTGGCGAGGTCTACAGGGCATCAGGTAGAATAGTGTCGTTGAAGTCGAAGTAAGAGTGCTTGTACCTGCGTCATATGGTTCGCTTAGCTAGCGTGAACTGACGCGTAGCTGGAGGGAAAGCGGGACCCGGGTCCGATCAACACGACTACTGCAGCCCAAACATTCGTGCAGCGCAATCACAATCAACAACAGACAAGTGCACGGCCTCTATGGAATGCCTCCCTCGCCGCTATGTCCACCCGCAACGTCCCAACCATGAAGCCCGCGACGACCGCTGACCGGCGCTCGGCCAATGCCCCCTACGCCTCCGCCGCGCGACCCCGCGCCGCTTCTGGCGAGGAAAACGACCGGCGCGGCTCCACCACCACGGCGCATAGTAGAAAGCCGTCGGCCATGCGCGCAGCAGGCGCCGGCACGGGCGAGCGGCGCACCGAGAAGAAGGAGGTGCGTGAACGGGAGACGGAGATAAGGCGGACGCGGAGCCCGTTGAAGCCCCCGGGCGAGAGCAAGGTGAATGCGCGAAGCCGTGCTGAGAAGCCAGCGCGCGACTTGGAGAGACGCCCGCGTAGTGCTGTCTCGCAGAAGTCATCACCCGAAGAAGTACAGGTGCCATGGGAGCCCCAAGCCTCGCTGATACCACACACGTCGGCCCCGCTTGCAGCCCGCATCTCGATCCCCCCGCTCGCATCGACGGCGCCTATTTCGCTGCAGCCGACGCCGCTCGCACAGCTGTCGCTGGATGCGCAGGAGAAGGCCGTACTGGAGGACCTGCTGTTTGTGTTCATGGGCTTCGAGGGACAGTACATTCGTTTCAGCGACGTGTACAATCCGCACGAAGAGAAGGAGCGGCTCGTTGGGCCGCAGTTCCGCATCATGCCTGGCCTGGACCCGAGTCTGAGAGACCTGACCAAGTCGATGCTGAAGACGGCGACACATTACATTGCAGTGGAGGCGTGCGTCGAGGTGCTTAGCAGGGAGGAATACGGCGCAGTCAACCATGCGCTATGCGCTGCCTTGCGACGGCTCTTGAAGGACTACCTGACGCTGGTTGCGCAACTGGAGCACCAGCTGCTGACGAACGACTCCTTCACCCTCCACGTACTGAGTCTGCACACGAAGCAAACCAGCCATATGCTCTTCCAGCTCTACACGACCGGCATTGAACTACTAAAGGCGAACGGCATCTTGGAGGACGAAAAAGATGAGGACTCGGCCGACGACGATAGCAACGACTTCGAGAACATCCTGGAATCGCTGCGCGAGGGAGGTAATGCGAGCAAGAAGCTGTGCAAAGGTGGCAGCGTACTAGGACTCATCACCAAGCGACTGTCCTCAATGTCCGGCGACCCGGCAGCGCGAACCCTACTCACCACACTCCTACGAGAGGCGAGCAGACCGTATATGGCCATGTTGAACGAATGGCTACATCACGGAGGTATCAAGGACCCACACTCCGAGTTCCTGATCAAGGAGCAGAGGAGCATCAAGCGGGAGAGGTTAGACCAGGACTACACCGACGAGTACTGGGAGAAGAGGTACACTATACGCGAAGCCCTCGTACCCCCGCAGCTCGAAGCGGTCAAGGACAAAGTACTCCTAGCAGGCAAATACCTCAACGTTGTCCGCGAGTGTGGAGGTGTCGACGTTAGTAAAGTCGTGCAGGACGCGCCAAGCAGCTTCGACGACCCACGATTCCTCGACAATGTCAACTCCTCATACGCCTACGCAAACTCTTCGCTTCTCAACTTGTTGCTAACAACACATCAACTACCTGCCCGCTTACGCTCGCTCAAGCATTACTTCTTCCTGGACCGATCTGACTTCTTTACCTACTTCCTCGAAATGAGTGAACTCGAGCTCAAGAAGCCAGCGAAGCACGTTAATGTCGGCAAGCTGCAATCTTTGCTCGACCTTGCGACACGACACGCTGGATCGGTCGCTGTGGAAGACCCGTACAAGGAAGACATCAAAGTACAAATCAACGATACAGGACTTACCAACTGGCTCATGAAGATTGTCAACGTGCAAGGTCTTGACCAGGATGCCGCTACCGCTACGATTTCGAACTACACACCTGCGAATACAGCGCCCATCACCGACGACACAAATATTACAGGCTACCAAGCTTTGGTGTTTGACTATGCTATGCCATTCCCGCTTTCGTTGGTCGTCAGCAGGGTCACGCTCACACGCTACCAGCTACTCTTCCGATATTTACTCAGTCTGAAGCATCTCGAGACCGATCTCGCCAAGTGCTGGGGCGAGCAGGGCAAGAACGCAGCCTGGAAGTATCGGTCCAAAAACCCGCGAATCGAACAATGGAAACGCAGGGCTTGGACACTTCGAGCGCGTATGTTGGTCTTTGTGCAACAGCTTACATACTACTGCACATCGGAAGTCATCGAACCGAACTGGGCGTCTCTGATGTCTCGGATAAGCGAAGAAAAGAAGCAAGACCCGAAGGGCAAAGGAAGGACGACGGAAGATGAAAGTGGCGGTCCGCAGGTGAAGCGAACAGTGGACGAACTGATGCAGGATCATGTTGACTTTCTTGCAACCTGTTTAAAAGAGTGCATGCTTACTAACAGTAAGCTGCTACGTGTAAGTTCTCAATCGTTTCTCTTCATCAAAGGCAAGACGTACTGACAACCTTCAGATCAACAACAAGATCATGTCAACATGCAGCATGTTCGCCTCATTCACCTATTCTCTCTCCCGCTATCTCATAACAGGAGACCCCGACCTCGTCGCCCAAGTCAACGCTTCCCTCCCCCCACCCCCTCCCACGAAGAACTCCAAAGTCAACACTCCCGCCGCCTCAACTTTTGGCGCCACAGGTCATAGAACGGCCCAGGTCGTATACGACCCCCAGCGCGTGGACAAGATGTTCGACATGCTGTCCAAGTACGAGGAGAACTTCACCCGGCATCTTAAGATTTTGCTGGATACGCTGAACTACCTCGCTGCTACTGAGACCGTGGTGTTCTTGAGCTTGTGCGCGCGGTTGACGAGTGCAGGGGAGGGGTTGAGTGGGTTCCAGGTGCCGATGGGTATGGAGGGTATTGCGTGAGTGTTTTTTTATAGAGTTTGTTGTTATTCCCGTCACGGCCTTTGATGAGCTATGTTTCACGGCGCTTGAGCGATACCATTAGTCTTTCTGGAAATGGGAATGGAATGAATTACGTCCTTGGCTGGTCATCACCGTCTGCCATGCCATGCCATGGTGAGTAAGAGCCAGTAGTCCCTCAATTATCTACAATCTTTCCAAAGTACCTAAAAGGCCCTCACATCTCCGTCACATCATCTTCTACCGCCGGAAGGCCCTCTGCCATCCTCCCGGCATATACATCGCTTTCTGCCGCCTCCCTCGCTTTCCATGTTGTCACTACCTTCTTGATGTTGCCCGTGGTGATGCTGCCGCTCACTCCGGCACCGAGCTGAGCCTGCGCCGTCTGAACGAGCATCGAAACGGCCGTGGCGTGCTGCTCCGACAAGAGCGGGTTACGGGAGCGGTGTTTGTACGGAGAACGCGCGAGGTGAGAGAGAGAGAGTGAGAGTAAGTGAGAGAGAGCGGTAAACAGTCGGAGACAATATGACGCACCTACATACTACAACATAGCATCGAGCTTGCCCCGACATCCTTTTCGACAAGATGGGCCTACGCGGATCAAGGTAAAGGGTACCTGGCAGAGCTGAAGGCTGTTTGACGATGATGTCTGACTCGCAATGTGTACTCCTCACTACGTAGTTACTGAATCAAATCCCTATAGTACGGTGCATGAATTTTAAGCGGTGATCGAATTATGTGAACCGCTACGTCCAGACTCTCTAGTACTCCTTGAACGGGCATCCTTTATCGGCACTAGTGCTCTTCGTCTTCTCTTTGACAACCTTCCAGGTGAGGTCCATCAACCGCTCGCCCAATTCCACATCGTTCGCCTTGTCGCTACCGGGCTCTACAATCGCAGGCGGGCAAATGTACTGCCCGCTCTTGTCCGTCTTCGTCGCCGCGAACATCGCGCTCACGCAGCCCTCGAACTGCGTCTTCTTGAACGGCGCTGCACCAACGCTCATAGCGTAGCCGAGTAAGGGGTAGGCCTCGTGGATGTGTACGGCTGATTGGCGTGTCTCGACAATACCTGGGTGCACTGCGTTCGAGAGGATGTTGGGGTGTTGCGATGTGAGATGGCGGGCGAGATACTTGGCGTAGAGGATTGTGGCCAACTTTGAGCGGCCGTACTGGATCTGTGGGCCGTAGTCCGTGTTCAGCTCGTCCACGCTCTCAAACTTGGTCTCTTTTGGCGCCTGTTCGTGGATGTTGGATCCGAGCTGAACGAGTCTGACCTTGTCGCCCTTCTTTGCCGTCGATTTGAGAAGGGGGAGGAGGTGGGAAGTCAGGACGACGTGACCGATGTGGTTCGTCGCCATGTGGAGGTCAATGCCGTTCTTAGCCAATTGATACGTCATGATTCCGCGGGCGGCGTTGTTGATCAGGATATCGATTCTGTCGGTCTTCTCGCTGATCTTGAAAGCGATTTTGCCAGTCTCTTCCCAGTCTGACAGATCGCACTGCATCCACTGGACCCTGCTGGCCTTGTCTTCGCCCATCTCTTCTCTGATTGCCTTGATGGCATCCTCTGCGATATCCTCACCCTTCGAAATGATGAATAGCTTTTTGATGTTGTGAGACAGCAGGGTGTGTGTGCATCCGTATCCAATACCCTCTGAGCCACCGGTAACCACAGCTACTTTGCCTGATAAGTCGGGAACCTCTTCAAGAGAGAACCGCTGGCCTTCTGGTGCAAGCTCGTGAGCATTGGGCACGATCTTGCCGAGATTCTCGGCAATGGTGTTCTTTACGGCTTGCATCGTGCTGGGTGATTCGACTGGTCCTTTGAGTCGATCGTTGTTGTTTGATGAATAAGGTCTTGAGGTGACTTGTAGAGCAGAAAGTTTAACGCTAGATGTTCTGGGTTTGTAGCAGGAGCAACGCAGAGAAAGAGCAGATCTAAACAATCTTGAGGACTGCATAGTTAATACATAAATTACAGGGACGGCCCTCTCTTAGGTAGGCACAAAGTGAGATGAGATCGGCCAAGATATGTGACGTACGTCCGCGGAACGCATTCCAGTCAATGCCATTTTGTCTTGATGTCAGCGTTATGTTAATTTAATGCGTTTCTGAAACTGTGGCGCACCATTCCACGATGACGTGTTGAAGAGCAGATGCGGCTGTTGCATGCGGTCTAGTACCGGCTGCTTATCGATACGAGCCCGACATCAACTCTCCACATCCCGCAACCTCAGTATATTCCTCTAGTCGTCACATCGCTACATACGATACGAACGCTGTGTGCGTGTCACACGGAAATATCAACATGGCTGAGAACTCCAATATTTGGCAAGTAGGTTTTCATCGTAACCATGACAAGCTTCCCCTCCGACAAACACCAATCTAGGCGCTTTCATTACTACCCTCTGGTACGTGCGAGCGAACATGGCAAGATTGTGAGGGAATACCGATTTACATGTTCAGGCAGCTAAGGAGGTGCTCGAAGAGATTCGCTGCCTTGTCAGCGTGGTCTGTCGTCTCTAGCCGCTTGTCATGTTCGCTCGTAAGGATCTGCGACACATCCAGCTATAATTCGAAACCACACCAGACGCCCACACACTAACAATCAACAGAACGCCAGAAGGCCGGAGATATTTACGGTTAGAAGAACTCCAGTCATGCATCGAAGCAGCACCAACAACCCGCCCGAGTCACCTGGGTTGGACACAACTGCTGCGAACCTTACTGCCATCCCACCCGATGTGGCCGCCGTACGAAAAACCCGCATGAACGCCGACCTTATCAGCGCATTCAAACAGCCCTGTCCCCCCGGCAGCAATTCTTCAGTCAAAGGCGTCGGCCTGTACACACACGTTGAAGGCTCACCGAAAGCCCCGTGGTACCCACACGAGAAGCACACGCAACTGGAGCCAGAGTTCTTGCCTATTGATATTCGGACGAGGTTTGGGCACTGGGGCCTGGAATCAAAAATCTGCGAGGATGTGAAGAAAGTATGGGAGGAGGTCAGGGACGTGGTGCAAGAGGAGGAAGAACTCGTGGGCACGACTGAATTAGGGCTGAACCCTCTCAAGAAGCGATATGGCGGACTGGATGTTCCAGATTCGTCGCGGCCGCGGTCAGGAGACCAGGAACTGCAGGTTGCACTCCAGCACCAGGATGCAGCAATGCAGGAAGAAATCACCGTTCAAGATCGCACAGCACAGTCTGGCAACGTGGGCGAATCTTCGGGTGCACGAGACCCACCAATAGCCGTCGAGTTAGCTCAAATGAGACGAGGAAATCAAGACGTAGTCATGGGCGGGACTGAAACAGGGAGCATAAGTACGACTAAGAATGGCAACGTGTACCATAAAGATTTGGACCCGCGTCTGAAGGGACGATGAAGGCACCACTTCTACTTGCTTGGGACGGTATACGCACGAAGCGATTGGCGCAATGGTGGGTTATGGAACTAGGAGAATACCAACAATTTTACAAGTCACAAGATGGAATCGGCATCGGGGAAAAATAACGCTCAAGTTTACAACGTGGTGATGAACGGCTACCAACGTGCACAAGTTATGAGTAAATTACCAAGCATGTATACAGGGGTCTAACCGGAGTCTAATAGTCAGACAGCTTGCTCGCCAGCCTCCCACCCGACCCTGGGATTATGTACCTGAAAAGGTGTCCCGTAGCTGCTAACTATCCAGTAATGGCGTCGACACAGTGTTCGAGGCTGTGAAGATATATAGTGGTGCATCTCGTACTTCACCAAGATGATGACGAGCAAGATCAGGAGAGTGAAGAACAGTGCAAGCATGATGACGAAGAATTCACCAATGGATGCTGATGCCATACTTCGGACGGAGGTCTGAAGGGTTTGCGTCATTTCGGGAAAATGGGTGTGTGTTTGTCTCTTGTTGCGGCTGCTGGGGTGAAGGGGGGTATGTGAGTATTTATTGATGTGATTTATGGAGGCGTGAGACAGGACGTTGATAATGTCTAAGAAGCCCTGAGACAGAGTGTTGTGGGGTTGGAAACTGCGAGATCGTTGAGGGCAACAGTGCCACGCTTTAGCAGCCTTGGCGAATCTGCACCGTGGACACGCATTGAAATCCAGTTGCGACACTTTTCAGGGTATTACACGTTCTGGCGATGTTTGCGACTTTTCTTCCAACTGTGATTGAACGGAGCGGTTGACATTCACAGGGCGGACTCGTGCTGATCCGTGAAAAAACACCCAAGAATCTTCAGGGAGAAGTCCATCCTACCTATGTCTCTTGTGGAGCAAATATTGGCCTCTTGGCTACCCAGCATCTACACAGACGCACACGCATGATTCCCAGCTCTACCACCTCAGTATGGATTCTCGAACAGCCGAAAACCATGAAGTTCTCGGCAGCCACAGTGAGTTTGTTCGGGAAAAGGCTACAACATGTGGGCGGATACCTGCTGGGGGTGCTCGTATGGCTCAATCAGCAGACTGGACTTGTCATCAAGCTCTTCACATAGTACGACCGGTACCACCGCCGCTTACAGTCCGTCGTCATCCTGATCTGCCTCTTCGGGCTCTCTATGGCATTATGGTTCTGCCTGCGCGTAGTTTTGATTTCGACGCGCAAAGACACGTGCATCGGGCCGGAGAAATACTTCTGGGCGCCTCCTTACTACGGTCATCATCGTACGAAGACTCCGGTATATCCACTAAGAATGCAGTTCGATAAAATCGTCGAAATATGGGCAAGAGTCGGTATAGAAGAGCCCTTTAGTTCTGTACCGTTGTGCACTAAGTGGTGTCAGTCACGGTGCTCTATGGTACCCCATGACATTCTAGGTTCTGTGCCCGAGGTATTTTTGTACCCGAGGTATGTCTGTCGCGTCAATGTTGGATGGTGGTTCGAGGTACACCAAAGGCTGCAATAATGCGGTTTATGCTCTCTTTGTGGTCTTTAATAGTACCCTGGATAGCAAGCTGTAATAAGCCTTCATCATAGGCTGGCTGCGCGTTGCGTTGTGGTGGCATTGTCGTATTGGTTTGGTATTAGCCAATTTTTGGGTTGGCCCGCTTGCATGGCATTTGCATCAAGGGTACCGTGCAGGTTCGCGTATGGGTGTTATTCGAAATGCTGGGCTCAAGCCAAGAATCGGGTCAGTGAGTAATCGCTGTAAGCCCAGGGTACCTTGTATGGTCACGTGGATTATCCACCGGCCAAGCAGGCCACCACTCTGTATATAATTCTAGAACACAGACCTCTCGGTCTATAATTGTCCCAAAAGGGCAAGAGGACAGCTTTATCATAACCACCTTGTAAGGGGCCAGACCCTGAGGGTGATAGCTAGTGTAGAACCAGATGAATTTAATAGAGGTCCTAAGAATCAGGGCCTCTGGCTACTTATACTGCTTTGGCTGTACCTAGCTATAAGAGGTTAGACCTCTATTGTCCTCAGTGGAGACACTTTGGTTCACAGAATACTATAGAACCTCATAAAATCCCATAGAACCTCACAGAACCCCATAGAACCTAACAGAATCCTATAGAACCTAACAGAATCTCATAGAGCCATCTAGAATCTTATAGAACTGGCTAAAACATGACAGAACCAGTTAGAACATGACATAATCTTCTGGCTGCTGACAAATAATAACAAATGCTAATGTACATAGAATATTCCAGAAGCAAGCAGTCTGTCTATAAAGACAGCCTACCCTCCTGCCCTAGATAGCTCCCTATCAAATTCACTCTGTTCTACTATGCCTTCCTGCTATCATTAGCCTGGCCTCTGTAAGGATCTAAACCTAAAAGGTAATAGGCACGACTATATGCACTAGACCACTGGGCCAAAAGGCAGGCACAAGTTGAATGAACAGTATTCAACTTGCATAGTCGATATTTATGCACAATGAGGTGGAACAACTCCACTCTCAGACCCACTTGTGGGTCTCTACATGCGGGCCTAGCCCTCACATGTAGAACTGCATGGGCCTAGCCCATCACATTACCCCTCTCTT
>ML976013.1:231193-253009 GCA_010015635.1 Clathrospora elynae
AGAGCAAACTAGATAATCCAAAGGTGCTCTCTGTCTTAGCATGAAACCAAGAGAGCATGACAGCATAATAGGCCAAGACCAACAGATGACCGCATTATGAAGTACATGATGCTCTCCATGATCTCTGAAACTCAGGAGAGCACAGAGAGCAGGAGCGCACGCTGCCCTCCTGTGAAGGTCCGTCCAACTAGAGGGTATAACTAAAGCTAGAAGGCTAGATGTATGGTATGTAGTCAGGGGATGCAAGGTTGGTTTTCTGGAATGAACAGGATCAGGATTGAAGGGGTGATACACAGACAGTAGAGGGGGCTCTTGTAACGACGCAGGCAAGACAAAAGATCCGAATCTGGTGTGGTCTCACTCAGAGGCATATAGGAGTGCGTGGGAGAGCCGTAACCTAAGATCTATTGATACCTATAGGTCTTGTACAAAAGGATTGCAGAAAACTGCCTATATACATCTAGGGAACGGCAAGCTTAAATACATGTGGGCTAGGGAAGGCTGAGTCAGAACTAAGTCAGGTTCAAGTCTGAATCAGGTCCGGGTTGGCTCCAAGTCCGGACATGGGTGATAACTGTAATAAGGAAGAACATAAGGTCCGGATTAGCTCCGAGTCCAGTCCTAGTAGGTAGCCTTGTTACAGCTCTCTGTCAAGCATATCAAAGAGGTGAGACAATATGAATGCAGTAGAAGGGGCTCTCTGCAAAGCGTATTGAAGATAGAACAGTAGTATTGCTTTCACTTGATGAGTTGAACACATCAAGCCATAAGGGCTCTCTATGCTGTCTATATACTGTATCCTGTGGCTAGTGTATCTTGTTGTCTTGTTGTCTTGTTGCGTGGTGTCTTAACGTCTTGGTGTCAATGGGTCAGTCTAGACTGCTACACTGGGGCTGCTGCACCAAGACTGCTGCACCAAGACTGCTGCACCAAGACTGCTGCACCAAGACTGCTGCACCAAGACTGCTGCTACTGGGGCTGCTGCACCAAGACTGCTGCATGCTGCACCAAGACTGCGTCCTCCTGCCCTAGATAGCTCCCCATCAAATTTACTCTGTTCTACTATGCCTTCCTGCTATTATTAGCCTGGCCCCTTACATTGGGCTAGGTATAAGCAGTTGGAGCAGCAACCTTGCTTGCAGGCGCCAGCTACAAGCAGTATAGAAGAGGCTATTAATGCGCTTGCTAGTGTTGGCCACAGTGCTAACAATGCAGAGCTTGATGGGTTTGACTGCTAGAAAAAGTTTGAGCCAAAGTAGATGCAAGACTTTGAGAGAGCGGCGGAAGACCATCACTCACTCACTAATAGAACCAACGAACTCACGAGGGGGATAACAAGCATCACACATAAGGCATCATAATTGCGCTACATCTGCATACAATACAACTACTTGTACATCGCGCCTTGCGCGATGTACTTTGTTTTATGAAGCCAGCCTTCCTCCCTTCCGTCTTCTCTCCGTGCGCTCCGCGCCTTCTCTCTACGCACTCCGCACTCTCACGCTCTACTACGCATGCAAGCTCTCCGCAACAAGGTTGTTCTGCCCTCCAAAAGGATAGCAAAAATGGGCAACTTGTTCCACTCAACGGTTCAGCATTTACTACAATTGGGTTTTCGCAGCGTGACACCTGGACAGTGACTCCTACTATTAAAATACTCCCAATGATAGACCTTTCATGGCAATTAAGCGCTCATATGCTGCCATCACCTTCGGTTGACCTGGGCATTGAGTTCCATGCTCTGCAGTGCGGTTGGTGGTTCCATGATAGCCCGTCACCATGGACAGTTAATTCAATTCTGCCTCACAATATGCATGGCGCATACCAAACTTCACGAAAGCCCATGTCTTTTCACACAGGCTAAGCATCATTAACACAGACCCTCTTAAACTACAACCACCATCGCTTATCTCAACAAAACACACATACACACACACACCCGCGCACGTTTATCACAATCAAGGAACAGCAAGCATCTAGAATGATACAATTGCAAGTGCAGTCCTCAAGGCTTCTCCTCCCCTCTACATAACATAACTCGGCCTCAATCCTCTCCTACCTCACCTCACCCCACGAGGCCCCCATCGCACAACGCAAACACGGCATCTTCTATCCCCTACACAAATTCTCGCCCGACATCTTTACCTAAGAAGCCATCCAAAACTACCGAATACCGCATGCAACCACTCTAAACGATTAGCTCATGACTCCCTATAGAGAGCACGCACTTGTTCTTTCGCGATATCTTAACCTAGGCGGCTTACGGAAAGGCCAGTGTTTGGAATGCAAAGATTAGATAGGGCTGTTGAATGTTTGTTCACGTCACCAGAGTATAGCGAGGACATTCTAGGCTTAACAAAAACATCATCATTCTCATTCTAGTGGCGGCGTCACGCGTCTACACTTCTTCACTTTAACCTTCTTTTCCTTTCCACTCCAAAGCCCTTCTTCTCCGTTACCACCTCCCTTACGCCTTGACTTACCAATACACGTCTCCACACCACAATAGCAAATCTTCCTAGATTTCACGCCATAGTACTCGGACCAGTAGCTCACCGTAAGCTCAACACCTGCTGGTATATCCCGTACATCTTCCACAGCCATAGTCCTCATCTTGCCCACCTGCCGTAAGCAGAATTCGCAGTGGTGCTCGCAGGAGTGGTTGATAAAGCGTGTCCAGTTGGCCTTCTTGCTGTCATCGATTATGACGGTTGAGTCGTCCGCTGAGACAGAGCTCAAGGACGGAGAAGGCAGGCCCGCATCACTGTCGTCGTTGGCCTGCGCCAAGAAACCAACCGGCATCTCCATCAGATAATCATTGTCAGACGGGGCACTCGCGTTGGGGATGAGCTCGCCAGCGTACCAGCTTAGCACATCGCATTCCTTAAAAGCTTGCTTTGTGTATACACCAATACCGCGATGATCAGTTTTCCGTAACTCAAAAGAATCTTGCCAGGTCTGCGTGCTTCTGCCGAAAGTTTCGAATGTATGCCTGCATAAGGCGTTAGTGCAGATGGTGTCTGTGTAGCAGAAGCTTCCTACATAGTCTTCTGCCTCTGGCCCTGTGGCGAAAAGTAGGGTTTGAGCGGATTTGGGTGGCCAAACCCCAGAAGGGAGCGCTGGCGATGGTTTTGGCTCGCGTGCGAAGAGCGCAAGGTCAAACAAATACGTAGTCGTTAATTTGTTAGGGGGTCTCGCTGAGGGCCTCGAACGGGGCAGCAAGTCGATGGACACCATCGGAAGCGGTGTATTGGAAGTACTCATCTAGACTCCAGAGTGCTTTGTTGGGTCTGCGTGGGTCCGCTGAACGTTTCTTGACCCCGTTAGGCCGTTTCGCGGCGTATTTACGCGAGTGGTGGGTAGCGAGAATTGAGCGCATGATGTAGATGTAAATGCAAGTGCAAAAAATGCAGCAGATGTATGCGATCTGTAATGGATTTTTCCGTGTTGCTGTTATGCGATAGAAGGAGCGATGCTGGAGATGGGAGATTTCCGCGTAGTTTTAGATAGGAAAGAGCGGCTTGAGCAGGAAGGCGCGTGTCGAGCTATGAAGACATGCAAAGAGTCGCATTGTGCGACTATTGACAAATCTCGAGATACGGAAACAAGGAGAAGGCACGAGATATTATAAAGAGACAAAGCACAGTAGGGACCATGAGAGAAGGATTCCTTTGTTGGTGAAGATTGTACAGCGTGGATACACGTATATCTAAAAGCTATAGCAGTCCTTGTACATCCAGGAGTAGCCGCAGGATTAGTCATTGAGCTTCCCATGAAAAGGCAGACCGATGGCCTGAAGGAGCAGGCGCGCGTCCTTGTTGCTCGTGGCATCTGTTCCGATGGTGATGTGGCAACCAGGGATCATCTTTGGCGGGTAGCTGGCAGATGTTAGCAGCGGAATTAACGACAGGGGTACGTTGGACTCACGCATCGTAGTTGACCTCAATCTCCGGGAAGAGAGAAACTTGGTCTGGAGTGAGACCGAAACTCATGTTGCCGTGGCCATCTCCCGAAGAGCCTGGCACACCCTTCCACTCCTTGATCTTAGGTAACACCACATCGATGAGCTTTGCCAGAAAGTCGTGTGCATCTTCTCGCTCCATGGTGGCCGTTACTGCGACGTATCGGCCCTGACGCAGTCCCCATCCCACCACGTTGTGCTTCGCCTTGTGTGATAGCGCACGTACGTTGGTGATTGCCTGCAAGATCATGCCGGCAACGTGCAAGTTGGCGCTGTTCTCCTGCGCTTCCGGGACCATGGAGTGGATCGTGACCTTTGTGATCTTCGGGATATTGCGGAAAGTGCGGGGCTCTTGGAGCAGTCGCAGCACCTCACCCTTACCTCGCGGAGGTCTCAGGGGGCGATTCTTGTAGTATGGCGAGTCACCTGTCCATGTCCGCAGCCTTTGTTCTGTTCTCGGGGCGCGGTAGCCCGGGGGGTAGTGCTGGTATGTGAGGGCGAGGAGATCGGAGGCGATGGTGCTCTGGTAGGTTTGCTCTAGGCGGGGGAGGCTGAAGGGCCCGGGCTGGAAGAGACGCGATGACGGGTCGGACTCTGGCGGAGGCTGGTGGGGGTGCAGCGGGCCGCGGTAGTACTTCGGGGAGCGGTACTGGTATCTGTGGCATGTGAGCTTGGTGTCCATAGCCTGCTATTGCAGCGTCCATACCTGCTTGGCGGGAGCTCCTTGTTGCCCCGTCTCCTCAAGCGGCTCCGCGCTACTGGGTCGTAGTTCTTGACGAGCTCCTGCGACGGCGGTGGCACCTCGAACGATGATGCAGCTTCGACGTCTCGGACGGCTTCAGACGAGGCGTTGCGGCGGAAAAGCGGCTGGGCGACCCTAATCGCGGGTCTGGCATCTCTGCACAAGACAGTCGCTGTCCGGAAGGGCAGCTCGCGCAGCGCCATGACTGTGCGATGGGGTCTGGGGATGGTTCTGCGTCGAGATGACCTTGGTGAAGTCTCGAGCGGACTTTTCCATCATGTACGCTATACGCTATACGCTATACGCGACGCGAGCGCTGCAGGGATCGGCTAGGCCCAGGGTCCACTGTCCGGCGCGGGCCAATAGGGCTCCCCCACTCTTCCGCACCTGCCTGCTGCAACGCCAGTTCACGAACTCCATCTTGGAGACTTGTGCAGCATCTGTCTCTTCTTCGAGGCTGATTTCCCTATCGCGACGTACGTGCGCTTGCGCGTCATCGCTGCGCACCTGTCTGGCTGGCTGGCCGCCTTGCCTCCCGCTCTCAAACGTCGGACAGCCCATTCGCTTCACCCACCGGTTCAGGGCCCGCCTGCGCCTTCCATAGACCTCCAGCTCGCTGCCTACCCCGCTGCCCGCCTTCTTCACCACCGACCGCAGACTCTCGTCTGAATGCGTGTCAAACTCGCCAACCGCCAAAATGAACGGAGCCGTCTCGCGACTGCTTAGCCGTCGTGACAAGCACCAGGAAAAGCGCGCTTCGAAGAAAGCTCTTGGCAAAGTACGCCTGCATTCTTTCGCTTCCGTCACGTCGTTGAGCCCTCTGCTCGGCTCCGCCGTCGTCGATACGGCGCCGGAATATCTCCCTTCCCGTTCACGGCGGCAGGGTTGTAGCATCGAGTCCCTGTGTCACAAGCTTCCATTTCAACTGTGGACATCTGCAGAGGATAGTTTTTTATTCCTACGCAAGGAGCCATCATGTCGCGCAACTGTAACGCCTGTCATTGTTCAAGTCTCAGCAGCGCACTTTTCTGACTATATGCTCCTCCAGGCTCGACCGACGCCGGCCTCGCCAGACCTCTACACCATCTTCACGAGCGAAGGCCCGAAAACGGCAACGGACAAAGATGGAGAGAGAAAGGTGCGTCGACGACACCAGCTCGAAACACTTGTATTGATGGGCCGTAGATCAAGATGCTCCTAGCGCGGCTGCAAGCTGCCGGCATATCGCGAATCGAAGAGCAGCACGCCGAACATGCCCTCTCGTCGCACCCTGACGATCTTGACAAGGCCTACGACCTCCTAGTACTCGCAAACGAATCTCTCGAGGGCGTTTTGAAGGACTACAATCCGAATGTGGCCATGTTGGGCGCCATAAATCGGAACATGGTGACGTGTTACCTCGATGCACTGCTATTCGCCATGTTTGCCAGGCTGGATAGTTTCGAAGCGATGCTGTACGACAACTTCGAAGATGAGCCAAGGAAGAAGCTTGCCGCCGTCCTGCGACTGTGGGTAAACATGTTGAGAACTGGCCAGCTCATCAAGGTTGATTTGGTACGTTCGATCCGGCCCGCCATCGTGGCTCGAGCTGATGTATGTTGCAGACAAAGCACCTCCAGGAATCACTAGCAAAGTGTGGCTGGGAAGAAGCCGCTCTGGTCTGTCAGCAAGACGCTTCCGAAGCCTTCACCTTCATCACAGGTGCTCTCGAGCTGCCACTACTCACCCTCAAAATGGACATCTACCATACTGGACGGGAGGACAAGGAAGATGATCATAAGTTTGTCAACGAGCGGCTACTCGAAGTCGCCATTCCGGAACAAGAAGACGACCATGTCATCACCTTGGAAGACTGCCTTGAAACATACTTCAACAATCGGATCGAGGTCAAGCGCTACCTACAACGTCAGAACACGATAGCATCCATGAAGTCCAAGGAGGAGGACATCGTGGGCAAGGATCCCGAAAAGAATGAGATCATTCACATTGAGACTATGGAGTTGGACGGATCCATGACTCCGATTGTTTCTACGCCGATATCATTCGAGCCCATCACGCCCCTGCCTCCTGTACGCCCTCTCGATGGCCGTCGGCGCACCGATAGTATCTTCAGCCAGCGATATCCTCGCAAATTACCAGACTTGGGCAAATTTGACGAAAAGAAGCATGTCGAGGACATGCTGGAAAGCAGCTCGAGCGGTCGGCCACGATCGCCTTCCCTTCTTAAGAAAGAGATCCTCATGCCAGCTTGGCAATTCTTCAGTCTGATACCATGGTATACCGACAACGTTCCCAAGACAGACGCACAGGTAGCTGCGCATTTCTCCGTGAAGCGCCCTGTTCTTGGTATATGCTTGAAGCGGTACACGATGCTTCCGAATGGCACACCGAAGCGACTCAATACGTTCATCGACATACCGCTAGAAATTGGCTTACCTCATTTCATATCAGATGAAAGAATATTGGAAGAAGGCCCTCTATTTGGCAACTTCAAGCTCGTCCTGCAGTCAGTCGTATGTCATCGGGGAGTTTCAGTAGACTCCGGACATTACATGGTACGAAGCCCTGGTACAAAGTGAACGTTGTTTCTCCAAGCGGGGGCTCATAGAGCGCCCAGAGCTTGAAACAACTATCCGAGTACCAACCTCTAACTGAAGAACCCTACTAACTTCGTACAGTATGTGAACTTTTTTTTGGCGAATCCTTCTAGGCCTAAATTTCGGTACCTACTTAGGAAGCATCCACTGACTTTATCGCGTCTTTAGTGCACTCGTCCGAGCCAACGACCAGGAGCGACCGAACACTTCGCACTCCGATTCAGAAGAGGACCGGGGGAAGTGGCTACGATTCGACGATCTTTCGGACCAACGAGTTACCGAGGTCAACATCAAGCAGGCCCTCCGCGAAGAGTCGCCTTATCTTTTGTTCTATCAAGTACAACCCATCGACGAAGAACTAGCCTCTAGGGGAGATCCTCCTGCTTATGCAGAGGTATCACGCGAAACCCTGACATCAGAGACCAGCGGAGAGGGAGAGGAATTCACATCGGCTGATGTATATCCTGAGGCCCATCCTGTCGCATGGATGGCTTCGCAGAGCGATCAGACACCGAATGGCGAGACGCTCAGCCGAAACAGTATATCAAGCAACCGGCGGAGCAGCATTGCAATCGAAGACGTGGAGCCCGAGAGCAATAGCACATCACGTGGCCGTACCCAGCCGCCGACGCCGGAGGAGCAGAAAGGCGGCTTCCTGTCGGCATCCCGGCGAGGCTCACGGATATGGCCCGGAAGTCACCGGAGTCGTGCGAGCAGCCCAAGCGGCGAGAACCGATTGTCGCTTACCTTGTCTAGGCTTACGGGGCGTGGGAGCAAAGACAAATTGATAATGGTCGAAGCGGAGGACCCTGCCATCATAATCAATGAGGTGCAGAGCGCAGAAAATGGTGAAGAGGCGCCGTCTCCTGCCAAAGAGAAGACTACAGGAATCTCGCGCAGTAAGAGCAAAAAGGAGAAGAAGGACAGGAGGCGGAGCAAGAGCAGAGAGCCTGGCGCAAGCTCGGAGAAGGGCAGGCACAAGGACAAGAATCGGCCTGAACGGGAGTGTATTGTTATGTGATGAAGGCGGTTTGTGTGTATACGGCGGAATCGTCACGGTGTTTATTTTGGGTGCGTGTCTATGGGATTGATGGATAACTTGATTATTAGCGAGGCGTTATTGGAGTATACTGCCTCCTAGCACACAGGATAGAGATATTCGAGGAACAAGAAAGTTTGAATCCGAGGCCATGATAGACTCTATGAAACGACAAAATTACTGCAACCACTGTTCCCAGAGAAGGCATTAGATGCCCCTAGAACGGTGGGTTCCTGTTGAGGCTAGTCAGCCGCGGGAAACCTGGCCTCTTGGGTCGCGCTAAGGGACACGCTCGCCCACCACAAAAGTGCGGCCGCTTTCCCTCACCATTCACTCCAACCTGTTGCGCACCCACCTCCACCTTCCCAGCATCCCACCGAACAATCCCCTCAGCGCCCGCTCCTTTTCTACTCGAATAAACTGCCTCAAGCTTCAAAATGGCGATCAGCCCGCAGATGTACGTCATGCGCCTTACTGGAGTCTTGAAGACAGTTTGCTAATTCCGCTGCAGTACCAACTTGGTCATCATCCTGTATGATCCGCCTTCGCACTCGCGCACACGATGCACGTCTAACACATGCGTAGGAGTTTTATGCAAATCTCCAAGAAGATACCTTTCGATAACGTGAATGTCCTCAACGGCGTGCGCGCACTCTACATCGTCTCCAACCTGATCATCGCTGGCATCTACCTCTACGTCCAGGCGCAGATAAACAAGAAGAATGGTGCGTCAGGAAATACCCAGGCACCGGGCTTCAGCAATGCATACACGACCCCAGGCTAACACATTCCCAGACATGACTGTCGTAAAATACGTCGAGCCCGCCCCGATGGGTTCCGGCGAGGAGCCCAAATTCGTTGCCACCACTGTCAAGGCCTACGACCTCCAGAAGCTGCGCGAGCTCTACAAGGCCCAGCTCATGGGCGTAGGCATGATGGGTGTCATGCACATCTACATGAAGTACACCAACCCGCTGCTCATCCAGTCCATCATCCCGCTTAAGGGCGCGTTCGAGGGCAACCTCGTCAAGGTGCATCTTCTCGGCAAGCCAGCAACGGGCGAGTTGGCAAGGCCGTGGAAGGCGACGGGTGGAATGATGGGCGCTATGGGTGGCGGCGAGATCAAGACGGACAAGAAAAGCGTCGAGGCCGCGGAGCGTGCGGGTCGTGGTGGTGTCAAGGACGAGTAGAAAGGTTCATGATACAGCCTATATCGCACGTGTGATTTTGCATGGGATATACCTTTCCGGATAGGAGCGCGATGAGATTTGATTAAGCGTAGGCGACTATTTTCACGCCTGCTAATCGTATACCATAGATTACCTCATGCTATTTTCTGTTCGTCATCTGCACCTGGACGTTCTTCGGACGCCGCCCCCTTTCCCCATTGTTGGTACTGCCTGCCAAACCCAAGGCATGCAAAACGGCGAGCATCTGAGCTCTCTCACGTGCCCTGAAGTTCAACGCTGTGAAGTTGTTATGCTTGATGTTGTATTTGCGCCGTGAGAGGGAGATGATGTCGGGCTTGTGGGCACCTATTGTTGAGCATTCGACGTGTGGGATCACGCCGATACCAAACCCTTGCCCGTAAATGTAGTCGACGGCGGTGTATAGGATTAGTACGAGAGAGATGGGTGTTCGACCTTTTTTTTACCTAGTGTGCGTGGCAGGGAAGGCGAAGTGCGTAAAAGATACTTGGAGGGTGAGTGCGTAAGAAATACGTGGAGGGTGAGTGCGTAAAAAATACGTGGAGGGTGACTGAATAAATAGGACTTTGAAAAGATCCAATAGGTACAACCATGGATCATATAGTCCCTCGTCCAGTGTCGGGCACGCTAGACTGCTAGAACCGAAGATGATATAGAGACACATGGGGAAGATAGTATCTATCGCTTCTCGGGAATATACAGCTCTTTGGAGCCAGAGAGGATCGGATGCAGAAGGAGTCGTGCTCGTGAAGACGCCATCCAGCGCCAAACGCCTTGCAATGCCCATCATACCAAATGTCACGCCATCTTCCGCGCTCGCCGCCATAAACCTCGACAAGCAGCTCTACTCATCCCCTTCCTTTCTAATCGGTCATTCAACTGCACCAGATCCTACTCCGCGGCCTGATCCTCGCACCACGTGCCAATCGTTCAAGTCCCCAGCAAGCACATTCTACGCCTCACCATGCTGCTTCTTCTCGATCTCATCCCTCAA
This sequence comes from Clathrospora elynae, assembly GCA_010015635.1. Classification (NCBI taxonomy): domain Eukaryota; kingdom Fungi; phylum Ascomycota; class Dothideomycetes; order Pleosporales; family Diademaceae; genus Clathrospora; species Clathrospora elynae. Next base: position 241,735 of record ML976013.1, read on the forward strand.
CTGCACGAGATCCTGCTCCGTGGCCTCAAACTCCAAGCCCTGCTTGACCCACTGCTCCGCCTCATCCAGCCTGCCCATCTCAAGCAGACACTTGCCCCTTCTCCACCAGCCCTTGGCGTTGCCCATCTTCTTCATCTCCACACTCGCTTCCGCATCCACGGCACCCTCTGCCCAGTTCTGCTGCGCCATGTTCGCCTGCGCGCGGTTACTCAGCAGGCTCGACACCTCTTCCTTCACCAATCCCGAGGGCTCCCAGTGTGGGCGGCCGAGCGCCATGTCGATCGCGAGGCCGTAGAGCTTGACTGCATGGCCGTGATTGCCCTTGCGGAACTCGGCGTTGCCGGATTCGCGCAGCTTGCTGATTTGGGCGGAGCGCTTAGGATTGACGGGGACGGGCGGTGGGGGTGTGCCTGTGGGGGTTTCGACGTTGAGGAGGCCTTTGTGCAAGCTATTTAGAGCGACGAGCTCGGTGTTGAGGGCGTTGCTGAGGCTTTGGCTTGCGGATATGGCCTTTGTGGAGGGGTCCATTTCCAGTGGAAGCAGCGTAAATGTGTCTGGTGACTCCATGATGGGCTTATGTTTTGTGACAATTAAGAGTGTGTACGTGTAGGCGCCGGTTGGTGGTCGAGGTTAAGTTGTCGTTTCGCAAGTGGTGTTGAGTTGCGGACGACGTGGACAGTTTGGATATCCGCGCTTATCGATAACAACGCGCCAACACGTGTCTTGGCCGCACCTCGGGAGTACTTTCCAACCGGGCCACGTCCTTCACCCTCATCAGACCTTTATCAAATCATGTGTGTAAGCTTCACTTTAACTTGCTTCGGGTACCCACACCAGCGCCTGTCTCCACATCTGTTGGCGATGAAGCCCATTGCTTCTTCGAGCCTGCCAAATGGAGATGGCGCCTACATAATCGTTGACGCTATGCGACAAAGGGATTGTCAGAGCCTAGTATTAGGCCCTGCCTAGGTTCTTGTTACGCTCGCCGTCAAGATGTATCAATGAGAGCGGGATGATTGGGTGGTCATTGATGTCGGCTTCCACCGGAGGTTAATGCCATGAGGCAGAGCGGGCTGTACTCAGTACGCCTCCTAGCACATACGAGGGAAAACTGCATGTATTAGGAACTCGTAAACCAGAAACTCTAATAGGTAGTCCTAGAGTACTTTGCTGCTTGTTTAGTAGTTTTCCACTCTCGTTATACCCTGCGATTTTCTGTCGTATGTGACAGAAAGGAGTAGAATGTTATGAAGAATCTTGAGCTGTGGTAAACGCCAGTGGTTTTTGGGAAGCAGTCACCTATAGGGCAGTTTGGCTTATAAGGTTCAGAGTGCTTCTTTTTTACGTGTCCATCTTAGCGTGCCTATCTCAATATGTTCGCTCTGCAGCGGTGGACTTTGGGACACACCGAGTCTGCGGTGCAAGGTAGAGCCGTCATTTTCAAGAACTCTGAAGCATGGGAGCATCATATCGGCCAGAGCGATCGCAGCCTCTTAAATGTTCTGTCGACGTTGCAAGTGTTCACCAATCTTGCCGCAGAGAGCAACATGGAAGATACACGGTACGTAAGATTGCAGTACACATTCCAACGGTACTTCGCACGGCTTTGAGCGCTATTTAGTATTTGACTCTGCGCGAAGTACACCAGGGTTTTCTAAGATCTAGACTTGCCGCTAGATTCCTCTCCTCTCCTCGAGACATTTACTGATGTACTACCAGACAAGATGAGGTTCTGCACATGATACATCTGCTGACCCGGTTTCCCCCTACTGTGCGAGTTGCCTGTATTCTGATGCGTGGAGCGACCCCTCGGCTCCCAGAGCGTGCTGCGGTGGCCCAGTGCCTGTATGAAGTCCTGAAAACGACGGTCCCATTACAGACCATCAATCTGATCCAAAGCGACTGTTCGAGGGATCCAGTCTATTATTCGGTCTCATCCTCGAGAAAGCCATGAACATGAAGGTCTCTAGGCCGAACGATGATGCCGAGCTACCGTGCGTTAGTATGAGAGTCTATGGCCTGCGTAACTTGGTAACGATAGACCCCGTACTAGCTGTACCAGTGCAGACCAAGTCTGGTCTTGTTAATCACGGAGTTTACAAAGCTTTTGAGGAAGATGGGCTTTGAAGCTAGACAAACGACACAACTACGCTGAAGGCATCCATGCTCGATCAAACATTGACACGGATTTCAACGGTCCCAGGTGGTGTCACATCACAGGTGGTAGCTTTTAATGCCGATGCGATTGTGTCTAGCTCCCGCTACGTAGATATCGGCGATATCAGCAAGATCGTATCGCCAGCGGACATGAACGTCCTGGGAAAGCGATCCCTACGACTGAGGCGACACAAGAGTCTGCTTTGCGCGTGGCTCATCACCTGCCTCGGCAGTAATGCATTCACGCCAGATCCGGTGATGTGAAATCCCGGCGATGCTATGTCCAACGTCTAAAAAAAGGTTCAACAGGCTACTTCTGGTAACCCGAAGTTCGAACTGCCACGTGAATACTGTTGCCATATCAGCAACAAAGTGATGCAGGACCTAGTGATCACGGTGGATAACTACACGTAAGAGCGGAAGAACATCAAGCGATGATTCCCGAGCAATGATCGTTCGCCGCTTACGAACTTTGTTCCTTCTAGTACTGATCTACGACCTAAGCATTGGGACCTGAGGCAAAAAGAATGTTGGAATATCACAACATGCGTTGCTGCTCTATCTTAACTCATTCGTACAAAAAGCAAAACGGAAACCAACCCAAGAAGTCCAACTCGTTTCCTAGATGTATGGTCCGATCTATTGGTCATGCCTGTGACGACTTGTCTATCTCCCATACCGCCCCCAGTCTAGCCTCGCCACGGCCGACCAATGTAAAGCTAGTCAGAGCTTGCGGGATGTAGTTGGCGTTGCGTCTAACGTGAGTCGCCTGAGACGATCCTGAACCTCCAACCCATCTACTCCCATCCCAAGTGTCGACGCTCCACCGGCGTAGGAGTAACCGCATCATATCCCGTATCCTCATTCTCCTCTTGCACCCGTGGCGTCGACTCACCAAGACCAACGAGATGCGTCATCGACGCACGATTAAAAATCATGCCACTACGGCGACTACGATTCGGTGCGTAGCTGGCCGGACGCGATGGGTGACGGTCCGGAATGACTGGAGTCGTAGGTGTGCTAAGTGATAACAGCTTACCCGTCACTGGATCTGATAAGCGCAGGGCTAGGAATGGCTTAAATTTCAGGCCCGAAAAGACGTCTTCATACTTCCAGGAGATGACTTCAGAGTGCTGGCGCTGGTGGTTGATGATGTGCAGCTTCTTGTCCAGCTCGGTAGCTAACTTCTCACCGACATCGTGGGAGAGTGAGCGTGGCCGAGGGCGGGCTTGTGGAACTTGTAAAGTGAGCGGCTGGTCATCGCTGTCGATCGATAATCGGTCTGGGGCTGTGATGGGACGATCATTCTCGGAATTCGAGCCAAGGTAGCCTGTGGGCTGGAGACGTCCAAGGGTGGCTAACTTTTGCGCCAGCTTCTCTTTGTCATGCTGAAGCGCAGCGACCTGTGCGCACAAGTCACGGTTTTCTGCCATCAGCTGAAAAGCATAATTACGCGCCCGCTCAGTTTCATCACTGTCTGCAACTAGAGAGGACGATGGCGGCGTCAGGAAGCCTTGCGGCGTGGATCCAGAGTAGAAGCCGTAACGCGCCAATGGTACTTTCCGCTTGTGCTGCATCGCCTCGTACAAGTAGTTAAGGTTAATGCCATCGGCGACCTCCTTGAGCAACCGGTCCGATGTGGCAGCAGTAATCAGAGGCTTGCCAGACCGAAACTGGGCGATGCGCGGACCAATGACAAGGTGCAAGAAACCTCGAAGACGCTTCTGGATGATGGCGTGCCAGTCATCGTACTTTGTACCCTCTTGCGGCTTTAGGTTGACAGTGAGCTTGTGTAGCTCATGCAGCCTGGCCTGGACAGCCTCGAGGGCCTCGAGCGCTGAGCAACCTTCCTTGTGCGCGTTTTTGATAGTTGTCGCAATCATTGTGAAGGCCATCTTTGCTGGATCTGCGAATTGGATCAACAGCATGTGAACCGTAGCGCGATGCAGATTGATCCGGTCACATATAGCATCCAGCACGATCAGGTCGAAGCCGTAGCTAGAGCCCGACTTTAGAGATTTGGCCAAGAAGTCACCCAACGCGACCCAGCCGCACATCTCCATGCTTTTAATGTGCTTATACCAAGTCTCACGCACCCCAGGTATCTCAACGACGTCGTAGTACATCATCCAGGTCAAGAAGTTGGACAGCTGTGTGGCGTCCAGGGAGTCGGCAAAAGCCTTAGCTAACCTCATAGTCTGCGGCGGAAAAAGCGTCGGTGCGGGTGATGAGGACGGTGGCATTAACATCTCAAACTGCGCCTCTGGCTCACGTAATTTGTCGAACATCTTTCGGAATCCCGTATGCCGGCGACCATGCGGGAGCGTGGAGGCATTGGTGGATCCTGGTGTCGGCGGACGTAAGCCATCGGGAGGCGCAAGAGATGTTGAGCGGGATAGACTGGACATGGCGAGCAAGGAAGGCTTGCGCTGTGGGCGGAGTTCTTTGATAGGAGCCATTAGTTTTGGGGAGAGGGTAGATTGCGCGCAGTGCGGTTGACTTATGGCTCAGTTGTGGTTGTAGTGGCCTTGGTCGTGCTCTGGAAAACTTGGTAGAGAGCCGAGAAATGGTTGTGCACTTAAGAGAGGTGAGTTTTCAGCGACAGCGCACAAACAAAAGACAAAAGAAACAACTCTGTGAAGAGACCGGGAGTTAGTGAATAGTTCCAAGTCTCCTTTTGGTGCCAACGGCCGTAAATGTCTACAATAACGCCCCGGTCGTGCGAGATGCAATCTGATGAGGAATTGAACGCTGCATTTTTCTAGACGACTAGTGAAGGGCGAAACATGATCGAGGTGAGAAAACTGCATGGGATGCAAGTTAACGCTTGCTTACGGTGCGTGATTGCTCTCAGGATACAACGTAGCTTTTGGGTGCTGTCAGTCGTCCCATTCACGTTACTAGCTACACAAGGTCAGATATGTCTTCATTAGGGATATGTCTTCAACTTATACATCTATGGGGATTTACAACCACGCAGGTGGACCGTCCTTACCAAGGTCGAAATTTCCCAGTCATGAGCACAATGGGTCAGAAGTTCTTTTGAAGCTAATATACGTATGCTGCTCTCTGACACGCCATCAGGGTACTAGTCTAACGATTACAAGTACGCGATCGATGGGTGGGTAGGTCATCGTCCCCAGTCTTCGTCATGGCTCTGCTGTTCATCCTCCATGAAAACTTTCGGTAAGTACAACTTCGTATTCTCATACACCAAGAACGTAACAATAGTCGTTGGGATGACTCGAAGCGTATTGGGAATGACACTGTTCACGCGTTAGCTGCTACCCCTGTCAATATTGCGTCGACATCGCATCTCACCCTTTGTAGAACGCCAGAAAGCCCTCATTCTTGTATGTCTTCCTGAGCACATCCAACAGCCCAGTATACTGCTGCGCCGCATCATACTGCTGCAGCCTCGCCCTAATAGGCTGATAAGGATACGTAATCGCGCCAGCAAGGAGCTTACTCCCACCGCTCATGTACACATACTCCCAATTGCTCAGCTTCTCTTGTCCGCCAACCTGCGTCCCTCTTCGCTTCTTCATGTTCTCGTATATACTAAACTGCACAGCGCCATGCAGTACACCGAGCGTGGAAGGCAGGAACCCCGCCCATAATCCTTTCAAACCGCGCGTCTCGTACACGTGGCGGAGACCAAATGCCATAGACTTGTATGCGGAGGGGTGGTTTGCGCCGCGCTCGAGCATGCGGGTTTTCACGACCCAGATGGGGTTTGTGCAGGCGCCGGTTAGGAGACCTGGTGCATCAGTCAGCAAGCATTCTTCGCTTTATTTGCTTTAGAGATCTTCATACCAGCGATGATACTAGCGGAAAAGAACTCTGCGCTGCCTAAATGCTCGCCCTCTGCCCTCCTTCTCTGAAATAGCTCTTTCAGATTCCCGTAGAACAGGAAGTATAATCCCCACCCCAAGCTGTTGCCCAACAGGTTTGGCCACAACCCCCTGTACAAGGCTCTCACGCCTCCTTCATCACTGATGACATTCCGCAGTATTCGGAACGAGTCGCCGGGCCGTGATCGCGTCTGTGTGTTGAGCTGCAGTCGATTCTTGAGAAGATCGAGCGGGTGTGCAGCAAGACAGGAGACAACTCCGGCGCTAAAACCTGCTATGCTTTCGATTACGGAGGCGGAAAGTGTGCTTTTCGGCAATTGCGGCTTTTTGTCTTTGGGATTTGACTCTACGGATGGGAACGCGCGGGGCATTGCGGGTTCGGATGAAGGATGTTCGGTGTTGGCGAGCACATTCTTGTCGGCTGATCTACGAGCTTGTAGTGGAGAATCTTATGGCGAGTAAAACATCGCTCAGTGTCATCGCATGGCTAAAAATTATTTATTGGAGTGTGGAACAGCATGGAGGCGGATGTCGGATGTCGGATGTCGGACTCAAAGGGAGCTTGGGCCACCTCGGAGCTGGGGCGTTGCGTGGGGGCTACGTCTTAGCTCATGGCATCACCTGTCCTCCCGCCGGCTTCGGGATGAAGAGGTATCTTCACATGCTGAAATTCTGATTATAATACTCATTACAGGAATGCTATTGGCAGCATGTGCAAATTGCGCGCCTTGCTGAAAATACTACACTATACACCAGCCCCAAACTTCTGGTCCGAGCAACAAGTCGCGGGCGCTGCCTTTGGCTCCCCAAATGCCAGCTTGCTAATCTTATCAATAAGCGTATTACCCTGCTTCACACCACTCGGTACGCTGCAATAGCTCGGCGGGATATCCAGACACGGGTTACGGGTGAAGAAGTTGCGCGGTCGAAGCAGCAGTGTCATCGGTTCAGCAGGCATGACTGGGAAGTCCTCAGGTGATGGGAAGTGCGTAATGCCGAACGTGTGCCACAAGACAACATCGGTGTTTTCGAGATTCGCGGTGGGATCTGACTCGATCCATGCGGGGATACCTTGGGAGGGGTCGCCCGAGGTTTGCGGGACGTGGCGGCCTGCGGGGTGGAGTTGAGTGTCATTGACTATCAATGTTAGCTTCTTCTCCCCAAAAGTTCGCAAATGTTAAAGACTTACACTTCGTGACATGCACAGCATGTCTTGCAAAACCCGCCCTTTTCCACACCAAACTGCCTGGTCTTGGCAGTAAGTCTGGCACTTCCCTGCTGACTAACTTATATGATACCGGCTTCTTGCTGTACGGATTCAGCTTGTTGGTGTTGCTCATCTCCCACGTCCTGCTCGTTGCGCCATTATAGTCAGTCGCGGCCTGCTCAGGGGTGCTGAGCTTCGTCTTCTTTGCGTAGAAAGCGTTTCCGTACTTGTTCTCCTCGCTGCCAACTTCACCCTCACCACGTACAGCATCGACCATGAAGATGGTATTGTCAGGCCCGTCGATGTTAGGGTCTATGCGCATACAGAATAGATGCTGGTGGTTGTGCGCATTAACACCGGGGTAGACTTCGGTGCCCCAGCCCTTGAGGTCTTCGCCTGGGAGCATGGGGTACGTGTTCAAGATGCCGGTGAGCTTTATTTCGAGCTGAATGGTTCCGTCGAGGTGGAAAATCCAGTACACGCAGTACTCGTAGTTGGCGGCGGTGAAGATTTGCGAGATGATGAGCTTGCGACCACGGGTTACTGTTACGCTGTCATCGCGGAAGTCGGTGTGCTTGAACAGAATACCGGAATCTTCTTCATGGATACAGATAGCGTTCTTGATCGTCGTGGCCTGCCCAGCTCGGTTGACGAATGCGGCGTCCATATAGTGAATGGCACCTTTGCAGTCGCATCCCAAGCTCAGCGAGTTCGTCATGTAGCCACCGCCGTACTCTCCGAGATCGAAGGCGTGTTTGCGCTGGTGTGGGTGTTCTGGGTTGCCGTAGGGCACAACCATCTCTGCGAGCGACAAGCGCCAGAACGTGTCTCGGACGGTGCCCTTATCGTTGAAGGTAATGTTCGAAAGAACCATGCCCTCACGGTAGTTGAAGCCGACATGGAGCTTCCAATTCGCCCAGCTGATGTATCTCCCGTCCATGGTGAAAGATACTCCCTCAGGTTGTGTGATATTGATGGGCTTCAAGTCATTCCTGTATCCGCCCTCTGCTTCGATAGCAGCCGCATGGTAGTTGTTCGGCGGTGCCTGGTTCAGCGGTCTTCGAATTGGCGGGACGTCGATGTGGATGATCTCTTGGGTGTCGGCGTTGTAGATGGGGCAGAAGTCAAGCGGGTATGTGTACTGGCTGTCATCTGGGTGTGGGCGGTAGTACATGAGAGCTTGCTGAAGACGGACTTTGGTGCCGAAGCGTTCGTCGTAGCCGATCGTCCATGCTATTTTCAATCAGTGAAGTCCAGAAACCGAAAATAGGAAGATTTACGGTCGCAGTACACCTTGTGCATATCTTCCGCTGGGATACCAATTAGGCCACACTGCTCGATAACCTTGGCGTCTTTCCGTACGATGGTCTCGACGATTTGAAGGTCTTCCATGGTGATCTGTGTTCAAAATGAGCACCTCACTTCCAGTTCACATACTGCCATCTACTTACCAGCGGTTGCACCCCATCCGTCAGCTCCCAACTAACAATCTTGCCCTCATCCAGATCCACATGCCCATCGTAAACTTTGCTTCCTCGTCCAATGCAAACCACATCTGCAACTCGATGCGGTCGTTGCGTGTGCTCTGGATCTTTGATCCATCTCATCATCTCCGCCTTGCGCGGCTCCCATAACGTGATGGCATTGAAGAAGACCTCACTATGCTCCTTGCGAATGATTGCGACAGCTCTTTCGATCTCGGTTTCGCTGAGAGGATCAAAAGGATGAGGAGGCTGGCACACGCTCGTAAAATGGGAAGCTGCTTGTTTCAATCGATCAAGTGCCATTGTGTATGATGTTGAGAGGGCGCGAGTTGGAGTGTGGAAGCTAGAAGGGTCCAGCGGGGTCTTAAAGCTTCAGAAGCAGAACGATCGTGGAACTGCGACGCGATTTTAACGCCTACTATTTAGTTAATTCGCAAATATTCTGCCAATCAAGCTTCCAGCATCTTGAGCTGTCAACTTGGAGCTGTTAGACGGTGTTATCGTCGCGATAAGAAGACGCCGTCGGGATCTCGCGCCCCTCTCGGTTAGCGTTCCCCACTTCTCCATGCACATTAACATCTCGCCGGTTGCCGGCAACGTTGGCTCGATGCATCGCGTGCGTTGTTGCGCCCATGTTCGGACGCTGCTCCTTCGTTCTCCGGTTGTGAGACGCGATCGCACGTGGAGATACATCTCATGATCACGCCTTACCTGATGAGCCAGGTACAAGCGAATCACAGTCAACGCCAAGGTAAGTCGTCTGGACTTGCTTCGGAGACAGATGTCCACCTCATTGGACTCCCAGGCCGATGCGTCAGTATAACTTCGAAGATCGGGCTACGACATGGGACCTCGTGGGGTGTATGAGAAGATACAGATACTCATGTAGCTTTCCGACTTATATATTCTGGAGTAGGTCATCACTTGAAAGTAGAGTACCTAAGGCACAACAAGAATGTATAACTAAGCAAACTTTTCATTTGGATGGTGTAGCCAGAAGACCACAATACACTCTTAGGTAGTAGAGACACTCTTACACTCCTTCTTATCCAGCTCTTTGAGCTTTCCGATGTTCGATACACTCTAGGCCAACTTCTTCTTTGCCGGACCCAAGCTCTTGACGACGTTATCTCAGCTTCTTTAAAGTCTTCCGCAACCAACTCTGCAATTTCCGAATTTGCGCCATCGGCTACTTCGATTACCACGGTGAACCTGAGACGATCTACACTGTCGTACTGTTGTCGATGGCTGTGCCAAGTCTGGACATGAAGATATCTGAACCGGAACCGAGACCAGTCCAGATGCCAGGCTGGATGCGCCTCTCAGACTTCGAGCACTGGCTCGCAAGGCGATTCCACGTCTCCTGCACCATGACATCCATCCCCGCTTCCTCTAACAGCCTCTCCTTCACATCGTCGCCGATCTCAATATCCCCGCGCTCTTCCTCATTCAGTCCCAAACGCCGTGGGACAGGCGAATTATGAGCGTGTCGCAAGGCGTCTGAACCCTTCAGGACAAGATAGAAGCTGTCGCAATCCGAGATGAGCTTGGGCGGACCGCCTTGCTTGGTCTGGCAGTCGATCATCGGTTCGGCCTCTTATCGAACCAGACAATCCGCACCGTCATCCGACCAAGCACTCTGACGCGGACCCATAAGGCCTCTCAAATAGTAGAGAGGCCAACCCAATTCTTCTCTTTCATCTCGAAGAGCTTTCCGAACCTCGTTACACCCCATCATAGCTTCTTCTCTGTCGGCGACAAGCTCTTAATAACCTCGAATCCAGCACCTTCGAGATATTCAGCAGCCGTCTGAGCCTGCTCGGAATTCTCGAAGTTGAACCCCTGCATGAACGCTGCGAAGTCGCCGTTGAAGTCTATCTGCAGTAGACACAGCTCAAGGAGCTGATCCCCATGTTCATATCGTTCCACGTCGAAGACACTGTCGCGGTTGGTGTGGATGTGCTAAATGAGCCTGCGAAGGAGGTCGAGGTCTTTTGCTGTCTTGGCAATGATATCCAACTGTAACTAGGTCGGGCTTACTAACCTCAAAGTCGATCTCGCACCGCCAAACCAAGGGCTGCCGACTTAATTAGGCGTACTCCGAACCGTCATCTAAGGGCAACCGTCCAAGGTTGACGAGATGATCGAACGCTGCAGTCCAGTTGACGCCGTACTTCTTTAGCAGGTCGGCCATAGTTGAAAGATGTGACATCTTGACGAGGCACGCTAGTGTTGGACGAGTTCCAGCGCGGGGCCACGATGTCGTACGCGGTGGTCTCAACATGCTCCAGTAATTTATCCCATTGCCAATCGTGGGCGATTCAGATTCCGATTTCAACTCGCATGCTTGACTTAAGATAAAGGTTCGCATGGCAAACCCCCATTTCCATCATGATTGAATCCTTCTTGTCCTTCTCAGCTTCTTCTTCCGGTAGCTCGTCAGGAATCTCCAGTTCAATCTCTTCTCGCTCATCCTTCGTCAGACGCAAGGGCTCGGTAATAGAGGTGTGGTGCGCATTCATCACTTTTTCTAAGATGTCCAGGACGAGACGGAACCACTCGCAATTCACAAT
>ML976013.1:253919-269872 GCA_010015635.1 Clathrospora elynae
ACATGGGTAGCATCTCATAGGTAGCAAACAGGCTCGGGTATGCATGACTCGGGTACATACATAACTCGGGTACATACATAACTCGGGTACATACATACCTCGGGCACAGAACCCAGAAGGCCATGGAATACCGTGGCTGACAGTTAGGTCGCAGCAACAGCTGCTCAGGTAAGAAGAGGGTATTTATCAAGGGGTGAGAGTCTCTGTAAGTACAAAGGATGGTGAGCGTCTAAGCCCTAAGTGGGGAGAGGGGTAAAAGATACAATAATGCCAGGCCTATCCTTTACCTTTATTGCCAATATTTCAAGTATTAAGGCCGTGCTGGCTGCCTTCTTTGCGCGTGTTGCGTCTGGGACGGCAACGTTCAAATAACTACGGGTAGCTGTGTTTGTTGTATGGGAGCAGAGGTTGAGGGGGCAATGCCGGGCTGTCCTTTACCTTCCTCTCCTAGATTTGTGTCTATAAGGCCGTGCTGGCTGCCTTGTTTGCGCATGTCATGTCTGGGACTGCAAAGTTTGGTGGGTGTGTGGGAGTAGAGGTAGAGAGGAGGCAATGCTAGGCCGTCCTTCACCTCCCTCTTCCAGATTTGTGTCTGTAAGGCCATGCTGGCTGCCTTATTTGCGGTTTGTGCAGGAGAGGATTTGAGTTCTGCCCTCCTTCTGCTAGTTGTGTTGCTGTTCCCTTGACCAAATGTCTTGATCTCTATGATGCACAGACTGCTGAAAATTCTTTGAAGCTCTAGCTGCAACAAAGCCATCTGCGCACCTGCCTACAGCGCTGCAGCGTAGAAATAGCACAGTAGAGAGATCAGGAAGAGAATTTGAGGTAGAAAAGGTCAAAAGAACTATGAATTTTGACCTTTCTGCAACTTTGGAAAGTTGGTGTTTAGTGTGCTGATGAGCATTATGCTTGTTGGCAAGCGTTTGAATCAGTAGAGCTCTGCACTTGTATGTATGTATGTATTCATTTAATGTCCTATATGAGTCTGAGACTATGGGAGGACAATGAGAGCTCTGCACTTGTTGCAAGTGTTGTTGCTAAGCACTATTCAGGAGCATTGTTTAGGAGCATCATGTTGAGCATCATTCAGGAGCATCATTCTGATTGACACTGGCCTGCTATTGATTGGCAAGTGCTTGCCTTATTCTGGTAAGCACTCCATGTGGATGCAGGATGGCCCACCTGTCTGTCTGGAAGTGTCAGGACGCAGGTCTACACCCGCTGCGCCATGCAGCCAAAAAGGTACAAATAATCAACGATAGATGATTTGTGAGTAGAACAGTACATGTACAGGACATTGCAGCGGTATCTTGCCCTGCACGCCTGACAATATCCTCCTTCTTTGCAGCGCATGCCCTCAGGCGCTATGCCATCCAGCGCTAGGCTACAATAGCAAGGCGGGCCCGTGTACTGGACCTCCCAGCAGCTCACAACACATCATGGTCCAAAGTGGCGCAATGTAGCCCGCTATGGTGCAATACAGCCCAACTTGACTGTGTTTCAGCTCCTTGAACTTATCAAGCTCTATGAGCTCCTCAAGTTCCTTGAGCCGGCTTATGCTGAACTGGCCCTGTGCGGGGTCAAACCGGTGTCCCGCATTCAACCTTGCCCCGCACGCCAGGTATTGTTGATTATTATGTCAGGACGCAGGTCTACACCCGCTGCGCCATGCAGCCAAAAAGGTACAAATAATCAACAATAGATGATTTGTGAGTAGAACAGTACATGTACAGGACATTGCAGCGGTATCTTGCCCTGCACGCCTGACACCTCACCTCCTCAATACGCTTTATAGAGAGCCCCTTCTACTGTCTTTGTGTCCTCCCTCCAATCCTGATCCTGCTTATCCCAGAGAACCAACCTTGCATTCCCCCAACTACGTACCATACATCTAGCCCTCCAGCTTTGGTTGTACCCTCCAGATGGACAGATCCTCACACAGCACCTCAACCCAGGACTTCACGCCTGGGCTGCCAAATCAATCTTCCAGCAAAATATGAATAGTACAAATTGATTGAGTGTATCTACTTAATGCTCCACCACAAAATCTTGTGATAATAGCTATTGTGGGTGGCTCTGCAGCCTCATGTTTGCAGGTGAGCATTTTGGTGTTCGTGATCATTACGCCGCGGCGATCATCACGGCGACGCGCAAGGTAAGTCGAATATAGTTTCGGCTGACGGACCCGTGCGAGGGCGCATCAACCAAACATCCCCGACCCAGAGATTTCAACAATCCAGCCGATCGGCTGGCTTAATTCCTATTTGAACGTGCACATGGTACCATGTGCTCCGTGAAGGCGTGCAAGTCTCCAAATGTGGCACGTTCACCAATCAAGCCGCCGATCGGCTTGATTGTTGACAAGGCTGTAGGGGTAGAGAGAAGGATGGAACATAGCTAATAAATTATGAGGATTAACAATTATCACCGCCCTTGCCCTCACACCCTCATTCTCGCTCCACATCAGCGCCTCCTCAAACTTACTCGTAACATCTTCATTGAAACAGTTTTCGTGGTTCGTATGTATCGTGACCAACTTTATCGCTGAAATTCATATCAAGGCGTCCATATTGCGGTCTACTCGTTGAAACTCCTGTGCCAACAAAGCGCGTGTGCAAGAAAACTATGCAAAGCCGTCGACGAAGCCGCGATTTTGTTAGTTCTCCCCAAGATCGGTGCGCAAGGTGTTCGGTATGAGACAAACACTAAATGTCAACATGGAGACTTGAGATACAGATGATAGTAATTCGATTCAGCGTGCCAAGGCGCAACACGCGCTCCATCTAGTGCCATACCCAAAGCCATGGAGGCGGTATACCGTACCCAACGCCGTGCTAGTGCAAACCAGTAAAACCGATACGACAACGCCGGCCCGGCCTCCAAAAACCCAGCTTGGAGGCCTTCGCGGCCCTAGAATACATATTATATGGTATTAACAAGCCATATCCGGGATGCTTTTCCATGAATCGTAGCTTCGGAGACTTCGTGATGCATGAAAAAACCAAGGAGCCCAGGGGCAAAGAAAGGCTAGCTGACGCCCTGCGAGAGAGCTGAAGAAAGATGGGAGGCAAACTTGGCATCAATGCCGTCATCCTGGAGGCCAATACCGCTATCGTCGAGGTTCGGCTCTTGCTGTGTGGTATTCATATCGTATTCGAACCCGCCAAAGTTTACATATGGTTGAGTAAAGCGTCCAGCATTGACTGATCTTCCGTTAGTCAACTACCATTATTGTGAAACCATTGTGTCATCGAGACTCACCTTCCTGGTTCGATACCGCATCCTGATGCGCGGTGACATGACTAGTATTCGAGATGAATGACTGATCCGGGCCGAAGTCGGCTTCCAGACTACTGTAACGGCTCTCATTGTTACTGCCACTGCCGCCGTTGGTCATGCCTGCGTTTAGAGAATCGTCCATGACAGGGGAGTAGGTCGGTGCGTTCCAGTCATGCGGAGTGTGGCCTAGGAACCCTCCTATTGATGCCAGCCACTGTGTCATCTCGTCCACGAACACCTTGGTGAGCCACCAGCCCTGAAAGCTTACACCGTTCTCGACTGTGATTTCCCGGAGAGCAGCCGATCCGAGCGCACTTATGCAATGCAGGATTGTGCGAGCGTCAGCGTCAGGAAAGCGAGATGGTAACCGGGTAAGGAAGGCCGCGATTCGATCAATGACTGATTCTGATGGGTCGGGAAGGGGGTCCGGGTAGGCCGCACGATGGATGGCTCTTGAAGGGAGCTCGATCTCCTGTGGTAGAGGGCCGAGCATTGATCGAATCTCGGTAGCAAGAATATTGTGGACCTCCTCGTGGTTACACGACTCCGGTAGCTCGTTGGCGATGATACGCTTGATGTTGACATGCTGCAGCCAGTCGGCGAACATCTGAGTGCGGTGGCTGTCGGCGGTCAGCATCACAGCAGCTGCGTGAGCTGTTGAGTTGACGCGTAGCATCTGGCGGAGAAGATGGGCAAACAGTGTGGCGGGCTCTAATTTCGCCTCGAGGACGTGAAGCGGAAGCGACAGGAACTTGGTGGTAATGTGCGAATGTAGAGTCTTGGCGACATTGTCGAGAAAGCGCAGAACTGGCGGTGGAGCGACCTGGAGGGTGAGCTGTGAGACGTTGCGGATCATCTTCTGATACATCATCCAGTCGCACTCCTTGATCCACGAAGCTAGCTCAGGCGCTGCGAATAGCTTCTGTACCGGGACAGTCAGGGTCCCATGAAAGGTGCCGAAGAGTCGGTAGAACTGCTTCTCCTTGCAGTACCGCACTGCATCCACCAGCGACGTTACATGTGAGCGATACATGGCCATCAGATTCTGGGCTAAATCGGGATCCGTACGCGGTGGTAGATAGGGCGCAATGTCCGGCAACTCGATGGCAAGAATATCGGGGGCATCGAGGATATCAGGAGTGGGGAACCTTAGCTCGTGTTCGTACGAAATCTTGGTGCGGGTATGCGATGGTTGAAAATGGGTCGAAAAAATATCGGTGAAGAGGACGCCCCGCGACGAGGCCGGGGTATAGTGTGTGGTATTCGGCTCCGCGCGAGATTCCCGCGGGGGGAACTGTGTGATATCTGCAGCTAGTCGTGGAATAGCACTAGGGGATATCAGCACGTGTTGCGCAGGATTGGAGAAGAGGGATGGCGCATACTTGAAGTCGATCCGGGGGCCTGCTGATTCCTGGCGCTTCATGGCATGATGCGCTGCAGCGCCGTTGCTGGGCCGATGCGTATCTTCGCCTTCGCCGCTGTCATCGATGAGCTCCAGGTCGACGTAGTGGTACTTGGACTCTCCGCGCACACCGAGACGCCTAGTCAGGATGCCGGGGAAGATGACGCGCACCAGCTTTCCGAAGGAGGCCGGGTTGAGGGGGATGACGCGATCGGTGCCGCAGCGCTCGGCGTACTTAGAGTAGACGCGGTTGCGCGGGACCGACGTCTTTGCGAGGCGACACACCGACTGCAGCCTGGGCTCTGTTAGCATCGCACGAGTACACCGTCTGGCGCATGACCTACCACAGCATGGCGAAGAGCTGCTTCGACTTCTCCGCCTTGGATGTCCGGTCGTTCTGGATGACCTCGGCGGCCACATCCTTCAGATTCCGGCCCTGGTTCTGGTTCAACAGCTGGCGCAGCTCCTTGTCGTTGGTGGCTGCCCCTGACGCCGAGCCCTTCTTCTTCTTCTCTTCGGCATCCATGCTGGGCGCCATGAAGCTGTGCTGCTGAGAGTGTTGCGACAAAGGGTTGTGGTAGGCCAGTTGGTCCAGTTGTGTGGGTAAGCCGTTTAGGTGAGGCTGATCCGTGGTCGGGTCACCTGGGTAACCAAGGAAATGCTGCACGCTTTCTAGGCCCGTATTTAAAGATTGGTCCTGCGAGCCGACCTGCTGCACGGCCTGGAGTAGTGCGGGCTGCAGGGCTTCGCTGGTGGGAAATGGTGCGTGGTATTGGGGCTGCTGGGGGAACTGATGCGACCGGGGTTGCTGCTGGAAGTGCTCGAAGGAATGCACGCTCGTCGTCGAGGCACGCGACGGCGGCCTGTTGCTCCTCGTAGACATGGAAGTATTCGACCGTGACCGGCGGCTGTCGGTCATGGTGCGGGTGCCGGGCGGCGGATATTATTCTTTCTGTTTACACCAAAACAATGTGACGGCAACGGCAGCGGGAGGCCAGCAACACTGTCGCGCAAGGTCCAAGCCGAATGATAGCGTCTCTAATAATATTAGAGTCGTGTTGCGTCTCTGCGTCAGTGATGGAGCTGCAAGGCTGTATCCTCGAGTCGCAGTCGTCTGCCGGTGCTGTTGATGTTGTTTGTTTGACGCCGAACTAGGGTCCGCACGCTCTGCCGTCTGACAAGATGCCAGCAACGTGGTTAAAACAGCTCCAAAAAAATAACCGCGTCCAAAAGGCGTTGTGGCGTGGGCGGGCACCCTTGGGGCGTTTGTTGTGGGATGGGGTTTTGATGTTTACGCTTTCGTCTGAACTTGGTCGCACCGGCAGCAACGAGCCCAGCCGGCGCGCACGAGCCATCCTCATCACATGACTGTCATTACGGCCCGGACAGACCCTCGATTGCAAAGCAACGTCGAAGAATTGAATAGACAAGTAGCATAATCATCCACGCGTCTGGCTGGCTGCAGCTGTGAATGCACGCACGCCATGTTTCGGGGAGGGATGCAGCTGCTGTCTGACTGGCCTGTGAAAGGCGCTGACGTACCTGGTGTATTTAGCGATGACGAGCCCGCTTTATCCCACAATCGCTCCAGGCTCCGTGTTCACTCCTCCACCCACAGAACACATCTGCTCCGCCCGCTCTACCACACCCGCAACTCGCCCATAGCCCATTTCTACTCCCAACAACCACCTTCACCCCCAAACAGCCCTCACCATGTCTGTCCAGGACAGAGCCCAGGCGCAGCTTTCGCAGCTCGACAAAGAGGTAAGCGCCTCGCTTCTGCATGGCACAATGTCAAAATACCCTCACCGAGGGTACACACGCACATCCTCATCGTGTCTCCAGCATTGGGCCTGTGCTGACGCTCCAGTGTTCTAGCTGTCCAAGTACCCCGCCCTCAACAACTTTGAAAAGCAGACTTCCGTCCCCAAGGTCTACATCATCCTCGGTCTCGCCGGCCTCTACTTCTTCCTGATCTTCTTCAACATCGCCGGAGAGTTTCTTGTCAACATTGCCGGCTTCATCATCCCCGGCTACTACTCGCTGAACGCTTTGTTCAGCGCGAGCAAGGTCGATGACACTCAGTGGTTGACGGTACGCACCCCCATGCCCCCCCGCCTATAAGCGATTGATTACTTTCGCACCCCACATGACTTTCTTGGTAGCGACACAGCTGACAAGATTGCGCAGTACTGGGTAACCTTTGCCTTCCTGACCGTCTTTGAGAGCGCCGTCAACGCCGTCTACTGGTTCCGTAAGTATCGGCACACATGACTAAGATGCACGGCTGACCTCAATAGCCTTCTACTACACCTTCAAATTTGTGCTTATCCTCTGGATGGCTCTTCCCCAGACTGCGTACGTCTACCCTCTACAGCGCCCAGCAGCACTAGCTAACAATGCGCAGCGGTGCCCAGATCATCTTCCGCTCCTTCCTCCAGCCCGTCTTCTCGCGTTACTTCTCCGAATCCGGCTCCACCTCCGCCAACCTTCGTGCCAAGGCCGATTCAGCTGGCAAGCCCCATGCTTCGTAGAGCAGCTGCCATAATAGCACGTTTGCGACAGCCGCACGATCGGATCCAGATCAAGATAAGGAGGACGAAGTCAATGAGACGCTTCCTGCTGTGCAGGTGACGGACTTCTCACGGCGTGCGGTTGTTGCGGCTTGGAATCGCTGTATGAACGAAAGTTGACGAGTTACGGATAGTGTTCACGAAGGGGATGGCTTGGGAAAGAAGAGGCAGATATCCATACGTCTCATGATCAGGTGCCCGTGAAGCGATGGACTCGGTAATATGTTGCTTTCTTTTTACACTGGAGCTTTGTACATCGCTAGCGACGGCAATGATATCATGCATTCGAGCGTGCCTTGTCCTCGGGCAATGTTCATTCCTATTTTATCCACCTACATACCACGTTGTCTCTTCACTCCATCTAAATTACTTCGGTATTCCCACTTCTCAACCATACTTACGCCTAGTACGTGCATCACGATAGCCCTAATACTTTCCGCTGTTTTCGGATCTGATATTTCCCTTGTCATACCCTGGGGACGATGGTGAATGGAGATGCGCGGGCATGGGCTTCGTAATTGTGGGCAGCTCATTGGTACTACCCAGAGGCTTAACTTCTCGGCAGAGATCTCCACCCATGATTCGGCCTCCCAGTCCGCTGAGCCTATATGCATACTCCTCAGATCAGCGCTGCGAGCACCCTCCAAGTTCCACGTCCTAACTCGCAAACACACCTTAGCTGTTTCCTAGGACTACGCTACAGAATACTCGACATCAAATACTTGCAGCGATGGCCAAAAAGACCGCACCAGTGACCGACCGGCAACAGCAGGAGTAATTCACATTCCTAAACCTACCGAAGGGGCTACGCCTCATGGTATACGACTGCCTGGTCGACCGAACACGCCAGCCAATTCCGATCCCAGCCAATGAGGAGAAACTCAGCATAACGTTAATAACACCGAGTCCGATACCGCTTATCCACACCCGCAAGTTTCTATTTGCGGAAGCTGCCCCGTTCAAAGGCGCTGGGATAAAGCGCAGGAGCGTTGTCGTATACCACACCTCGAATCGTTGTCAATCCGGACCTTTCGCTACCATTCATGGGGTTCGAGTCTCTAATCGACACCTTCTTGGAACTAGATCACCAATCTCCAGAGAACAAGGGGGTTCACATAGCCATGCTGGTTAGTCACGAGAGCTTCAACATGAAGGATTTTCTGTGGCTTCTTGAGTGTACGTGTCAGGGTTTGACTGCATCCAAAGTCTTCGTTCACGTGATAAGTTCAACGCACGAAGATGTGGTATTTTATGGTGGATGCGTACGGTATGAGGGGGCGATGAGCCGGAAGACTTGGGAGGAGGAGTGGATGTAGGTACATTGTGGCACTGGATGGGTATGATATGGACGGACTGGAGGAGTTGTGGACGACACCGCTGTCGATAATCATATGCTAGGATGTTGTCTCGCCACACAATCGAAGTAAGCGCAGAGGTGGGAGCTCTGAATGTCACAACAGGGCTAGGTAATAAGCTTGTGTCTTGACTCGCAAGTTTCGACGTATTAGTTAGAATTCCTCTACCTCCCGTGCTCATTGACCGTCTCAAATGCTCCGTCCGAGCGGGTAAAGGGTGAGATCTTGGCGCGCCTTTACCGGTTGCTTTCTTTCAATGCTGTTACCTATTTTACACAGCCCCGCCCCCCAATTCCTTGGATCTGACGACACGTAAAGGTATTAGCTTTTTACTTCCCCCAGACTGTCTTCATTAACCTCTCAATCGATCTGATCTATCCTCACAATACGATACACTCCCTCTAAACGACTACCGACGACACCTTATCCCTGGGGCGACTGCGCGTACTCACCACTTGTTCATACACACACGAGTGTTCTACGACGAGACCCTCTTCATCAGTCAGCATAAATTCAGCCACTTCTCTACGCGAGCGATAGCCCTTCCGGTTCCTGGATCTCCCTAAATAGTTACGCCTTATCGTCTACGAGAACCTCGTCACCCACCATTATGCGAACATACGCCTCAAGCCCCCTCAGACTAGTCTTCGTAATTTGCTAGCACCACCTTCAGGAGTCTTGCTAGTGATTCCGAGCCCAATCCCGTCACTTCACCTCACCTACCGACTGGTCTACAGCGAGGCTGCCCTATTCCTTAAAGGAATCGTTGTGGGAAGTTCTACGCCGAGCATAGATCCGGAAGCACTGAAGAAAAAGGAATCTGTTCTTGATGAGATCATAGAGCTACTGGATAGGGTTCAAAGGGCCTGTCCTATTCGCTATTCCGCGATCAGTTGGCTGTTCAGCAGATTCAGCAGGGACGACTACGAAATCGTGCTTCGCTTCTGCAACCAAACTTCGATTCAACGTCACTTGTCTAATATCCCAAAACTGCATATAACGGTGTTTCGCAACCAGATCACCGATGAGGAGATGCAGAAATTTTTCGACTTGTTGAACGCACGCCATGGGAGTGTCAGCTGTTCCGGTCACTATATGGGGGCGCTGCGTACGAAAACAGAGACACGAAGCTGGAGAAGGGACCGGGTTCTTTCGGCTATGACGGTTACATCAACAACACGGCGTGGGAGAGGGGGTGGATCTAAAGGGTGCGATGGAGTAGAAAAGTGGACGTTTACGGTCGTCTTGTAAGGACTATAAGGAATTTCTGGAGATGTGATTTATCTACATAAGTAGTTTGGCCTTGACGTCGGCATGGAGTGTGAGAGTGATTATGTCTGCAGCCTTCTCGCTAGCTGTTTGCCACTCTCGACGTACGCGGCGCTTAATAGCAGCATGATTTGGCGGAGCTGCTGATGGCGCTGTTGTCGTTGTTTCTGTTTTGATGATAGTAGTATTAGCATAGGCTTGTTTAGCTTGTTGGATCTGGAGGGCAGCAGTTGTGTCAACCTCAGCATCGCCATTCGAGAGGCTTGAGTTCCAGTAGTTCTTGATGCGCAGGATAGCTCTGATATCGATGAGCCACGAGGCGTAGTTGTCCTTGCTCCGAAGAGGTGAGATTCTGAAATCGTTGTTCATTTTATGTGCGTGTGTGTGTGGCCTCGCTTAGGGCTTCAGTAGGCATTCGGGCTGCGGAAATTGAGGTTCTTGACGCGTCGCTTGCGCTGTCGCTGCGGCAATCGCAGTAGAAGGTAGCTGCTACAAGTGCAGAGATAAAGGAGTGTAGCAGCTGCTTTTAGCGCTGGCGGATAAGCGGTTGAGGGCTCATAACCTGATGAGAATGACGAGAAGAGGCATAATGTGATGTGTATTGGAAGGCGCGTGAGAGCCTGTATGAGGCTCTCAGAGGCTGCCAAGGCACTAACTACACGCGATCATGTGAGAGGTATCGGTGGACCATCCACTCCTCTCAACATATATACTCACTGTGTCAGCCACGGTACTCTATGGCCTTCTAGGTGTTTATGCCCGAGGTACGTTTGCTACATGCGGCATGTTTGCTGCCTTGGGTATAGTGCCTGCTTTCCCAGCATAAATAGAGCTCTCACTCCCATAGTCAATATATCACGCTTCTCCCCTCATGTTCTCGACTTAGTCCCATTGACAGATATTAACGACGGACCCAACCCGTTGCATCAGGACTTGGTACGTTTGCTACACTTGGAGTGGCCGCCAGGCTCTGGCGCGCTACACAAGGTGCATAGAGACTTGGCATAACTCACATATGTGTTAAAAGATACTGTAAGTGCTACTTAATCTTTTATATGAATATAGTGTTGAAAAACGTGGTTGAAGTATACGCTTGTGAGGGTGCAGGAAGTCAGTGGGGTGGCCCGCTCGCTCGTAAAACAAGTTAATCAAGTGTAAGAGGAGGTGTGGAAGAGTTTGTTGAATTGATACAGTCTATCAAAGTGATCAAATGTATACCCTTCCCTTGCATAAGCACTAGCGATGTGCTACTTCCAACGTTGCAGCTGAGATGCCCGTAAACAACCGAGCTAAACAGCGCGTACAAGACGGAAACGATGTGACATGTCCATGATGACAAACATTTGTCCCCAATTCCTATCGCCTAGTTGCAGACTTTATTGCAGTTTCTGCCATTCGGGTTGCTACGGCACAAGAAAACCTCATGCTCGTGTTCAGCGGCCCCAGCACCGGCTACGACCTAAGCAAGGGGCGTTAGAATTGTAGTTCGCCGCTTCAGTTTTGTGAATAAACATTTACCTCACACAGGCAATCGCCCGGGTCGCAGTTGATTGCGGAGACGACGCCCGCAAGGAGCATAGAGACGATGACGGTAAAGAGCTTCATCTGTTTTGGGAAGTCAGAATGTCCTCAAATGAGCAGATGAAAGAAGAGATGCGGCTTACATTGATGAGGTCAGAGATTCTGATAGGAAGATGTTGTTGAAGTGATAGAGTTGATGTGATAGTGAAGAGCAATGCTGAGAGGGCGCATCTTTGGACCTTTATATCTTTTTACACACGCATTGAGCAGACACACCGCTCAGATGTCTTGAGTCAAGCTATCTTGTTTGGACTGATCTGGTGGTACATGGACCGTAATACTGCCGAAAAACAGTTACGCATTGAGCAGACACCGCTCAGATATCTTAGATCAAGCTATCTTGTTTCGCCTGTGGGTGATATTCGAAATGCTGGGCTCAGGCAAAGCTTGGTACAATCAGGTAATTGGTACTATCATAACATTGCCCACCGTCCTAAAATTTGCATGTAGCCAATTGTTAAGCTTCATAACTAATCCAAAGCCCTACAATAGACAACAGAATCTTCAAAACATGGTTGTTCACAATTTCTACAACGGTGGGTGATGTTTGGCTGATCGGGCCGGTACCGATTACCTTATTGTACCGAGCTCGAGCCTGAACCCAGCATTTCGAAACCCATTATAACCCAGTGATACATTAACCGTAATACTGCCGACAAACAGTCACGCATTGAGCAGACACCGCTCAGATATCTTAGATCAAGGTATCTTGATTGGCCTAATCTAGTGATAAATTGACTGTAATACTGCCGACAAACAGTCACGCGGTTGTGTAAAACATGGATGCCCCCCCTTAGGTAATACGGAACGCCCAAACTGTTAGGGGTGAGTACGTGAAGAAGAAGTGGGGCGTTAAACATGCTAAGCGCGACGTTGACGCCGTTAGAAGACTCTGTGAGAAGGACTACTAACCTAATACGTCGCCTATGGCCATCAGTAACTCGTCCTAATACAGTAAGCTTCAACCTCTAAATAAAGTCAACTCTAACGAGCGACCAAGTAAGCGGATGGAATGCAGCAACATTAACGAGCTTATCAAGGAGCAGCAGCGTCTACCTCTACCACAAAAAGTAGGTGACGAGCTAACGCTTTACCTGGAGGCTGAGCTCGAGACTGACAGCAATCTTGTCCCTTTTCAATACTGGCTCCGCCCGGCCGCCGTCCGCGCTAGGTATCCCTTACTCTCTTGTCTTGCAATAGACATCTTGGCTATTCCATCAATGGGCGTTAAAGTCGAACGCGTGTTTAGTTCTGCTGGTTTATACTAAACTTGCGACGACAACGGCTTAAGGGGGATACACTTGAAGCTATGCTATGCCTTGGTCACTGGGGAAATAATGGCCTTGTAAGCGTTGGCAATCACCGAGACGATACTGTAAAGGGTAACAAGATAGCTAAGATTAAAGCTTACTACTCCTCTATAAGCGATGGCAACAGTTTGCACAGGTTGTGGGGTAATAGCGATGATGAGGTGAAAGCTGCACAAGCACCGCAAAGTAGCTATTTTTCAGTTTTAATATCTTAACAATTGCGTGATTTTCTTTGTGCGCCAATTCATTTCATGTATAGGGCAAAGAGCCATCTAAATTTAAGTATATATATACCCCTTCTCTCTGTTTGCTGCGGTGTATTAGCAGTGAGCTACAGTGGCTACAAGGTTGACCACTCTTTTAAACAACACTATGACCCAAGCGTCCGAACACTCTGATATCAACGCTTAGGAAAAGCTTAGTGGTGCTCTACTGATTCTTTCCTCATACAATCTAGTACATGCAGTAATTAAAACTTAGCCTTACAAGGATCTCCAACCGAGCTCCTTGGATAAAGCTTAGCCTTTTAAGGGATGTCCAACGGCGCTCCTTGAATGAAGCTTCGCCTTTTAAGAGATGTCCAACGGCGCTTCTTAGAGTTGCCGGATGTCCACGGATGGAGCTCCATCCATAGCGCACACTAAGTCTGAGAACAGCATGCGCTCTTTTCGTATTGCAATAAGCCTATACTCTAGGAGACGTATATCGTATTCAATCGTGCTCTTGGTACTTCGTGGAGGACTAAGTCTTGATATGTGCGGTTTGGCATCTCCTTAAAGCCGAGGCGAACGTGGAGCTCTAGCCAGCTGGTCACGACGATCCTTAACGGCACTGGCCGGATGTCCTTCTTTCTAGCAAGCAGCTGATGGATCGCACGAATATCTTGCCCTTGCTCACATTCGTCCAGCGCGGCTATTACGACAAGACGCGCCAAGGCCTGCAAAGTCTGCTTTAGCCTTAAGAGTGGTTGCAGGACTAGCTTTACGAACTGGTCTTTTAGTGCTCTCTGTAAAATAGTGAAATCCCCGTTAAGCGTCTGCCTAATACTAAGTAGCATGTCTGGCTTGTGCGCCATTAAGTGGGTAGCGATGGTAGTAAAGAACCGTACCCGCCCAACAAGCTAAGGGCCTTCGGCCATTAGCCCTGCCTAGTTCAACGCCCAACACCAATTCAATCCTAAATTCTTCACTAACCTATCTTTGGGGCGCGATTTTTTGAGACAAAAACATGCCTTCGAGATATGGCAGTCATGCCGACGTTGGGGAGCGAATCCAGAAAAAAAAAGCCAAATCTCAGTGCTTTAGCGCGCGAGTTCTGCCTGCAGTACGACCGCCTCAAGGCTCGTTCTGCTAGTGTTCAGTCAAAACAAAGTCGCCTTGGAGCAAACCAACGATTTAACGCATCGCAGGAGCAAGTAAAAAGATAGCATTTTGCTCACTGCTATAAACTTAGTATGCTAACCCTTATATCGCAGCTGCAATCGACGATGCAGTATATCTTCGACCTTGTCCACCCGTCTGGCACCGCACCTCCTATCGGCAAAGGGCTCGTTACTCGCTGGCTGGTCTGGACGTAACAAGGACTGCAGACGCGTTAATCAGAAGCCTCAAGACGTCGCTCGACTTGCCTGTGCTACTGTTCAAGGGAGCGCCTATTGGCGCCTCCTCTTTTGGACTAGCGTTCTTCATCGGCTCATTTATCTTCCACTTTCGTAGCTCCCATGTTACGGTGTAGGTAATGGAGCATCCAATCAAATATGTCGCATAGAACTTTCTCACCTCATGAACCGTCACATCCTAAATACAAACATGCTCATATCACCAAGACAACCTCTCATCAGCTACCGAAGCAGTGTATGGAGCCCACTTTGCCAAATTGAAGGAGGCCACCCAAAACAAGGGCATACAGCCCACTGACTGCTACAAAATGGATGAGACAGTCTTCAAAATTGGTATTGGAGGCAGTCAGTGGGTTGTAACAATGGACTTGAAGCGAAAGCAGAGCAGCAGCAGTAACACTAACAGACATTACATCACCTCTAGAGAGGTCATCTCTGGTGATGGGTATGTGCTGCCGCCGCTGCTTATTGCGCAAGGTAGTATACACCTTGAGAAGTGGTTCACCTATACAGACCTGCCTGATGACTATGCTGTTGTCTTAAGCAGTTCTGGATACGCCAACGACACGCTCTCAATAGAGTGGTTAAAGCACTTTGAAGCTCACTCTGCAAAGCGTCAAGTTGATGCATGGAGGCTCCTCATCTTTGACGGCTACGGCTCTTACTGTACTCTAGAGTTTCTAGAGTACTGCAACAATCACAAGATCATATGTTTTACGCTGCCGCCTCATACATCCCAGGACCTGCAGCCGCTTGATGTGGTATGCTATCAACCGCTTAAGCACAATCACAAGAACACAGTAGAGAATTCAACACGTACAAGTTGCACCGACTTCAACAAACTAGAGTTCTTCAACTCTATACATGGTATCATGATGGATACTTTCGAGCCTAGCACAATCCTAAGTGCATGGGAAAAGACAGGCATATGGCTTTGGGTGCCAGAGGTAGTGCTCCAAAAGGTGCAAGCTGCGCGCCCCGCTACACCTCCACTATCAATTGCTGAGCCTCACAGCTTTACTAACATTCCAAAGACTGTAATATCATTTAAGCGTGAGCTTGAATACGTTAATGATCTTTATCAGCGCAGAAATCTAGTGGGCAAGGTGTCATTTGGGCGGCTTGTCCGCCCTGCCCACCTTATGGCTGACCTCCACGCGGTAGCAGAGCGCGAGCTTCAGCACATCACAGCAGTGGCAATAGCGCATTGGCAGCGCCAAAGCGCTGGCTAGAAGCAAGTACAGAAGGGAGGTGTACTTACTGCAGCAAAAGCTCGCGCTGCAGTTGACATGCGCGTTGAGGTAGAGGCGCAAAAGGTGGCTCGCAAAGCAGCAAGGAAATTCAAAGCCCGCCTATCTGAGCAAGCTTTATGTCTTCCTTTGAATTAGGTCTGCCAGAAATTTCGAAGACTTCGCTCCCAGATTTGCCGCTTGCGTCTCACTAGCGCTCCTCGGTTGCCAGTAGCACTTGCTGCTTCTTAACCTTAATGGCGACAGAGAGAATAATCAAGTCCTTGTTAGTAACGCCAAGACTTATGCCGCTACACTTGATGCCATTAGCAATGCG
>ML976013.1:275993-345909 GCA_010015635.1 Clathrospora elynae
ACTAGTGCTGAAGCAAGTAACTGAACTGAACGATTGTATTCTGATTGATCTGTGATCTATCGGAGGGCCGGAGAGGGGTTCTTATCCCATCCGGTCCTTCCGGGGATGGCAGCCAAGTAGCTATGATGACAGCCGGCTTACAACTAGACTTCCATGGACGCTCCTTGCAGTCCTATTATGCTATCCCAGATCCATTGCGGTTCCCTGCCCAAGGCGGGGAAATACACATCAGGTCGTGGCCAGCCTGTGGCTATGGCTATTCCCACACTGGCCTTAATATTAGGTAGTCCCAATCTATCCATCTATCACCTATTCTCTCTCCTCACGCATTATCCCCCGCGCCCTGTCCATGTCTTCTAAGATATCGTAGTCCCAAACCCAGTCCATCCTCTTCATCGCGTTTCGTTCCAAGGCCTCTAAATCATCGCCCACTCCTTCCCCTTCGAACTCCCACAGCTGCCCCGCTTCCCTGCTCGTCTTTACCAGCCTCTGACTCCGCGGCCGTCTCACAGCATCGTATGCACGAAACGCGCTCTCAAAGTCGCGCGAAGAGTGGCACTGCGACAGCAGCTCGCTGAGAATGTACACGTCTTCGATGCACATGCCTGCGCCTGAGCCCTGGTGCGGCGTAGATGCATGGGCAGCGTCGCCAACGAGGCAGATCAATGGGTTTGTGGTGTAGTACGTTGGTGCGGGAGGGTGGTTGAAGAGAGCCCAGATGTCAGGTTTTTGGAGGCTTGTCATGATGGCGCGGACGGTCGGGCTCCAGTGCGTAAAGTCTTGCAGCATGTCCTCTCGCGATGTTTGGACGACCCAGTTGGGATCAGTCCAGGCGGGCGTAGAGGAGAACGCTACCACTGTGATGAGTTATCATTAGTGGTGAGCAAGGTACGCATGAGAGTGGGCATATTGGCACGTACCGTTCATGAGAGTCCCGTTTGCGATGGGAAACGTAAGCACGTGGCCGTGATACCCGATGTACATCTGGTTCGTCCGTGGCTCGTCTTCCCCCAGGATTGCCACAGCTTCGCTCATCGGAATCAAGCCCCGATACGCATACTTGCCAGAGAACACTGCGTTCGTGCAAGGGTCGTCGCTGAGAACGATGGCGCGCGTCCGCGACTTGATGCCGTCGCAGCCAAACACCGCGCCATGCTGCGCAGTAGATCCGTCTGCGAAATGCAAGACGGCCTCACCTGATTCATCCTCTGCTTCCGTGACATCGACGAGTTTCTTGCGGAACTGCGCAATGCCCTCTGGAACCAACTTGACCAGCTCATCCAGGAAATGCGCTCGATGCACACCACCGCCGAGCCCTCTTCTCGCCGGCATAACAAACACCTCATCACCCAGCCTTATAATTCGCTTTTCTTTACCACCAGCTTCGTCCTTTCCTAACACGATCTCACCATTCGCCGATCCAGCAAACTTCCGTTGATCCGCCACGCGCACAGTGAACCACCGCGGCGGCTCTGTCACCGTGTTTCCCTTATTACACTTCTCGAACGCGGTGGCGATGCGCGGATCTATCAGCGACATGGTGCGCACTTGGACTGGCTGGAAACCTACGCCCGCGCCGATTTCGCCAAATGCGGAGGCAGATTCGTACAGAGTGATGGGAAGGTGCGGACACTTTTTAAGAAGGGCGATGGTCAGGGTTAATCCCGCGATGCCACCGCCTATTATGGCGATGGTGGGAGATCTTGGTGTGGAAGAAGTCATCTTGGTGGGCAGGTTGTGAGCGTGTTGCGGGTGGGTGGAAGTGAAATCGTTAGCAAGGGCCAGGAAAATTTCCTTTGGAGCAACAGAATACTAACAAAAGTGTAACAGGATAGTAGAGTTTGGTTTTGTACGATCAGAATGTCGACGGGATGTAATGGCGGGGGCCCGTGTGTGCATGCAATATCACGTGTAGTGGGGCGGCGCTTAAATCCGCGGGACCGTGGCCCGATTCTTGATAGTCGCCAAACTCGGTGCATGCGGAAAAATCGGGGCTTTGCACGCGAAAGCTAGAATGACACGCTAGTGTGATTATGCCTCATAAATGTGCTATGAATATTTTGTTGCTATCGGGCTGCTCTTGTAGGACTCTGAACGCAATGATGCGACGAGTTTTTGAAATGAGAGTACACTTCCTGACTAGTAACAGCGGGGTTCCTCTTCAGGAAAACACGTTTCTAGATCGTCTAGGTCTGCTAATTACACGGCGACTCAATGTGGCATCAGTTAATGACCAAGGATTCTCCTTCACTCCCTAAGAACCTCAACATCTGTTATGACCTTGATGCCCTGCAGAACCAAGTCACCGCTCCCACTCTCACTCCCGCTGCTCCTCCTGTTCGTCGTAACAAGCGCAGCAGTTTTCAAGCCCTCAATGATGCACTCCTGACTCTCGCTCGGACTGATCGACGGATACGTATCTGGTCTTCGCTTTACTGCACTCTTCACATTTCCGAGCGGATACATGCTTCCAGACTTTTCAGGTGTCGTGCCGTTCCGCGGCCGTGATACGGCTACGCAACGACGACCCAGCCCACTGTTGCCGTACTGCTGGTACGGTCCCGACGAAGTGCCTTTGTGACTTCGCCACTTGTTAGGCCACAGTGCGCCGATGCTCTTCCGCAGACTGATCAGGCACGCGCAAATGACGCCCGTTGCAGCTTCGATGAAACTCCACAGATTTGTAGGTGCCGAATCCCAGGTGGGCTCTTTGGTTCTGAGCGTAAGGTGCAGCGTGGCCATGCGGAGCGCGGTGGTTAGGCAGATGAAGAACCCCATGGAGAAAAGTACGACGAGGCCGATGCGCGATCCCACTGACATGTTTAGGCGGAAGATGACGGGCATGGGGAGGATGAAGATGGAGAGGTCGGTTATGAGGTTGAGGACCGCGTTGGACCAGCTGGGAGATGTAAATGTCAGCACCTTGCCATGGGTAGTTTTCATAGGCTTTTGGGTTGGGGATGTAACTTACCGGTGCCAGGTAAAGTTGATACACGTTCCCGGTATCGTTCGGTCGTAGACGCGAGGTACAGGCGTACACTGAAAGATACACACGAACAGATACGAAACAGTCCAGCCGACTGATATCGCCATCAAGACCATGCACGCTTGCCTGAAGCGCTGCATCGGGAAGACGCGATAGTACAAGGCCAGGAATGCCATCTTGTTGAAGCCATTCGTAAGCGTGTAGAAGGGTTGGGTGAGCCAGAACAACTGTAGTTACCACGTCAGCTCGGCTACTACGGTGCAGCTAAATCCTTCACCGGATGACAGGCATCATATGGGAAAGCGAGGTGTTAGCATCGAACTGACCTGAAGCGCCTTCTTGACGTCCCCTCCCGTTCTCTTAACGTCAACTAGATGCAACCCAAACCCGTATGTAGTCGATTTGTAGATGAACACTGCGAGAAGAATGAGGGAAAACTGGCTACTGTCAGAAAGGTCATCGTCGTAGTAGTGTATTTCTCACATCTGCAGCTATAACAAACGCATCTTCGAGGCCCAGCCAACCCCTATATCTGATCGTGGTCGCTATCCTCCATGACAGAAGGAGTGTAGCGATCGTAGTCAGTGTGACAGTAACCCATTGTAGATCTCGCTGCTCCTCAGCATACGCAACGAAGATCATATCCGATTAACCAACCTTTTTTCCCTCTTAAATTCCGTGACCCAAATTTGAAAGTATGTAGTGTTCGGTAGTGTCAAGGAGAATTTCCAAGCAAATTTTAAGCTACTGCTGGACATATGTATTTTGAAAGACAGTCATATCGTCTCTGAACAACATTCTCGGCGTAAGAATTTATCCCATAGGCTAAGGGGTTGCTCATGCGATGACTGCAAACCTGAAAATATTCGCTTGCGAATCCTCTGTGTTGTCTGAGACACTGCTTCTGTTCAATCGGAAGCTCCCGCCGGTTGGGAACTTACTACCGCACCCCCATGTAGCCATAACAGTGCGTTCAGAGCTGCTCAGACGGGCCGATATTAAAAGATCGTCTGTTCATTGTGGTCCGTGGGCAGAGAACGTATCAGAAGGATTCCATCGCGTAGTTTTGAGCAATGAGGAGGCTTCGTGGAGCGTTATAGTAATTCCGTGTCATCTTGGACGTACCCCGGTTTCAGGGATGTCATATACGAAAAAAGTGACAAATTTTCCAGCGCAGGGGTGATCGGACCTACTTTGAGTGATCTATGCAGGAGGTACTGAAGCAGCACTCACCCTAATTGTTCCAAATCGAACCATCCTCCTCATCCTCCAACGTTCGCAACTCTATTGTTTCTTCTTTAAACCACGATGAATTTTTCCTGCAAGTCATCTAACTTCTCGCTGTGCACAATGCTTTTCATCGCAGCTCTGCATCTCCGCATCTCCAACTCTTATGAACGCTGCTACTGCCAAACGCGCAGCACAGACTCGTACGATCCGTTACGGATGGGGACCGAGGAGGCTCCCGAAGGATCATCCCGAAGATGCGGTAACACATGGGCCTGCCGATACGCTAACGCCGAAAGGAGAGATTTCCCGAAGCTGAGACTGCGACGATAGGCCACAAGCGCTTGCGAGTCGTTACTCGAGATGGGTTGATGAAAAGGCCGAACCGTGCCTTTCAATCCTCACATACCAGCAGTAAAACTGCGTCGTTTAGGGAACGGCTACTGGTGCCCTGGGCCCGGAGACGCGGCAAGACTCGCGATAAGACAGCCAATCCTTCTTAACAACAATTAGAGCATGCTCGTGAACTGACGGGCTCTCTCGCTTGGAAACTCCCGATTTTCGAGGCCTTGTACAGCTTCTAGAACAGTTGGCTGACTTTGCGATCCGGGGTGTTGCTAGCTAGCTAGCATGAAATTATATTGCTCGTGCAGCCTGCCCTTACTCTTGTTAGTAATCGCAGACTAACAGCGTATTTGTGTGTCTTTCTTTCGCTCGAACTTCTTCCCGACTCCATATGGCCGACTCAAGCGCAATCGAGAAGGGCATTTTGCTCCAGGACTCTCCGGTCTCCGCACCGTCGTCGACCCTCGAACCGCCATTTGATCGCGCTGCCGAACGCCGCCTACTTCGAAAGCTCGATCTCAGGATTTTGCCGGTACTCTGGATTCTGTATCTTGTGAACTTTATCGATCGGTATGAGATCAGCATTGTTTGTGGGAAGATTCGCAGTCTAACGGCGGTATCCAAGGGCCAACATCGGAAATGCGAAGATTCAAGGAATGGAAGTGGAGCTGAAGCTCGTCGGCCAGCGATTCAACATCTGTGTCTGGGTCTTCAATCTCGGATACCTCGTGGCTGGCATCCCGTTGCAGATTGCGTTCAAGAAGTATGGGCCGAGGAGTCTCTGCGTCATGATGTTTTTCTGGGGCATTTCCGTCATCGGGTGCGGTCTCGTCAGGCGGTGGGAGCAGCTTGTGGTGTGTCGCTTGCTGGAGGGCATGGCGGAATCTGCATACATTTCTGGAGCCGCCTATTTGATTGGCGCGTACTACTCTAAACACGAGTACTTGACTCGTTACGTCTTCTTCAGTACCGCAGGAATCATCGCCGGAGCCATCAATGGGTTCGTCTCGTCGCTGATTGCGAAGATGGATGGCACTGCTGGGTACGGAGCGTGGAGATGGTGGGTCTGAATGCGCTGAAAAGATGAAGTCGCAGCTGGCTAACTGCATCATAAGGATTTTCATCATTGAGGGTTGCGTTAGTATCTTCGTCAGTCTCGTGTGCTGGCCAATCGTCCCACCGTTTCCCAAGGATTGCAATTTCCTGTCACCGGAAGACAAGGCGCTGATGCTCGCTCGTATCAAGGCCGATGGTGGCCATGTTTCCGACGAGGAGATCACATTCAAGAAAACTCTGGGCTTCCTTAAGGACTGGAAGATCTGGGCCGGCGTCGCCATGAACATCGGGGTGACGGAGAACGCAAACTCGCTTTCGAACTTCCAACCGACCAGTACGTAAAGTTCACGCCGTCACTGCATTCAATTCTTAGGCTAAAATCACGACCTTCAGTCCTTAAAGGCCTCGGCTACACCGCTACCCAAGCCCAAGTCCACACCATCCCCGTCTACATAGTCGGCGCCGTCTTCTCCGTGATCTTTGCCTACATGAGCGAATGGCTGCAGCGCCGGTACTACTTCTACATGCTAGGATGGGCCGTTCTCGTATCGGGTCTCGCAGTGGAGATTGCGTACCCCGCGAACCCGAATGTCCGGTACATGGGCATGTTCTTCATCGCCTGCGGATGCTACCTCGCCATGCCTGTTGGCATCATCTGGGTGTCCATAAACTCGGGAAGCGGGTACAAGCGAGCCGTGTCCATCGCTGCGATCATCAACTTCGGCACTGCAGGAGCGTTCGTAAGCTCCAACGTCTTCTTATTTAAAGAAGCGCCCAGATTCCATACTGGTTTCAGCACGGGTCTGGGTTTGGCGTGTATAGGAGCATCAGCCGCTACCATAACGTGGCTTGGATGCAAACGGGAGAACAAGAGGCGGGACCACCAGAGAGCGGAACTGCCAGCTGTGCTTGATGAGAACATGAAGGAGCTGGGGGATGAGCATCCTGACTTCCGCTTCGCGTTGTAGTATGTTGGGCCACATGGTCCTCTAAGAAAGAGAACGAATTCAGGTGATTTCTACAGTGTCGACTGCTGTAGAGTATCCCTCCGCGGTACGCACGAAGAGTGGTGGTCTCAGCCCCATATGAGCTCCCTTTGGTTGATCATGGAAAATCAATAACTCGAGCGAAAATTGCAATCCTCCATCGCTATACTGTTACCTTTCATTACAGCCAACTAATACGTGCGAATCATGTTCGGAAACAAATACTGTCTCGGACGCTGCATGTGGTAACCGCGCCGCATCAGCCCCACAGCCCCCACGAGCGGCCTTCTCTCATGGTGTACGCATTACTGCAGAAGCGCGCAGCCTCGCAATCTTGCATGAAATGGCACAGGGATTCATAGCTTCGCCCACTACTTCGCCAGTAAGCGGTCCACACACTCATCGATTTTGGTACGTCATGCGTTTCTGCCTGAAAGTCGTCACCTTGGTTTGCTTGTTCTAGACGCATAGCCACGGTCGCATGAATAACTGGATTTTTTCGGGATGGTACCGCGGGCTATGGTTGGAGTGTCTGAGGGATTGCTGTGAGGTACAACGAAGAGGGGACTGAATATATATCTGTCAAGCCTTGCTGTTACAAAGCCTCCCAAC
Organism: Clathrospora elynae; assembly: GCA_010015635.1. Classification (NCBI taxonomy): domain Eukaryota; kingdom Fungi; phylum Ascomycota; class Dothideomycetes; order Pleosporales; family Diademaceae; genus Clathrospora; species Clathrospora elynae. Next base: position 283,206 of record ML976013.1, read on the forward strand.
TCACCATTCACCAATTCTAACTTCTGACTTCCGACTTCTGACTTCTGACTTACCACAAGCCATGTCTTCTTCCAGGACTACCCACAGCCCATCTTCATGGGAACCCAAAGACGTCCTTGAACTTTGCGACGACGGCCGATGCGTTGGTTATGCTCCATCGAAAGGCCGTAAGTGCCGGATGCCCATCCGGTACGGCAATCTGGAGAGAGTCAATTCTTTGGTAACCGAGTTACGCGGACAACATCCGAACGCTGAGCTACTGCGACCAACCTTACGCCGGATTGCTAAGCATGGACTTTGTCTACGTTATCACACGCACCAAGTTGACGAGACGGTCGAGAAGTGGATGAGGAGGATACGGGTGGCTTTTCCGGAGGCTCTCCCGGCAAGAAGCATTAGAACGCAATATGCGGGACCTACAGTGCGAGACCAGTCGGCGGAGCACCTCTCTTCTTCCCGCCAATTGATATTATCGTCGGAAAGCCTGTCGCAACCGTCCAGGTCCAGTACGATGTCTTCATCGCCATCGCTGCCCGCGCAATCAGAAGTCGAAACTTTCCAGGAGACGGTTGCAGCGATGCAGGAATTTCCTCAGACGGCGCAACGCCGTCCTGATCAGCTGTCTTACGCGCCTCCCTCCGCGGATATAAGACCGAGGATATCTCGCGTGTCGATGTCCGATATCTCTTCGCTGAACCTCTCGCGATCATCCACTGTTGCGTCGAGCAGCATCCCACGTGAGATCATCGCAGGTATTATAGGCGCAACGACAGCAAGGGAGGATGCATCTTCTGCTGCCGTATCTACCGCATCAACAGCTTCTCCAGTCGTGGTCCCTACACCTCCCCCATCATCTCGGCGATGCACATCCACCCACGTCCGCCGCCTCCCACTCAATGAAGAATGCCCCATCTGTAACGAAGAAGGCCTTCTCCTCGAGTGCGATGCTTCGGCGCTCGTATGGTGCCGCTCAAGCTGCGGGCGCACGGTACACAAGTCGTGCTTTGATGACTGGCGCGCGCAATGCCTTATCGACGGTAGATCGCTCAAATGTGCTGTCTGTCGAGAGGCTTGGGACGAAGGATGTGAATGCGAAGGCTGCATGGTCCGCCATGTGAGGCGACGCGAAGTTGAGGGTGAATGTGGTGTATGCTTGGAAGGCATGCTAGACGAAGACGGGAACGACCTCTACTGGTGTAAACACGGGTGTGGGAAGAGTGTGCATCAGGAATGTCTTGATACCTGGACAGCAGAGTGTGTGGCTAATGGAAGAGCAGCTACCTGCGTGAGTTGTCGAGCGAGTTGGAGCGATGCAGGTGAGTGTTGATAGCAGTCCTGGAGTGGGTACTTCTGGGTATTTTCTTTTGTGTGAATAGACGGTAGATGTCGTACTGCTCCGCGTTTTGGTCTATTAAAAATACAACGATCTGCTATCATTCTTAGGCTTGAAGCCACTGGTGATGATACTTTTGGTGAAATTGATGGTGTTGATGAGTGAAGAGATGGAAGACGTGATGCACTAGCGTCACTTTCGCACTAGGTACGTCATCGCAGTTCCTCCTACAACACCTCCATCTGTCTACGAACTTATCTCTAGACGTACGCAGCGCTGACCTTCAGGTTGTCACGGTGACCAAGGACAAGCTGAAGCGTATCACTACCATGGGCGCGGCTGGCAATGCGGCGAGCGAGGTTGGAGAGTCTCCGGCGGAGCGCTCTCGCTACCCTTGAGTAGAATAGGGGGGAGAAGGGAGAGGGGACTAGTGGGTATGACTAAGGCTTCACTGGATAGGTATGCAAGGTTACATAGCATTTGGCTGTGCTGAATATGGGTAGATTTCACGGCTTTGGACGTCACACTTGATGTTCACACGGCGATGAGAGTGTTTAACGTATGAGTCATAACGACATTCATTAATACCTACTACACGATTTACGCAAGTTTAACGGGTTTCTTCCACCTGATGCATTCAATAACATTTCCCACTTCCTGTTCATAATTTCCAACCCTTCACGACAACCACTTCCATCACACAGCTCCATCAAGCCCCGCTCCCCTTTCCCTACAGAATCAGCAACTCCCGCCTTCAACCCCCACAATTATACGTCTCTGCTAAAGCCATTATACATATCCACAATACACTGTTTAGTAGCCTTCTAGAACCAACCACTCGATCCGTAAACGAGGTACTACCCACCACCAATCTCGTTCAAAAAGCAGCATCCTCAGAACTTCTTCACTCCCACAATATACCATGCCTACTCAGCCCTCGACGCGAAATTCTCGCCTGAAACTCCTTTGCCCCTCGGGCGCGGCAGCCCTCCACTCCCCGCGCATCCCTATAACATTTACATGGCGGTGCTGCCAGCCCGCCTGCAACAAATCCCACGTATCAGGCGCGCAAACACCTGACAATGGGACCTTGAACAAATACACGACGACTACACATTTTGTTCCGCGGAGGGTTAGGTTTGGGTATCAGGAGTGGGGGCCGACGTTTTTGGGGGAGGGGGTCTGTAGTGGTTGCGGGCACAGGGCGTGTGGGAAATGTTGGTTTTTGAGTGTTGACAGTCGGGCTCGTGTTTAAGGGAGCAGAGGTTGGTAAGAGAGATTTTGGGGAATGGGATAAGTTGAGGAAAAGGTCGGTTGCCAAGGGAAAAGGGGAGATGGAAGTCTTGATGGCTGTATAAGGTTTTATGGACTAATTCTTAGGCTTCCAGTTACTTAGCTATAAGCAATAAGTTGACAGGAGCACACGTTGAAGCACCTTCAGTGTGCCCGTGGCGAAACGAAGCCGCTAAAACTGTCTTCGCCGCACATTCTTCCCATGCTTCGTGTACACTTTAACATACCGCACATGTTCATGCCCCTGGATATCTTCATATCTCTCGCTAACAATCTTGTATCCACCAAATCGCGGCCATATCTTCGTCCAGCATACCCAGTAGAATACTCCAAGAAGAAGCACACTAACACCAACCACAGGGAAGACGTAATACGGGTACCCCTCAGCATTCCAGTCGCCATCCGGAGGAATAAAGGGAACGAGAGCGAGGAAGATGTTTGCGGCGAGGTAGAGGACAGCGATGGGTAGGTAGGTGTGCCATGGTGACTCCCACCGCTCTCGCTTCGAGTAATGTAAGTAAATAAGACCAGCGGTCACAAAACCGTTGATCCAGGCGCCGGGGTATGTGTACAAATCCGTGATAAAGTTGTACGCTGGACCAGCAGGTGGTGCAACGAGGACAATGACAGTGATGAGCCAATGCAAGAACAACGCCGAAGCAGGGGCGTTGAAAGGTTTGTTCGACGCCCAGAACCTGCTCCAAGGCAGTAAGCCCTCCTTTGCGAACTCTTGGTTCAGTCGTGCGTGTGCGAAGCTGACAGCGAGCACGTTACCCAGATTGCTAAGAGCGACGAAGGCGGGTAGACTGCGCGCTCCAGCGCTGTTGCCGAAGACGTTGCGGAAGAACAGGCCAGCAACGATGACTTCGCTTTTTGCGAGATCGGACTTGGGGATTGCGGCAAAGTATGCTACGTTGGCGAGGACGTATAGAATTGTGGTACCGCCAATAGCAAGAGGTGCAGACCATGCTAGTGTCTTCTTGGGTTTCTTAATTTCGCCGAGCACATAGTTCGCATTCTCCCATCCCTTGTACGAGTAGATGATGCGGAGGAGAGCTTGACAGTATCCGTAAGCGCCGCCACCGCCGTAACCGTCTCCAATCTCGAGTGTGAAGGCGTTGTCGAAGTTGTGCGGTGACTCGATTTTCAGATGACCAGCGAGAGCGGCAAAGCCGGAGAAAATAATGAACAACAGGAGGAAGACCTTGAAGACTCCGAGCACATTGAAGAGGCGGATGCCCCATTTCGGAAATGTAGCGTGGAGTCCTACGGAGAATGTGACGCAGGCAATGGCAATGCCACGCGCTGCCCAACCATCTGGTGCTTCGGAGCCTGAAGCGAACAGCACGTAGCGACCGAAGGCGAGGGAGTTACCGGATGAAAACCCGAGGAGAAGCATTTGTGCTGCGAGGACGCAAGTTGCGACGTATTTGGGGTGGCGGTACACACGTTCAAGGTAATTCTTCTCGCCGCCTGAGCGAGGAATAGCGAGACCGAACTCCATGAAGACGGACAGTCCACAGAAGGTCAGGATACCTCCGATGATCCAGAGGAAAAGTGATACACCGACGGACCCCGTGACTGCGAAGATACCAGATGGGGTGGAGAAAACTTTCATTCATGTAAGCCGCTACTCGACACTGTGGAATGTCATACGTACTACCGGTACCGATCATCTTGTTCAGAATGACAAAGACCGTGGCCGTATAACCCAGCTTCTGCGAATCTTCGTACACGTACGCGTTGTCGTCCTGGACACTCCCATCTTCATAGACTGGCGGAGGAGGTGATGTTTCGTGGTCGGTATGGCGCGCGACCTTGGCTTCGTCGTCCAATTTAACGGACATACTTGACGAAAGGCGCCCTAGAGAACCTCGCTAGGTTTCAGGGGCTGAGTACAGGAAGTACGTTCTCTTGATCCCTTGAGGTCTTCCATGTTCATATATTAATCTAGAATGACGCGATCGGAGCTCTTTGCTTGGTTTCAACATGCCACGCAAAATAAATTGTGAATATGCTCCTTCCATGTCGCGATCGCCTGGAAGCTTGACGTTCTGAGGCTTGGCTTCTAATGCTGACTGGTCCCAAGATGCTGGAACAGGAAGGCGAGGCAAAATTGCTGGTAAGGACTTCTTGGAACCGATGTCGTGCTCACTGGGCATCATTCGCCAACCGGAAACGACCTTGGCACCTGCAAATTCCATCATTGGGAGACTGCGCATTTCATAATGCGCGAAACAGTGCGCATGCATTCTTTGAATGACTTCTTTGTAAAGGAAAAGTCAAAGATTACGCTTACGCCACACCAAGTGTCGCGATAATTCGTGCGATGAGTGCTGCCCTCTTGATGAAATTGACGAGTTGAGGCATGATGTGATGTGTATTGGTAGGTGAGCGAGAGCCTATAAGAGGCTCTCGAAGGCTGCCAAAACGCTAAGCACACGCGATCATGTAAGAGGTATCGGTGGACCATTCGCTCCTCTCCACACCTATCCACATGCTCATGTGCCTGTAAGGTAATATGAAATCTAGAAAGCTTAAAGACGGTTTTTAGCACATGCAACGCATAACAGCCTATGCAAAACTAGCGCTAATGTAATATAGTGTCAAGTCGTAGCGACTAATAATCATTCCGCTCCTAATAATACCTCCCAATGACGAGCGCACCAAAACCCTGAGCAGGGCCTAAGCCTAGGCGCTGACAATCTTTTTGTCTTTTTCTAGTGACTAATAGCGCGTAGCCTCCATCGGGATCCTTCCACCTGGAATGCCATATGCGATCGGAGCAAAAGCTTCGTGCGCGAAAGCTTGTAGACCCAGGTCTTCAAGGAGCTGCATCCCTGTGTTACCCATTACCGTCTCCACAGTTCGAGGCACACGCGTCGTTTCTCCAATTTGTGCGGCTTCTGCCTGGACAAGAGCGCGGGTGGGTGCGTCCATGCCCTGTGGTTGCTGGACCATGTTGCGCAACTCTTGCAAGCACCAGCTGATTCTCTCCACAGCCAGTCCAGCGAGCTGGTGCACGTTGTTGTCGGCCAGCTCTCTAAACACAGCTAATGCCTGCTCCACCTTCATAACGCCAGGCGTTCCTTTTCTGCTTTCTAGCGCGTCGAGGAGAAGGAGCATGCAGCTGTTCAAAGCTTGTTGTCCCATGGTCCAATCAATCAGCGCGCCGGGTTCCCGGTCATGGCAGAATAAAAAGGCGGAGAGGAGGGCTTCTGATGACGCTAAAACGAGAGCTCGACCACGAAGTGAGGCTTTCGCTGACGTAGTAGGTGATGAGTGGGTTGAAGGGGTTCGGTTAACAGGTCGGAAGGACGGTAGCGTGGTCTTCGTTGTAGGTATATTCGGGAGTACAGGGCGCTTCTCAATTCTCTGGCGGTTCAGAAGAATAAGGTAGGTGTGCGTTTTGCAAAAGTAGACTGCGTTCTGTGAGTAACACGGTACCTGTGATCAAGTAGCTGAGGAAGGATGCCCCGGACATCCTTGAGCGTTCGGTACTACAATCCAAGATACATGTTCCTCGGTAATGGGTCCAAAGTGAAGATAAAGGACATTCAACATACCAGCAGCCATAGCACTCAGTGGCCAATCAGGGATAGAGGTTTCCCTGCGGGACCAAGACTCATCAAACTGCAGCGTCTCCGGCATTGTATCCAGCAATCCTCGAAACGCGTCCGTAAAATCGTCGATCCTGATATTCGTTAAGCGGTCGCTGCTCAAAATCTGTCTGGCCAGCACCGTAAAGTGATTTGCAAACTCTCCAAACCGTAGCATCGTAGCATCGGTCGTCAATTCGCGAGGCCAGGGGCAATCTCCAATGCCACTGATACCGAGCGGACGACCGAGGGTCAAGGAATACTGCTCGTCGATATGTAACATGTGCCACCAGATCTTTTGTCGGATCCGGCACTCGCGCTGACTGGGAGGTGCTGGATCGAGGTATCTTGGATGGCGATGTAACCCAATTCCTTGGGCAAGGCGTATTGTAGTGCCAAACAACGTCCATGCCTCCACTGAAGTTGCAGTACGAAGTCAGCCACATCTCCCATGCACTCCATATATAGACATTGCTTACAAAACCGACCAGTGTTAGTGAGGTAAGGTGCAATCATGATGAGGGCCTGGATCCCCAGGAGAGAGGGTTTGTGCATGAAAGAAGCTAGGCGTAGAGCTTGCATGGCCGCAGCGACTGGACATACCATTAGCCTCAGCTCTTATATTACTCGACGTAACTTACTATAGACGTTTCCCTTGCGCGTCTCCGCTTCCATCACATGAGCATCCCACTTCCCGCCGCCTTTATCAAACACCGAGTGCTGGGCTCCGAGGGCTAGTGCCGAAAACAGTAACGCTAGCATATCCGGACACATCATGACATTCTTCTTCGGGTCGAACAAAAACCGCTCAACTTCGCTCCTCGAAATCTCCACCGGCACATGAGGGAGCGCGCACACATTAACCTTCTTCTCAAGCGCGGCGAGGTACTCGAACAGCTCTTCCATGGCAGGGAGGCAGCTGAGGAGTTGGGGAATGCATTGATCGGGTGCGGCGTGGAAGAGTGTGGCGAAGGGGTAGGTTGGGGGATTGCGGGGGGTGTACAAATCGGGACCGCGAGGCATGATGTGGGATAGTGTAACGGACGGGTCGATGTTGGCTGAGGCAAACTTGAGGCCTGTCAGTCCCGGAAATTTTTGTCATAAAGAGGCAAGTGTGCTACTTCCCTCAGCAACCACGTTCGCCAGCCCCGGCGAGCCAAAGTAGATACTGTCCTGCCACTCCGAGCCTTGGAAGCGCCTGTGCTTCGCTGCGCGCCGTTTTTGCGAAGATGAACTATGTCGTTCGCCGAGGTGCGAATCCGGAAAAGCCGCGTTGTCTGAGTAATCATCCTCCACATTCCTTAATCGTAGCCGCTCTTTGAGACGTATGTTCTCGGCGCGAAGTTTCCGCAGCTCATACGATTGGGAAATCGCAGCATAGTCATTACCATCTGCTGTAAATTGGCAGTCTTTGGGGATACCGCGAGCGCAGCATGCTGTGCAGGGCTTTGTACGATCACACTATGCCTTGTGTCAACGTGGTACACACATCGTAAACCGGAGGCTCGCGATTAAAGAAGACTGTACACTCACCTTAACCTTTCTTTCCCTACATTTCGTACAAGAAAGAAGCTGGCGCGGTTGTTGTGATTGTTGTTTCCTCTTATTCACTTCACTCACACCCATCTCCTTCCCGTCAGGGAGAAGTACCTGCTCGGTAGGAAACTCCGAATTTGCCATCTTGCCATATGCTAGAAAGACCGGGCCGCAGGTGAACATGGACTGGAGAAGTCAGCGTCGTGAGCAGGAATCGGCTGTCCGGACATGTGCGGGCCTGATATAAAAGTATGGACCAACCGGATACGAGATCGACGGATGCATGTATACCGATCGAGTTGGCCTAGCACCAGTAAAATTTGAATCATTTGCGAAGTAGCAGCAACGCCATAGAAAACTCCCGACTACAAAAACCAATTTCGGTGATTAGTAAAGCATTTCTTGGAAGCCTCACTTTTCGCACTGGAGTAGCCATTAGAAGTGATCAACACACTAAAGCACTCTGTCAGCTAGGATTTCACAGAGGTTTAGTCTGCCAGATCTGTTGCACTGCATTACCCCCATCCGCCATCTCAGCACCAGAGTACAAGAATATCGCCGAGCCGGATGAACGCACCATCGAAACAACCCACTTAATTGACACAAAGATCCCGTACACACAGATCTTGCGCACTGACCCCACGGGCCGCTCCTCTATAACGCATCCCAAACCCTGTACATGTGCATGAGCAAGGCCGGCGAACCGGGTCGCTTACCGAGCATTTTCTTACTGCGGCCTCTAGAACGGTGACGACGGGGGGTTCGTTAGTGATAGCACGAGCTTCAACGCCATCGATATCCCTGTAAGGTCGGGCGGTGTATCAAGTGGCTTGCGGGGGCAACGCAAGGGTAGTGAAGGGCTTTCCCGATCCAATTCCCGACTGGTCATCGACGTCGCCTCCAAGACTTGTCTTCCCGTGCCGCTTCGTCAATTACTCTGCAGTACGACTGTTTCAAGGTTGTAGTGTATATTAATTTGGAATCAAGCGGGTTTTGTCGACATGAGATGGCGAGGCCGTCGCACCACAACGCCGCTTACCGCCATAGCGGGTCCCGAGATCGTTCGCACTTCAAATCGGGTAAGCGGGGGTTAGCAATGCGATTCCAGCGCCGTTTCTCGAGCTTAATGGCCTGTAGAAACTTGAGATCCCACGGCTCTTGCTCCTCTGGGCTAACGTCATCCTCCCACCCTCGTCAGCCCCAACCCAGCTCTTGGCGCTTCCCTACCATCACCACTCTCAAGGCTATGAGGCGAAATGTGTCACGTAGTCGGAAGAAAGCGTGAGGCCAAAGACGGCGCGCTGGATGGGTTGATGCTGGCGGACTGAGACTAGTACCCGCAATCGCTGCGGCTCCAACCGGTAGGCAGCCTGGACATGATTTGCTCACAATGCAAGGAACTGACGTTGAGGGTGTAAGAGACAAATTACGAATTTCAACAAGGAAACTTGGAAGAGAGGGGTGCGAATGAGGTTTGTTTACCAGCTAGCGAGTGGAATGGCAAGAGCAACAACAGCCTCAAAGCAAGAGCAGACCAACACCAACAAAAGCACCCCTGAAGCAACAGTAGAACGATACCAAAGTCAAAGCCGCACACAAACCAGTGGTTTTACAGCGCCATCGCGACTTTCCGCTCACACATGAAGACGTGAGGAATGTGCCGTCGTATCCTTCTCGCGCCCGATTGCTCAAAGCAAGCCGGGCGAATGAGGTATCGGAAACATCTCGCGTCTTGTTTGATTTGCCATAGAGCCTTGCAAGCGCTAATGAGCAACGCGAGTGCCATAGTGCGGTATCCGTACGTCGACTCGCAGTGTTGAATCCCATTCACCACAAATCCCTTCACTCAACATCCTCGGCCCGACTCAAAAGCCTCACAGGCTTGACATAAATACTCCTCATGAAAACATCCACCCGATCCAACTGCACCTCCCACTCATCGCCCTCGCGCACAGAGGCCTCCTCACTCATAACCGCCTTAAGCCCATACTCAGGAAGATGACCAATCGACCCTCTCCACGCAGCCACAGACCCATGGTTGACGAATCGTACCCAGAACTTGAACACGTCGGGAAGAGGCGCCTCCTTGTATTTGGAAGCGCGAAGGATGGCCATGGTAGACCAGAAGTGCGACGATTCTCGCTGGGTATGGGCAATGATGCGTTCGCGGGGTGAGAGCGTGACGATGGATTCCTGCATCTGGCGCTGGGAGAAGGGGAGGATACTGGGTGAGGTAGTGGAAAGTTCATTGGCATCGAGTTTCTTGCCAGAGCGTGCTTCGTAGCGGATGGCGGCTTCGATCTGCCAGTGAGCAATCATGTCGCTGAATCGACGGAGTGGACTAGTGACTTTTACATAGCCGGGGACGCCTATGATCTTGTGTGGCAAAGGGGCAGAATGCGCAATGGCCCTGCCCAACGACTTTGTGTAGCGCGTGGCTAGTTCGAGAGGAATCGTGCCGTGCTGCTCAAAGTGGGAGTGGACAATCTTCTTGAGCTCCTCTGGTGATTGGCCATCCCCGGTGGGCGATTCAATTGTGCCTCTGTACATTACGGGTATATTCCGCTCACTACACCAGGAAGCTGCTATTTGACCAGCAAGCATCATCATCTCCTCGACGATGTTCGTAGGTCCGATTGTGAACTGCATGAAGCCTTCTGGTGAGATGGCGGTGAGCTCAATGATAGGATCTCCTTGAATGAGACGTGCTCGCTCCATGGACGGAGGGTTCCAAGTCATGCCAGCCTGATTGGCGTTCTCGAAGATGCGGACACTAGCAGCATTTGTTCCGAAACGAATACCGCCAGCAGCTTTGCGTGTCTCCCACAAGGCTTGTGCTGCAGTGTAGAGATCATGCAGTTCTTGAAGTTGATTCGGGGAGACGCTTGGTAGAGGGCGTACCTTGTCCCGCGGAACTTTGCCACCAACCACAAGCTTGCGAGTCTCAACAGTTTTATCAACGCCTAGGAGCGTAGCTAACTCGGAAGGGGTAATGCTAACGATGTTTCGAATAATACCATGTTGTATCTTGGTCTCCAGAACGCCACCAGTACTGTTGATGCGGGAACTGAACGTGATGACAGGGCGGTTGCGGTCGAGGCTGAAGTAGCCTTGGGTAGCCCAGGTGGGCAGCATAGGGAAAGACCGTTCTGGCGTGTAGACTGACTCTGTCATGTGTGCGGCAAGTCCGGAAAGTGTATGGGTTTTGTCGAAGAAGGCGGTGGGATTTGCGACGTGGACATGAAGCCAGAATTCCGAGTGCTGGCCTTCTATGCGTTCGACAGAGATACCGTCATCAATCTCATGAGCGCCGGCATCGTCTATACAGTAAACGGTTGTCGACCCCCAATCGCGGCGTAGATCCGCCATGGAGTCCCGGAAGTCGGGATTTCTTCGCGTGAGCTCCGCTTTTGTATTGAGCAACTCCAAGTTGCGAGAAAGACGGACGGTGGGAAGCATCAGCTGCTCGTCATATATAGACCGATTCTCATGAGGTGAAAGCACTCCGATTTCCTGTAGAAATAGCAGACCCGTGGCAGGCTTGATTTCGCTAACGCCCTGCTGCGTCACCCCAAAACTCTGAACTACACCTGCCCCATAGCACTCGGACGCGGATATCAAGCTTGTGCAGGCAGTGTGAAGACCGGGCATGCTAGTAAACTGTCCGTTGAGCACCCACGCTTGCAAGAAATTGATAATTTGTTTGTCAGTGCTGGTAAAGGACTCTCCCCATGTGACGTGTAGATTGGACGGGGCGTTCCTGGACAATGCTCGTGGCTTACTGGGTCCAAGAACGCCGACATTTGGTTCACGGTGCTTTCGGCTGTTGGCGATTAGTCTACGAGCCTTCTCAAGGAAGTCTACGATATAAGTCGCACCCTTTGTGCGCTTTCGAGTGGCCTCATGAGACCTGTTTACGGACTGAGCAAGATATTCGCGGTACTCTCGGATCCACTCGTGGACTGTTTCGACGACGAGGACATCGTTCTTGGGCCGAATGGCAAACACATTGGTCAGTCGATGACTCCGGGCGTCGGAACGGAAGCGGAACTCGTTGTGGTTCAGAGCTTTGCGGACAGCTAGAAGGGCTGCAGGCGAAGGTGCCCAGGTCGGATCGGTACGTGCCAGCAAGGTCTTGGCAATCTGGGTCAGCGTCATCATGCGCGTCCGGACGGGGTCTGCCAGAACTGCATAGGCGGTATCGAGGACTGGGGCATTTGTGCGGTAGATCTTCTCGGCTTCCTCCGTCATGCGTTCGAGCGTCTTTTGGATGGGAGCGGCAATAGTGGTCGGAACATGAACGTCGCCTTTGGGGTCTGCCTTGCCTGGACTCGTGGGTAGAAACGGTAGCAGTGGCTGCAGGAGCGCAGGATCGATGCAGCCTGTGATGGCGAAGGCGACTTTTGTCAGGACTGAATGTGTCCACCGGCCATTGACGGAAAAGAACTGGCTCACGTTTTCGAGTTGCTGGACAAAGACGGCAAGCACGGGTTCTCGACCCTGCTGTGATAGTTCGACGACGTCACCAGGCTTCAAGAAGAGCCCAATAGTAATCAGCTCTTCGCCCTCGTCGTCTTCCTGCGCGGCATCCCATTCACTTGTTCTCGCATCGTCATCCGCCTTGAAACCGGACGACAGCTTCGAGAGACCGTTCCGAATCTCGTTGTGGGCGGGGTGGTTCTCGAAGGCTGACAGCACTTCCTCGGTTGGGCCGCCATACTGATGTTGCCACTGCTCGAGGTGCTCGCGGATGGGCAAGTCGTGGGGACGCAGAAAAAGGGCAGGCTCGAAGGTTGACGGTGAGGGAGTGGATGGGGGAGTGGGTGCGGTGGCGAGTTGTGAGCGCTACATTGTGTCAATACTCAAGCATCATCTATCCATCATGGGGCAAGACATACGATTGCAGCGGCATGCAGCGCCCGCCGCGGTGTTTGCTGAAGCTTTATTGCAGATACCCAATGACGAGTTTGTATTTGACGAATGTTGTGGCGTTTATTTACCAGACGCCATTGGCACCGCCAGCAAACTTCACCGGTAGCCCACAGCGATCGAGGAAGCATGGCAGAGCGAGTCGTGGACGGTGAGGTCAACGGCAGTTTCCCAAAAAGTGCGCCGGAAGAAGTCACGGCCGGGAAGCGGACCGTGCACGCTAAGATGCAGCGCGAACTCACATGTCTTCGCCGCACAGTTGCGTCCTTCTTCTGCACACGACAACAATATCGAGGTACGTCCTGTCACTCCCCTCACCCACCCAGCCCAACTCTTCCTATGATGCATTCAAAACTATAGCATGTATTATCCGAACGTCGCTTCGGCGGCAGTATGCGGAACACGTTTTTTCCTGATTGAAATTTTCACTCATCCTCTGTTGTTCGACACGGTCATGATTCGCGCCTAACAACTCTCAGTAGACAGTCATGGCACCTGGCAAAGCGCCTATGGGCCACTTCTCCATGCTCTATTTCGCTGCGGCGTCTACTTTGACGGGCAAGACCAGCGAGCACCTCCCGGCCCCAGTTCGGGCCCGCGACCTATTTGCCATGCTCGAGGAGAGGTACCCGGGCATCCAGGACAAGGTACTGAGCAGCTGCGCGGTGACGGTGAACCTGGAGTATGTCGATTTTGACGACGACGATGCAAATCGGCAGATCGTGGAGGGCGATGAGGTGGCCATCATCCCGCCCGTGAGCTCTGGATGAGCTGTCGCTGAAGTAATGAAATAATGAGATAATGATGCTGTATTATGATTGTCCGACGGCTTCTGTGACCATGTATGAGTGAGGTGTTTCGGCCCCATCTCCGTTCCTTCCTCTGCCAGTCTCAATCTCCATGCTGGCTTCCAAGATTGGCACCGGGCAGTCTCAGCTGTCACGTGCACTGCCCAGCCCCAGCACAACGGCATTCTGCAAATACCGACTCCACCGACCACGCCGACAATGCAGCAGTCGATGCGCCGCCATGACTGACCCATCCCCCATAGACCCCCGCCTGTTCGCCTCGTCGCTGCCGCCGCGCGCGCAGCAACTGTTCTCGTCTGCCCCCCCGCAGCAGCAGCAGAAGGCCGGCCAGCCCTACTACCTGCCATCGCCCACAGCGCCACAACACCAGGCCCCGCAGCCATCGCAGCTGTCGCAACTGTCGCAACTGTCGCACGCCGCCTCGCTCGATCCCGCGCTCGAGCAGCAGACGTCACCGACCTATCCTGCGGCCTCCCCCGACGACGACGAGCAGGAAGACGACGGTGACCACAATGGGTACGTCATGGCGAAGTAGCTTGAATACATGCACCCTACCGCGAGGAATGCACTCTGACAACAACCAGTGCACACGGGACACCGGGGTCTGCCAAGTCTCCAGGCGACTTCAAGCGCCCCAGGGCATGCGATTCGTGCCGGGGACTGAAGGTTCGCTGCGACCAAGAGCGCCCCGATCAATCGTGTAGACGATGTGCCAAAGCCAGTCGGCCCTGGTATGTACACGCCTACGTGGCCTACATGGCCCAATGCTCTGCCTAACCGCGCCCAGCGTCACCACACCGCCCACACGCAAGCGCCAGAAAAAGGCCGACAGCAGGGTGGCCGAGCTCGAGCGCAAGATCGACGCGCTGACGGCGACATTGCACGCGCAAAAGACAGGCGCGCCCGAGACCAAGCATCATAGCCTCCCGCAATTCGAGGGCAACACCCCCGCCATAGCGATGCCCGAGGGCGCCTTCCGTATGGGGACCCTGAATCACGAGTGGTCGAACCCCGTCACGGGCAGGTACACGGACATCCCTCCCGGCTACGGCCCCGCGCAGAGCATCCACCAGGGTCCTGAGGCCAAGCGCAGGAAGCTGGACACGCACGCTGTAAGTAGGATTCCTTCCCCGTCTGGCTCTGGCTCTGGCTCTGGCTCTGGCTCACCTGATTACAGACGATCCCCGAGGACATGGAAGCCATCCACCGCGACATGGCCGAGCAGCCGGAGATGAAGCAGACCGGCAGGAATCGGATACATGCCGACCATTCGCACATCGCGCCCTTGATCGACAATCTGCTGAGCCCGCACGTTGCGGAACGTGTGTTCCTTCGCTACGTCAACGACATCTGTCCGCACTTCCCCGCCGTGCCCTTCCCACCAGGGACCACAGCCCGCGAGGTTCGGGAGAAAAAGCCGCTGCTGTTCCTCTCGGTCATCGCTGCATCTTCACACGGAAGCGCAGAGCAGCTCGTGTCGCAAGAAGTCCAGCGCGAACTGACGAAGCTGCTCAAAGACCAGCTGGCCGACATCATCTGGCGCAATGGGGAGAAGTCGCTCGAGATCGTGCAAGCGCTGCACGTTGCCGTGCTGTGGTACCGCCCCCCTCTCCACTTCGAGCAACACAACTTTTATATGATGGTCAATTGCGCTGCCGTCATGGCTCTAGATCTCGGCCTCGGTAGAAAGGCAACTCCAAATGTCATGAAGCTGTCGATTGGCCCGTTCCGAAGATACCACCCCAACTCTAGCAGTATCGAAGCCCGGCGGACGTTTCTCGTATGCTACTACCTCTGCATGAGCATCACCATGGTCCTGCGACGGCCGATCCTCCTGCGCTGGACCAAGTACATGGAAGAGAGCGTCAAGATCCTCGAGACCTCTCTCGATGCTCTCCCGTCAGACAAGCTCCTGTGCCAACAAGTCAAGATGGCGCGTATTGGCGAGAATATCTCTGTCCAGTTTTGCATGGACGACCCTTCGATCGAAGTTGCCATTGCCGAGCCCAAGGTCATCTATGCATTAAAGATCTTCGAAAATGAACTTCAGCAGTTGAAGGACGAAAATGCCAGTATTGGTAACGTTGACCGTAAGTCGCAACATGAAGTGCTGCGCTCAATTGCTGACCAGCTCGTAGCCACCTTACAACTAGCAGAGCACGTCACGAATCTTTACCTGCACGAGATTGCTCTGCACCAAAACCAGGGCTCCGCAGACTTCCAGCCGCCTTTCGTCTCCGATACCCTCTCACCAACAATATCCTCTGGCGTCAAGAAAGACGCACCAATCGGGCCTGCGCACATTGGTGCTCTAGGCGAATGTCTTACAGCTACGCATGGCATACTGGATACCATCCTCAGCATTGAGCTTGATATCCTATTAACCCTGCCTGTCATTTTCTGTAAGCTGAGGTCGTTCCTGTGGTCATCTTCTGCTTACGCTGTCCAGGTGTACGAGCGATTTATGCCATCGTCTGTCTTATGAAAATGTGGGTTTCGGTGACCACTTCCAGCGAAGTGGGTAGCATCATCAAAAAGGAGGACCTCCAGATCGAGGCCTACACTGAGCAGCTGGTCGCCATGTTCAACGCCATCGTCTCCCGCGATGCCCAGTCACCGCATGGCAAGTTTTACTTCGTTGCCAAACGCCTACAGGAGCGCTTCGCCCACATCAAAGAAGGTGCCGCCAAAGAGAACCAGCCAGACACCGACCACGACTCTGGTCGACGCTCTAGCCAAGGACCCAATCCCTCCGCTAATCAAACGCCTCTTCATCTCCTCTCCGAGGTCGCCATGGGCAGCAGCAACACCGCTACGTCACAACAGCAACTCCGGCCCCAGCAACAAGCCCAAGCTGCTCTCCAAGCCCACGCGCAGCACTCACAAGGCTTGCATTGGTACCCCAATATGCCTACCCAGGGCCCAGACGTGATGAGCCTCGGACAGCTGGCTCCCTTCGATGTCAACTTCGACTTTACCCAGTTCGATCTCGGGACGGGCTCGGATGCCGATCTCTCGGCGCTTTTTATTCCGGATTCGATGGCCATGTGGAGTTATTCTATGGATCCGAATATGCAGGGGTATAATGGTTTTTAGGTGTTCGTTGAGCTAGCAAGGGAACTTCTGACGAGAGCGAATGTTTTCTTTAGCGGTTCGCCGGGATTTTGGGCGTCGTGTGTTCAAATGTCTGCGAGGAGTTCTAGTAGTATGTATCCTTTAGTCTAACGGCGTCACCATCGGGGGTTCCAGGCGCAAATGGATGTTTGGGATGTTTTTTACTATTTTTAGCAAGTTTGGGCTAGCGATGTTTTACGTGTAGAAGAATTAACTATATCCTCCTTCTTGTGTCATCCTTTACTGTGAGGTGTTTGCGGCAGGAATGAGAGATATAGGTGTACGCTTGTATTAAAAC
This sequence comes from Clathrospora elynae, assembly GCA_010015635.1. Classification (NCBI taxonomy): domain Eukaryota; kingdom Fungi; phylum Ascomycota; class Dothideomycetes; order Pleosporales; family Diademaceae; genus Clathrospora; species Clathrospora elynae. The sequence goes on from ML976013.1 coordinate 300,117, forward strand.
GAATCCTTAAGGAGTCATCAAGGCCCCGTAAGGGGATATCTACAAGTACAGCGTGTGACCTACCCTAGGCCGGGCCGTTGTAGCTCCATAGGCTTGGATACCGTGACAAAAAATAAAGGAAAATGACGCTAGTACACGTACATTGGGTCCCTAAGTATATGTGAGAATAATTCTCCCGAATGACCGTGACCTATATCAAGCATCCACTCATGTAACAACTTGCGCGACTCTTTAGGTCGGGATTGGAAACTGGACTATTGCAGATCCTATCTGAGTGTCATGTGCGTACAGTGTGAAAGTAGATCCAAGCCGGCTGCTATGTCTCCTGGTCTCGCCCGCTGACATCGCTGCGGCCGGTGCGTTATTGTTAATCTGGACTCTGTGAGAAGATATAGGGAGTCTATAGACCCACAGCGGTGGTCTTGTATAATCGCCAAGTGTCCCTAGCTTTCGCTACAGCGTATATCATAGTAAGCTAGTATTGGTGGTAATAATACAACAAAGGCCCGAAAAGTGGCAGCGCGTAGTGCAGCTCCGCTGTTGGCATGCCTCACCACGTGACTAAGTTTTGCATTCGGCTAATCGTGCATATCGCAGATCGCAGATACCACCGTAGTCTCATTCATTACATCATTGCACAACATAACGCCTCGCGCTGTCGTGATATCCGGTGATCAATACGAAAAGTGGACAGCACCCAACGACAATGACTTCATGAGACGCCACAGCCGGCATGTCGGAGGTTGATGACAGCCGACCCCTAGGCGCTCACCTTGCTTCACCATTGTTCGTGCAACCAGATCGACCTCAGGATGGTGTCCTCACCAAGTCCGCCTATTACAGCAAATATACACCCCAGATACTCTCATCTACCTCAGCAGCCTTGACCGTCGCGACTTCCGTCCGAACAATCACGATGTATGTGCGAATGCAGCTCGATGCGTGGCCAACAATGTGGATATGAAAAATTACAATACCGCTCACACGCCGTCGTGTTCAGCAACATGTAAGCCTCTCGCTGTTGACTATGCAGCTATCGTCTCCATCATCAGAGAAGGCGGGGTTCCGCTTGTCAGCATACACATCGATCCAGCGTCAGACCAACTCACTCCACTTTTTCACCTGCGTGTTAGCCCACGTTTGCCCTCCAGTCGCTACACCGTACTCTCGCATGTCTGGTTCGATGGTCTCGGTAACCCTTCCGCAAATGTCCTGCCATACTGCCAAGTCCAGCGGCTCTACGCACAGCTTAGCTCGTTGCCTCGCGATCATGAAAGCGGTGTCACTTGTATAGGCCCGTTGGAAGTGGACTGGTCGCGTCAGAGCTTCGAACTACATCCCAAACGCCAGCCTCCAGTCTACTGGATGGACACGCTCTGCATTCCAGTCGGTGATGCAGAGAAGACCTTGCGAACCACGGCTATTAATCAAATGGCATCCATATACGCAGCAGCCGTGCAAGAGCTGGTGTTTGATGCGGAGCTGCTGAAGTGCAACGCGAGCGTAATTACGGCAAACGAGACTCTCGCTCGCGTGGCCTGCTCAGCATGGATGACGCGTAGCTGGACGCTGCAAGAAGGCGTTCTCGCAACGGAACGCGTCTTCCAACTCCACGATCGTGCCATCGACCCTGTACACGAGTGGTGCCTTCATGGCGTGAGGGATCCATATCGAGCAAGAGCGCACATGAACATCTTCCCAGATCTCGACGATGCTGCTGGTTGGGCGGTCTATAAGGAGTTGTACAACAACTTCTGTGACACGCTTCATCAGGACTGGAAAAGTGGTTTTCGACGAGACCCGCCGACTCCCGCCGCCTACAAGGCCAGTGGTGGAGCGCTGGTGAGCATCGGCGGCTTTCGTGGGAGTCAGGCGGTCGGCAGGTTTCATAGGCTTTCGGCTGCTCAGGGCCTTTCGAAACGTGGAAAGAGTGGCCTGGATGAGAAAGATCATTTGCAGCTTGGTAACGAACACCGGGTGAAGCATCTGGTTGATACATGGAACGAATTGTATATCGTCAGCAGCAAGCATGATTTCACAGAGAGCTTTGATGGGCCACAGCGGTTTCCGACGAAAACATACTTTCTTCTTTCGGTAACCAGTCGTGCCCAAGAAATCGGGCTAAAAAAAGCCCCCCCTAGATCATCGGATACGGCTGCCACAGCCAGTTCCTCGGATCAGACCTCTACACGCACTGCTGGAAAATGCTGCTGCAGGTGCTAAACGACGCGCGTTGCAATGGCATACTCCTCGATATCGGTATCCCCGTACAACATAATGGCGGGCGATATATCTGATACGCACATCCCACGCCAACTCACATCCCCAATGAAAATTTTGTTGCTGCTAAAAGTCGAGTCAGTAGAATTTTAGCATGTGACGCAAAAAAATTCTTGATCCGGCCAAAGACGTGGTTGAGAAACGGCGGGCATTATGAGGAAGCGATTTATTTTCCGGCTTGGGGTGCGTACACTGTAGCTCCTGTCCGAGAACTTTGATGGAGAGAGAGAGAAGGAGAGGGTAAGAGGGCGAGATAGTGTGAAGAACTGACATCTAACCTAGGGTCAGCGACTCATTTCGAGGAGTATGTTTTACCCAGCTCGCGCAAAAAATGGGCTCGTATCACACCAGCATCAAAATCGACGACGTATACCACGCAGAGAGGGAGCTTCTTCCCCGATCCTCAGGCTTCACCCCCACCTTCATCGGTTCTCCAGCCGAAAATCTTGCATTGCAAAATCTACAAGCGCGCCTGCGTTCAACAACAGCATAATACTTCGCCCAAATGCTTCCCACCATTCATAATCGTCCCAGGGGCGGCGGCGGAGAGGAGGAGGCGGGCTACTAGTCCTAAGCTCCTCCAACACCGAAAAGCGTCTACGCGGCAACCTAACAAAACACGACTGCAGTTCCCCAGACCTAAGTCCCCTCGGCAGCCTCTCCAAGAAGCACCTCAGCGGTTTCATCGCATGGGCGCGTACAGCGCTGACGCTTCTAATCCTGTCCGAATTCCTAGCCGCGCAACCAACCGCCGAACTCGAGCCCTCGAGCTTCGGGCAATGCGACGCAAAAGAGATGGACATGATGCACCCAGAGCTCTTCACGTCTGCGCGGCTGGGTAGCGGCTCCGCTCGGCTAGGTGAATACGCCATATTTAAGCGGTTGCTGCGGGACTGGGGCGGCGAGAAGATTGCTCTGGAGATTGCGGAGCTGGTGAGGAAGTTGTTGTTTTCGTGTTTTATGGGGACAATAGGCATAAGATAGGGGCGGTGACGCCGGCGGTGCATGTAGCGGGATATATAGTCCTGTCGATAGATTTGATGTTAGACCAATGCTGTATCGGGGGTTTGCGGAGTTGGGTTTGCAAGCGGATTGATAAGACGGTTTAGAGACTGCAAGGCGGAGGGCACGAGGAGAAATTACAAGGATGATGAGAGAGAGAGTGTGTGTGCATGTGTGGAAGGAAAAATTGGAATATATCGAGAAACGAAAGATGATAAACAAGGATAGATTTTGAACAGGAAATGACACTCACGGGCTTGTGACGCACGTCATAGTATAGCGGCAGTAAACTGCAGCAACGATCCATGGGTACTAAAGAAACCCAGTAAGTAGCCCGGATATCTCTAAAGTAATTGCAGTCACTAGAAACCAACCCGTAAAAGCCGCCGAATTGGTCGCAACACAAAGATAGCAGTAGCATCCTACTCACACACTACCTTTCCTACCCTTCCCACTATTCCCCTTTCTCCCCCCTCCCCCCTTCCCAGCGAGGCTAATCCTCCCTGTCCCCCTCCCCCCCTTGCTTTCCTTTCCCCTAAAATACGCCCTCTGCCACTCCGTCTTCGGCGCCTTCACCCACTCCTTCCTCTGCTCATCGAAGCCATAGCCATTATACCACGTCTCCGTCAACGCTTCAGAACCGTATTCTTCGAGGAGGAGGGCCTCGTAGGCGTAAGGGATGTGGATGGGTATGGATTCAAAGTTTGTGGCGCGGAGGGGAAAGAGGTGGGAGGAGAGGTAGGCGTGTTGGTCTTTGGTGTAAAGTTTGATTCCGCTGTCTTCTTCGTCTTCGTCTTCGTCCTCGGAAGGAGTGGAAGAGGTAGGAGCGGTGTGGATAGTCGTAATATCAATGTACAGCCCTGTACTCGTATCAATCCACCGCGCATCAATAACATTCCACCGATCCGCCGTGCTCCTATTCACGTAATTCGGGTTAACCTCGAGGAGATATTTCTTCCCGTTCGCTCGTACTTCCTCTTCCAACGCCCTCTCCCACAGCTTCTCCTTCTCTTGTCCTCTCCCTCCTCTTCCGTCTCCTCCTTTCCTACCATCACCACCTGCTCCTCCTCCTCCACTATTACTCCATTTCGTCGACGCATCGACAAGCCCAAACTCCCGAGCGTGGAAATAATGCACAGTCATATTCCACCACCCCGCCAATTCCCCTATCCCTCCTTCCTCAACACAAACATCCACATCCTTGTCCCACGGCATAAGCCCTCCGTTCCACCACCACCCCAGCAAACACCCATGCATAATCCAAGTCTTGATGCCTATCCTATCCATCGTCTCCGTGTATGCCTTCAACATGAGCCGTAAGTGCCATGTCCTGGCCTCGAACGGCAGTTCGGTGCCGGCGAAGCGGCCGTCGTAGTGCGCGTTGAAGGTGGACTCGTGGAAGAACTTTGTGGGTTTGGAGATGGCCTCTGGATTTGAGAAGGAGTGCGTGAGGTGCGTGAGGCCTTGGAGCTCGGAGAAGGGGGCATCACGGCGGCGGAGGGGGCTGCAAGTCGTAAGTTGGGTGAGGGCGAGGGCCAGGGCGAGGGTGAGGAGCAGGTGGAGTTCGGCTGGGAGTTTCATCGTTCGTAGCTACTGACACCGAGAGAGGCGCATAATAGCGTCGAATGTTTGTATCGTTTCGAGTGTTTGTATATATATATATATAGCGGATCGGATCGAGGAGTCGCAAAGGTCGTCAATGACGCAGCACGCTCGCTCGCCCTCTCCTACCTAGACTTAAGTAAGCCCTCGAGGAAAGAACGGGAACAGCGAAGCCAACAAACAAACTAACGCATCAATAAGAACAACAGGAAATTAGCCAGCCTTGTCGCGTGCTCACATCGTGGGTTGAGGGTTGACACATGTATCGGCGCCGATCAAGCCACGCGCCCAGACCTACGTCGCCCGCCTCGTCATGGCGCAGCAAGCTATGCCTTACCGAAGCCAGGGGTTATTCCGGCTTACAAGGCTTCACCTCAAAAAGCTTATCGAAGCTTGCTTCCTTTACGTCACGTCGGACATGGCTATTCAACCGCGTGTGAAGGGTGTGGTGGGTGTGTAGAAGCAGCAAGGGCGAATAAAGGTTCCGCGGGAGACAGGAAACGCGTGCTCAATCGTGGTGTAACGTCTATGTATCCAGTAACGCAGAGTGCGCGCCTTCTCTCCAAAATCAAACCATGGAGAATTTCATCGCCAAGTGTCTTCCAAGTCTTTGAAGCAGTAGTAGTCTTAGGTATGACTGTGAGGTTTCTTGGAAGGCAGGTGGGTGGTACAGTGAGGGGTAAAGTTCTTAATCGAACACCGAAAACGAACACCGCTGGAAAACAAAGATCGATCAAACCAACAGAGTGTGAGTGTTCTGGAGAGGACGGACGTCTTATACAGCTACGGATGGATGTAAGCAGCCACGCAGGAACCATCTGGCCGATTTCCCGCAGCTGGCTGATCGAGAGTGTACTCCGGTCCCGCACTTTTCACCACCGCAAGGCCTTTCGATACCGGAACTGCATTGTCCTACAACAAACAATACGCAGTGCTGAAAGAAATGCGCACTTATTCAACGTTGGGCACACAATCACGATCAACCCAGCACCTCATTGTTGAACGTTAATTTGAATGGCATCTCATAACTCTGTAACCACACTCAGAAACCAGCCTTAGGTTGCTGCGCGAAAAAATAAATTCACTTCCTATCATCTACACATATCAACATATCGCTGTTGCGCCCGAACTTCCTAAACCCACAATCACTTCCTCATTGTCATCTCACTTCTCCTCTCACCCTCAACCATACCTACATGCGTCATCCCACTTCCAATGATTCAAAACACAGTCCCATCAGATCCAATCCAAAGCGCGCCATCACAAGGAATGGATGCCGGGAAATTGCCCAAGCTAGTTACACTTTGAAGCGACTTTTTTCGTGGTGATAAAAAAAGGTATACGCAAAAGCAAATATATGTATAAACAGGAGACACCGCTCCGAGTGTATACAAGCAGAACAAAATTATGCCTCGGAAAAAAACACAAAAAATCAGGTCATTGTTCAAGGATAACGCCCGATATAACGCCGCCCGATGTCGATAGAAAAGCGCAGATGAGCTGGTGATGAAGCGCGCTGGGTATGCTGAAGTCGAAAGAAGTGACATGATCAAAAAAGTGCGTCTATCAACAGACGACAGTTCTGCCGCGCCTGCTGTAGCAAAGGTAACAAACAACAAGGAAACCGAAACCGAGCAGGCCAGCGGAGACGATTAAAAGGGTATATTTGCGATTCTCGTAAAGTCAGTCTGACCCGCGTTCCATTTTGACGGGGTGGAAGAGCGTATTGCGCATGCATAATCGTCCGGAGCCAGCTTCTTCCTCTGCTGAGCCACCCTTGTCGTTTTCGCGGGAGCCGAGCCATCTCCGCCACCATTCTGATGAGAAGCCGGCGTTGTAATAGAAGCTATTGCCGAGCTGGTTATGCTCGCCCCAACCAAAGACGCTGTCGGTGGGTTTCGGGGGCTTGTTGAATGTGCCGTCGAGGGTCTCGAGTGGCCAGTTATGGTCGAAGTACACGGGATGTGAGGCATATACGGCCTTGAGGCCGTGGTGGAACGCGACCGATGGAGGCCACATTTCTGGGAACATGTGGTGCTTCATGAGATACGTTTCGCGGTGCATGAGGTCTAGTAAGCGTTTTGAGAGACGTGATACTGTGATGATAGCGCAGCGTCGCGGCGGTTCAGGCAGGTCCAGGTTGTATCCGGTCACATCGTCGCGGAATACCCAGTTTGTCTTTGCTGGGTCAAAGATGGGGTTGAAGGTGATGATGTCGGCCTCTTCGCCAACTCCCCATTCATAATTATCTTGTAGGTATGATCGGGGTGGCTCGGTTTCGGGAGGGCTGGGAAGCATGCCAGTGTTTTCGAACTTTGGTGGTCCCCAGACGGGCTTTTCGTCGCTGTTATATAACTCTTCCTCAACCATCTCGGTGAAGTTCTTCCAGGATCCATGGAGCTCCGGAATGTAGTAGCGGGACGATCGCTCCCATAGACCCTTGCGGGGTTGACGCTTAGCCCACTCACCGATCTTGTTGTGGAACTCGTAATAGTGGCCGCTGAGTCGGAGATCCATCTCCCAGTTCCAGTAGAAGTCGTATTCGGGACGGGCCTGTGCAAACCACTGCATGGCGAAATGGGCGCTGCGGTAGACGGAGTGGACGGGAGCTTTGGCGTGGTTGTAGACGTTGTTTGGGAACGGCTCCGGGTAGTACATGCGCATTTGCTGCTCAGACCAAAGAGTTGCCATGCCCCAGAACTCCTTGGGTAGGTTATCCTCGATGACTTTCTGGTAGATCTCTTCCGAAGACCAGATTGGGAGGCTATCGTCCTTGACGTGCAGGAGGAAGTGAACGTCGTACTCGCCTCCGGACTTCAGAGAGAGCTCATTGATCATGGCTCGGAGGGTCAGAAGCTGGTAGTCGGTGTACTTGTAGCCGGTCCACGTGCGGAGAACGTAGGCGTGGCGTGGCACCTTCTTCTTGGCGGGTACGGATTCCTCGGTTACGTTCTTATCGAAGCGGTGCTGGTTCTTCTCGTGGCATCGCTTCATGGCAGAGGCCCAATTGACCTTTCGGTAGTCGACCTTCTTTTCCCAGCTCCAGATCTTGTCGGAGCCAGCCTTCTCAGACTTGCCCGACATGTCGAGGCCGCCCTCGTCGCGGGAGTAAGAGTAGCCATAGGGGCCGAAGCGCCCAAAGCGGTCGAAGCACGTCTTGTCATCGAACCCGATCTCCTCGTACGAGCCGAAGAAGGGCGCAGTCATGTTCTGGGGGATGCCGGGATAAGCGTAGATGTCGGGCAGGTCAATGTTCTCCTCCTCGTCAAGGTAGCATGTGTTGACCTTGTCGTGATCCTTCAGGTACTCGGCGGAGTCGAACTTGTAGGGGTCGAAAGGCGCGGGGTCGAGCGGCGGCTCCTTGTTGTCCTTGGACATGAGCGGCCACTTGGGTTTAATGTTGTCCTCGGGATTGGGGCTTTGCGAGTACTTGATGAAGTCCTGCTCGGACACCCAATCGCCGAACGGCACAATCGTGCGCACGCCGTTGAAGAAGCCATTTAATCTGCGAGGGTTAGAAATACCGAGGTACCTTGCAGTGCATGCGTGTGCTTACTTAGGGTAGTGTTCCCAATGGTACTGTTTCCGGTCCTCGCCCTGCCGTTGCTTTGCGTTCCACCGGTGGCGCCGGTAGATGCCCGTGCCCAGCATCGACACCAGCACGACGATAGTGACGGCGAGCGTGATGAGGCGCGCAAACGAGAGCCGCGGGCGCTGGATGCGATTCGCCCAGGCAGGCTGGCGGTACTTGTTGCCCCATGACTTACTGCTGAAGAGCGGCAGCGGTGACGTCGGCTGGTTCTCCTGGCCGGGCAGTTTCTCGTAGTTGAAGCGCGTCCGGATGAACAGCTTGCCGGGGTTGAAGCGCGAGGCCATTGTGCTGACAACGTGTGTATGTGCTCTGCAGCTGCGTGTTGCTTATCGCATCTGTGGCGAGGCTGCGCGAAGGAAGTCCCCGGTGAACGTCAAGACTGTCGATGACGTGGACGGGTTCTCGTGTACTCGGCCGCGCGAGAATGGGTGGTCGAGGCAGCGGAAAGCACTTGGGACGGCGGCGGAGAGTGAAACGAGTGTCTGTCCTGAGGACGAAGCTGAGCGTTGGGAGAGAGACATCGGGCTGGGAAGGAGCGACCCTTTTTCCCTCGCCCCGTACAGCCTAGTGCCTGCCTCGCACCTGCCGTCTTCACTAGCGTGACAGGGGTCAGCCACCATATGAAAGCGATCGGCTAGTTTGCGCACCGGCTGTCTTTTGCGACGCACTGCGCTCGCCAGACGCTGCCCACCTAAGGCCATCTACGATTCTAAAATGTCTGGCGGTGGTGAGCAGTGACGCTTGATGGCGCGAGGCTTCAGGCTCGTTATCGCGCGTTGCAGGCCGCCACCTAATCAAGCGGCGCCCAGCTATCAATTCAATGTATCAGGCCCTGCATGAGGAATGGCTCAGCACGCTGCGCAATGGCCACGCTGCCTGTCATCCCAACAACCGCGAGCGGAGGCCTGTTATCGTGTGCTTCTCGTGGGCGTGCCGTGTATTGTTGACGTCTTTCCACCCACATTGCATTGAGGTCGACGCCGAACCTCAAAACCCCTCTCTCGACCGCGACAGACGGTGCGCATGATGGCATAATGAAGTGATGGCCCCCCTGGTCTCAGCATCGCCGTTGCCCACCCCTGCGGGTTAGCAGCGCGCGCGCTCTGATTGACGGGAATTGGCTTATTCAGCGCGCGCTAGGCTCGCATCGGACGGCTTGCGCGTCCTTTTCGTCTCCTGCCGCCACCACCGACATGTTCCGCCGCGCCGTTCGAGGCTAAAAATATCGCCTTGACGCAACGCTGAAGAGGGCTCTCGACGACGAAGGCTGCTGCACCATCGCCACAACACTAGCGGGATTCAAAGTTGTGTTGCATCGCCTTTTTGAAGCTGCCTGTCTTTGGCATCGATATACTTCTTGGGATTGAGACAGGCGATTAAGCCCTTTCGGTCCTTTTGACAGGCCCCGCATTTCTAATACTTGGATTGATCCTCCAGCCAAGTTAGGAGCAGCACATGGATCCCACGCGATGACGTCGGAACAGTGTGGATCTTCGTCGACTTTTTGGGTCATGAAGCTTGGATGCCTCCATGGTAAAACATACGTCAGGAGCTTCCTAAGGTTCCAGTCGGTACTCGTTCACGCGAGCAACAGCTGCCACCTGCAGTCTTGAGACAAGTCGGTCCAGGCTCGATGGCTGTGTTGGCAACACGCCTTGTGCTTCAGCAACACGGAGGATCGCACTGCTTCAAACTCGTAGAACCGAGCATTGAATACCTGACTTATTATAAGTTCCATGCTTCCAGATGCGGTCTCGATTCTCCCATCATCCAAGCTAGGACCTTGAATTCGTCACAGATCACGATGTACAGCACTGCATCACTGCTCCACACAGACGTTCGACATTAACGCGCAACCGTGTTTCGCATCTGTTCCCAGGGCAACAGTTTCAGCAACCCATCTTCGCAAGAGGTCGAGCAGAGGCACACTTTCGGTGTTATTCGAAGCGCAGCAAGCACCCCATGATCTCAACAGGTTGTAGTTACCAATGCTGCGGCTGTCAAAACCTAGATACAAGTCACCAGGTGCTACACAAGGTTCAGCAGCACGGCAACGGTAGGACGGCAAACACGGCCACACCAGCGATGGGGCCCCATGCTTGCGCATTCGTTGGCTCGGAAGTTCGTAATGTGGACGTGTGATCTGGCGCCTGCATTCAAGTTGTACATGTGCGGCCTCCCTGGTTATTTGGCGAGAGCTGTAGGCTTGTCTGATTTGAGCCTCCAATACTTTGTTATCGGCCTTGATTTCCTCATTCTTACAAAAGTATGCAGTGAAGCATGTATACCCTAGAGCTGCTCCTCATTGTTGCACAATATCTAGTAATACCTTGAAGCTACGTAGCAACGGAGACGAAGGGATAGTTCGGCATGCCACGTGCGTGTCCCTGCAGAGTAAACGAGTGCTCGATCTTGGCACAGGCTCATTGCAAAACTGGTACCCGAAGGCTTCAATTGGTTGTTCGTTTTGGTTTAGTGAATAATTTCTTGTGTAGAGCTGTGCTCCACCAGCCAGCCAATGGGGCTGCTTCAAGGTCCGATCGGCCCTTCAAATCTCCGACTTCTTTCCACATTCGACTCATCGCAGCAACCCCACGTCTTGAGCCTTGCGCCGACGAAGTTTCTACCACGATCGCAATTATGCCAGGAACTCGGGGCCCGGTGCCCGTGCCGCTCGAGGCGAAAAGCCAAAATCTGACGCAAGAAATCCTCGACCTCCTCGACACGAAAGAGCCCCTCCAGACCAATGAAGACTTCCCCGCTATATCGCAGGCCGAGATCAAGGCAGCGCTGGACCGGCTAGCGAGCCGGTCCATGGTCGAATACAAGTCGCTGGACTCGGAAAGGATTCTTCTTACGGCCGAGTCAGAGGGCATAGTGGAGCATGGCAGTCATGAGCTCAAGGTGTGGAAAGCTGTGAAGGAGCGGGGCAGCATACCGATCAAGGAGCTACCTGTGCGTACAACATGAGGGGCACTATGGGCATGCGACTGACAAAATGGGAACAGAGCATCGTTGGCGCCGAATCTGCGAGCGTTGGACAGGGCAATGGCTTCAAGAACAAATGGATAAAGAAGGACGGCGACGCAATAGTGCTCGTCGAAACCGAAGAGCCGAAAGACACCAACCGCGACCTCCTCAAGGGCATCAAAGACAGCCAATCGCTGGACGACGCCAAGCTCCTCGCCCAGCTCAGGAAGAAGAAGCTCGTCACCGTCACCAAGGTCATCACATACACCGTCACCAAGGGCACCAAGTATGCAAAGGATATACCCGTAGAGCACACCGACTTGACTGTCGATCTTCTCGCGAGTGGCGCGTGGGAGACGGCAAACTTCAAGCCGTACAACTTCGCGGCGCTGGGAGCGAATCAAGATGCTGGCGCATTACATCCTCTGAACAAGGTCCGGCAGGAGTTCAGGAACATCTTCTTCTCGCAGGGCTTCGTCGAGATGCCGACAGGGCAGTAAGTAGAGCATCTATCGTTTTGCACCCAAGCAACTAATAGCTTCTAGCTACGTGGACACTGGTTTCTGGAACTTCGATGCCCTCTTCGTGCCCCAACAACATCCCGCCCGCGACATGCAAGACACCTTCTTCGTCTCATATCCACCGAAAGCCGACAAGCCACGGTTAGATGCCGCGAGTGAAGCCGTGATGGATCGCATGGAAGCCGGGTCAAGACGTCTTTTTGCGAAGCCGGAAGACGAGAAGAAGGAGAAGAAGCCGCGTGACTTTGAGAAGTACTGGGATGACGTCAAGAAGGTTCATCAAGACGGCGCTTTTGGCTCAATAGGGTGTATGTGCCGAATGGCCTGCGTTGTCGAGTGAAAATACTGACCGTCCGCAGACCGATATCCATGGGAAGAAGACGAAAGTTTGCGTCTCGTCCTCCGCACACACACAACTGCCGTATCAACATGGGCCCTGCACCGCCTAGCAGAAGACCCGCGACCCGCCCGCTACTTCTCCATCGACCGCGTCTTCCGCAACGAGACAGTCGACGCGACGCATCTTGCAGAGTTCCACCAGATTGAAGGCGTCATCGCCGACTTTGATCTCACCTTAGGGGGTAAGTAACGTCGATTTACACCACGTCAGTCTTGGAGTCATTGCTAATCATTCACAGGCCTCCAGCGCTTCCTCGTAGACTTCTTCACGAACATGGGTATCTCGAACCTCCGGTTCAAGCCCGCTTACAACCCCTACACCGAGCCGTCCATGGAGATCTTCGGCTACCACGCCGGTCTCAAGCGCTGGCTTGAGATTGGCAACTCGGGCATGTTCCGCCCCGAGATGCTCGAGCCCATGGGACTGCCGAAGGACATGCGCGTGTATGGCTTTGGGCTGAGCTTGGAGAGGCCGACGATGATGAAGTATGGGGTGTCGAATATTCGGGAGTTGCTGGGACACAAGGTAGATTTGAGCTGGATTCGGGAACAGCCGGCTGTGCGCTTCGATAAGGAGTAGGCGCATGGTGGGGGGGGGAGGACTTGACGAGGATGAGTTGGGACGAGAAATGATGTGAATGACTGCTACGATAGACGGAAGACAAAAGGCAGTCTCCGGTTGATGGACTTGAGCAATTGACACCTCGTGGGAAGTGCTCTTGCACAACTTCGTCATAGCTTCCTCGATCCCTCAAAGCGCTTTCTCTTCCTTCTCAAAACTCTTCCGAACATCCTCAGCGATCTGTCTATTCCGTGCGCCCTTGTATATCCAGCTCTCACTCTCCTCTCCCGCACCCCACCTCTGTTTCGCCCAGCCCAGCCCATCCTGCCCGAGCCCAAACCCCAGTCCCACAAACAGCCCCAACCGTATCGTCCGCGCAGCCGTCGAAACAGGAAACTGATGCCACGCGCTCCACAGCCCCCCTGTAACCATGCCCGCCAACCCACTAGACACAAAATCCCGACTCCCATCCACGCCCCGATCCACGCGCCGGATATCCAACTCATCCACGCCCTCCATCTCGCCCATGGTGCGGCCCGCCCGCCAGGTGCCCCGGAAGACATCCAGACTCTCCTCGACGATGAAGAAGATGGAGCTCCACAAGGCGATGTACGTGCCCTTTCGTAGACCTTCGATGATGCCCACGCGCCACTTGTAGTAGTTTTTGCTCTTGTGGTAGAGGTACCAGCCCGGGTTTGAAATGGGCAGTCGGTGTGCGTTTTCGGCCCGAAAACGGAGCGAGGCGGCACGGCCTGCTGTGGTGGAACCGAGGGTGAAGCCGCTGGTGAAGGATAGCGCTGTGGTGAGGAGGAGGCGTCGGTCAAAGGGCATGCCGAGGCGGGGGGCCGTGGAGGGTGGTGGGGGGTGCGGGCGGGGTGGGGTGGCTGGGAGTTCTGAGGGGGGGAGGGCCGTGGTCGCCATTGTGCTGGGTGGGCCCTTGGAGGGCGGTGGGTGTGGTGTGCGACTGCGTGTGGCGTGCGATTGCGTGTGGTGTGCGATTGCGTGTGAGGCGAGGTTGCGGTTGAGGCGGAGGTGGTGCGGGATGATTCGTAGTCGTAGTCGTTACTCTAGAAGTGCATATGATGCAAGGCGGTGGAAAGTGATGTTTGATTAAAAGTAACTCGGGTGGGGAGCTTGAAGTTTGAAGCTTGAGAGCTTCACTGCCAAGAGTCATGTGCAGGGATCGTCGCTACTTTCGTCGCGCTTTCCTTCCCCGCATACCCCTCCTTAGTTCCAACACCAACGCGTCTAAATCACTAAATCGCCTCAAATCGCTCGTCAATCAGTCCTTGTCATCGAAAAAACGCGTAATTATCCTCTACAGCAAACACTCGAAGCTCGCCCCTCCCCAAACACAACGCTGCTACATTGCAGACCTCATACTTCACCCGGAAGACCTGCGCACACCCCACAATGGCCACACCGTCACCACAAACATGGACACTCCGTCTCAAGTCCCAAAAAACCACGGTCCTCCTCCACGTAGACCCGCTGCATACCTTCAGCACCATCAAGTCGCACCTCTACGACGCCTTGCAAGAAACCGACCTCAAGAAGCCCGAAACAAGCGAACCAATACCGCTCCCCCCATCACCCTCAGACATCCAGCTCGGCCGCCCCGTCAACATCAACGAAGCGAACGAGGGCTTCCAGCTAGGCGAGTGGGAGTACCCAGCCGCCGACGAGGAAGACGACGGTGGCAAGGGCAAGGGGAAGGCCAAGGCGAGCAGGAAGTCAAATGGTGGGGCATCCACAAGCACGGCAAATATAAAGGATTGTCCGAAGGGGGCGGGACTGAAAGACGGTGCTGTGCTGGCGTTCCGGTGGTCTGGCGATGGCGCGTGGGGTGGGGAGGATGAGGGTGTAGATGTTGAAGAGGCGGATATGTGGGGTGTTCAGCTGGCGACGTTTGAAGATGCGTATGGAGAGAGTAACGAGATGGATGTTGGGGGTGGGCACGAGTTTGAGGGATGAGGATGCGCGTGCGGCGACGGTGTGTGCGTCTTGTCGTCACGTCAAAACTTACTGCGGTGACTGGCACTTACGACACAGGTCATGAAGGCGCTGCCTCTTCGGATCTCCAGACCCATATTTCTCAGCTTGTCCGTCGCCGGCATGAAGTCATCAAACGCGATAGTCTGGTCGTCTTACTCGCTCATTTCCACGACAAGCAGTGCGATAATCCTCGAGATCACGTGTTTTCGCTTCTTTCGCTGTGCTTTGATGCTTTCCGCGACTTGGACGTCCATTGCAGTGTTCCAAAGAGGGATCTTGCCATTCAAGTACTGCAGCAACGTAAAAATTCGCTCGGTGTATATTCGGCTACAATGGTCGTGCAAAGCTTGGGCGTCAAGAACCTTGAGCCTCAGCAAAAGGAACACGACACCCACGGTGTTCCATATTTCGAGTTCGATGTCATTTCGGACATGCTGATTTCCCATGCAACACCCGGTATATCTACTGTTACTGTCACTCCATCCAGGAACCGTTAACAGGTCACTTACTCGGGCCACTACTTCTGTTTCTTCAACACGTGTGACTCCGTCAGTCTGGCCAAACTCAAGATTTTATGGGATGAGGGCGCGCCTGCTCATGAGAAACTGGTGCAATGGCATCATGTGGAATAATGGAGTCTGCAACCCCATGTGCAAACCTTGGGTCTGCAGCAGAGTACCCCTTATGGTAACGGCTTTGAGCTCGTGGAACGCGAGAAGACTAACAAGAGTGTCTACACCGTTCGTATCGCACTCCGGCTTCTGGCTAGAATGATTAAAACCCCTGTGGAACTATATCAACAAGCTGCATCAGGAAGAACAAGACAAAAACATGCCCGAGTAGGGTATCCGCGTATCTCCTATGGCCCAGGAGCCGGACATGATGAGGTTCGAGACCTGCCACCGCTGGAGGATGACAAGATTGTGGCAACGTCTCAGTATCATCTAAGACAGACATTCCTAAAAGAGGTTCAAGAGGCCGCATCTCGAAAGGATCGCCAAGGGCCAAATATCGAAAGAAATAGAAAGTATGAGGGGTGGGTGCGTGACCTCTTCTCGGCAAACGATGGTACGGAGCATCTTTACGACGACTACAGTGACAGCGGAAGCGGCATGTAATTTCCTGGTATGTCTAGTATCCCAGCTTAGCTGACGCTTGAAGTCTATAAAGGAATCAGAAAGATACTTCCGGCGATCGTCACGTTGACCCGAATGTAAGCACATGTTGATAGGTTACGGCCCTCCAGTCTCGCGTTATTTAGCAAAATTTTCAATCGGTCGAATTGTGTCTCGAAGTGTCTTGGACTGTTCGCAATGTGCAGCCTATACGAGCTGATGCGGGAGGGAGCGGAGTGAGTGTGCAGCTGAACGCTGTGTGTCGGCTGATGGACAAGTCCGACGGTAACTATTCGAGTCATATAAGATAACTACGTCGTTATTTTGAAAGATTATTAATCAATATGTTTTTCACAGCAACACAATAAGACTCGTCGCTTGTGTTCATTGGGTTCAGCGCATTGCCACCCCCAATCTGACCTCAGTACGTACCCACATCGAGGGCCTACCTCACCCAATCAATGACCATCCTCACAACAATGCATCGGTCAGTCGACAACACCCCAGAGGCTTCTACAGATTTCGAACCTCCCAAATGCCGTTACCGTCTGGACAACGACAGTTCCGATACCTTGACCCTCCCTGATGGACGGAAACTCGGGTACGCTCAATATGGTTCTCCAACGGGTCACGCTATCATATACGTACACGGTCTTCCAGGCTCCCGTATCAAAGCAACCGGTTACCACGACCTAGGTCTCGACCTCGGCGCGCGCATCATCGGCGTAGATAGACCGGGGATGGGATGGAGCACGCCACAGCCCGATCGAAAGATTCTTGATTTCGCAAAGGATGTGGAACATCTAACTGGGCATTTCGGACTGAAGAGCTACTCCGTAATAGTACGTCGGAATAAAACACTTTTAGCCCGGATGCCCGTGTCCGAGACTGGATCATGTTTTGCTGACAAGAAATGCTGGATTAGGGCTTGTCGGGAGGCGGTCCTTACGCACTAGCCTGCGCAGCATCCCTCCCCAGCCAAAACCTCAAATGCGTCTCCCTCGTCTGTGGCCTGGGTCCCCCAGACATCGGCATGAGCGGTGCTGACTGGATCCACTGACTCGGCTTCCCTTATGGATGGCGCTTCGCTCCTTGCTTTTTGTTACGCTGGTTCTTCCAGCGAGACGCCGTGGCATGCATGGACCTTGACGACGAAGATCGCCTCGAGAGCCTTCTCTCCCCCTCCTTCCTCAAAACCCTTACCCACGAGAAAGACCGCCAAGTCTTCCAAGATACGCACATGTTGAAACTGATGCTGAGAGCGACGAGAGA
The DNA here is from genome assembly GCA_010015635.1 of Clathrospora elynae. Lineage (NCBI taxonomy): Eukaryota > Fungi > Ascomycota > Dothideomycetes > Pleosporales > Diademaceae > Clathrospora > Clathrospora elynae. The sequence goes on from ML976013.1 coordinate 317,427, forward strand.
GGCGTGGGCCCAGGGTTTTGAGGGCATCGCCCAGGATGGGAGGACCATGTGTACACCTGCTCTTTGGGGATTTCGGGTGGAGGATATCAGGAAAGATTTGCTCATGCTGCTGTGGTGTGGCAAGGATGATACTTTTGTGCAGCCTAACCATGGGGTGCAGATTGCGACGAGGTTGGGTGGCAGAGCAGAGTTGAGGGTCGGAGAAGATACGCATGCAAGTATTTCGCAGCACTGGAGGAGAGAGCAGGTGGAAGCGATTCTTGGGAAGATGTGAAGGCGGTTGGTGTTTAGGGTTGATTCGATGCTGCACTAGCGTCGACGCTGAAGGTCTGTTTTTTTCTCATCTCTTGTTTCTTGTTTCTCTCCCTCCCTGAGCAAACGGTTTGTCGGCGCTGGAGTCTTGGGTCCGGAACTGCTTTATTTGTCAGCCTATCCAGGTTAGTCTCCTTAGGCAAACTTGTCTATATATTGCCCTCATTGTATGGAACTTGTAATACAACCAACTCCTCCTCTTCTTCACTTGACGCCTTTGTACAGGCTAACATTATGGTTGTTTGTCGCGCTCAATTATTTGGTAGTATAAGTGGGAGCGAACTGTCACATATGCTACGTTAGGCGACAACCTCAGTTTCACGTCATTGTTTAAAGAACAGAGAGGGACGTGTAAACATGCTTCGATACTGTTTCCAGCCGTGACATCGATTCCGTCTCACGCGCGTAACCGGATGTTGCACCCGACCGCCACCGACCCTCACTTGAGCTTCAAAAACACTTCCCGCATCTTCTCGTACTTGGGCGTACCAACTCCCGTAACAGGATCCCACCCGGGACTCGCCGGAAAGCCCTGCGTGCCACAGCCCGGGTTACTACCAATGGTGATATCATTGAACATCTCCGGATACTTGTATATGGTCGGGTTCAAGAAGCCAATCGGGCCCTTACCCTGCTGCAATCTCTCCTCGTTCAACAAATTGATGATGCTCGCGAAAATTGGGGCAGACGCCGATGTACCGCCCACGCCCCGCGTCTTGTTAAGGTACACGGTGGCGAGATTGAGACCCAGAGCCGAGACATCGGGGTATGCGCGGCCGGAGGAGTTGAAGACTGATTCGCCGTATTTGGGTGAGTATTTCTTGAGGTATTTGGAGACAGCTTTGGACTGCCAAGATGGGCGCGGGAAGATGCTGGAAAAGCCTCCGCCAGAGTAGTACGATAGGAGGCCCTTTGGTGCGGCGACTGCTTGTTCGCCACCGTAGATGGACGAGTTGAGCAGTGTTGTTGCGCCGACGGAGGTTATCTACTAGAAATCAGTACACGGGGACGAGGAGCTGGTAGTACTGTTTTACAGGGGGGGAAAGGGAATGAGGGCTTACATAAGGGCAGTTTGCAGGGAACGAGGGCGAAAAGCGTGTTCCCTCTGTCTCGACATAGCCGTACTCGGAGTTGAGACAGCTGTTGTTGTATCCGGAATTATATCTGTTCGCGACGCCAGAATCTCCCGATGCGAAGATGACGCTGACGCCTTGCAAAGCCAGCTTCATCCATTCACGGCACTGGCGCTCTTGATAGAATTGTGGAAGGGCACCTTCGATCTGGCCGTACGAGACTGAAATCACGTTGCTGACGGGCGCTCCACCGCACTGTAGCGGACCAGTGTATCCATCTTCATTAGGGTCGGGGTATGCTGGATCAACGTATGGTTGGTCTCCGCCTTGGTAAGTGCAATAGGAACCATCCTGTAAATGTCAGATACTGATAGGCGTGATGAGAGAAAGGGCTGGCTCACCAGAGCATCTAGAAAGATGTTGAACGTCCCGACGGAATCGACGTTAACCGAGTCTCCGCTTTGATAGAGTCGTGTCTGCTGCGGCCAGATGATGGAATATGCAGTCTGGAAATCCAACGCACTCTCAATCACTTCTGAAGCTTGAGCCACGGATAGGTTCGATGGTTTCCCACCATCGATTGAGATGAACTCCGGTACCACATCCGATGGAATCTTGGGAGATGTGAAGTTCTGAAAGAATGTCTTGAGGTCTGGGAGATAAAGATAATCGGCCCACTCGGCGATACCAAGCTGGTTACCAGTGTGGTTGTACTTTCCGACGGGAATGTTGTAAATTGCGCGCAAGCAGTCGATGGTGATCAAAGTTGAACAATTGGTAATACCGAAGAGACCGGTGATGTTAACAGGTGCCTCAATTGTTGCCCTTGCCTGGGCTACCGGTCGCAGGCCATCAAGTTGAATTGTAGGCATGACAAAATCAATATGACTGCGGACATGCTGGGGAAGTCCATATTCATCGCAAGCAACACGGTATCCGCCGGAATCCCTGTGCTGGTAGTTGTGATATTCGGTGTTTAAAAGCCCTTCAAGTTCCGCAACGCTAGCTGAGAACTCAATCCAGTTGCGTCCTACTTCTCAATTAGTATTAAAACAACCTCCTGTCCATGAAAGGGTGTAACTTGCCGACCGAATGCTTGAGCCGCTTGCTATCAATGCCAGAACTGACGAGCCAATCAAAGGTTATGTCCGATGCCTCCGGGTGCGGTGCAAAGGTATTGGCGACCCGTTCCGCAGTCCAGTGCTTTCCTGATTGCTGTGGTTAGTAAATCCCACAATCAACCAGTCAGGTCCTATCTTACCGAAGTTCGGCGAGTCTGGGTCAGAGATATCCTCAAGGAAGCGGTCTGAGTGCTCCAGATTGCGTTGGTTCAGTCCAATTCTGACTGGCAGTATCGCATCTCTTGCCGCACGTGAATGCTTGGTCCATGCGACTGGTAACGCATGCCTCTTCTCATGAACTGTATGTGTATTCCGTGGCGAGCTGGTTGCCAGACCGCTGAGGCTGAACAGCAGCCAACCTGTGAAACGCATCTTTTTTGGATTGGCGTCAAAAGACTTTGCGTGTCGAGAGGTCTTCGGGAGAGGCGACTGCCCGCAATAAGTAGATTAAACACTGCTGATTGCCATGACGCGGCGATGACCTGAATCCTCAATCCTTCGCTTCTTCCCTTACATGCACTTATCGTATGGGATGACCGCATGCGGCTAGATGAACAATCGTCCTGCCTGTTAGAGCCTAGATATTGCTATTTGTCGATGCCTCCCCTTGCTGTTCTCTGTACGGAGATACCTGCATGACCCAGTTGGCCAATTAAACTTATTAGGGTTGACCTCGGCAACCGCTAGGCTGGGACGGCGATACGCACAAGCGGGCTCGTATCTGGTGTTGTATCGACCTCTGATCCCTTTCCCGCACCAATGCAAAGATACGCGTCTGTAAATCTTACTCCAGGTCGGTCGTGTATCGAAGCGCACATTTGTACTGAAAGAAGATGTCTTGACGTGGTTGTGTGGTTGTGTGGTAAATTCTGGTGTTGGAGCCACGGCACACAATCATACACCTGGCACGATTTCGGGATCTCCTTCGTACCGTAGTCTAGTGTTAAAGAAAAGCTTGTTTCTTCTGGGCAAAAAGGCTTGCAGATGCTAAAAGAGGCTTATTTCTCCACACGATTTACTCCGAATAGGCAGGTGTCTTGCTAGACACTCTAAGCCGAATAAGGAAGGTAGTTCTGTGAGTATATTCGGCGAGGCGGGCATGACATGATCACTAGTTCTATGCCGTAGAGTTTTTGCCGTTACAAAAGGAAGAAAAGACAAACGAGAGCAAAACGGAAGAGGGGGGGCACAGTGCAAGGTCAAAAGGTCCTGTGGAAATCCGAAAACCGCCTGACTGCCAAGCCTTTAACTGACGCTAACAAGAAAGGCGACTTCTATCTCGAGCACGCGAACCTCCCTCCTAATTAGTGCTGACCTGCATCTGTTTTCATCTCATTTATCGTGCCAAATTGCATACGATTGCGACTCAGCCCGCGTAGATGTGACTTCGGGATGTATTTCTGATGGCGGAGCGAACGGGCCCACAACTCGTCTGAACATTTCGTATGCGCAATGTACCCGGCTCAGAGACCTGTACTCTTATCTCCCAAGTATTGTAACTTTCTTAGTCTTACTGTACACGTTTTCAGAGAAACCAAAATCATATCTACCCTTGAGACGCTACTTGCGGGTATAGAACGAAGCTTGCATCAGCCGCTCGATCGCATGTGCACCCGGCAACCATCACCAGAAGCCACCACAAGCGTCAATACCTGCCTCTCCTTGCCAATTTCCACCACGGGGTCGCCAGTTGGTACAGCTATAAACGGAAAATGCTGGACAAGTCTCGCAACAGTGTAGCCCGCTTCCAACAAAGCGAAGTCCTGCCCTAAGCATACCCGCGGTCCCCCATTGAAGGGAAGATACCCGTACCCTACGTCCCTTAACAGCTTACCGTCTTCCCACCGCTCGGGCCGGAATTCGAGTGCATCTTCCCCGTAAATATCGGTGCGACGATGCATGGCGTATACACAGTATCCGACGGCTTCTCCTTTCCTAATTAAGACTGGCGACTGACCGTCCGGACCACCGCCTAGAGGAAGAATGGTGGTTTTTAGGGCGGCACGGGAGTTGACAGGAACGGATGGGTACAGACGAAGCACTTCTTTGAGAATGAGATCAAGGTATCGCATCTTCTTCAAATCCGCACGCGTGGGCTGAGGTGCGTCTTTTCCTAGACCCGTGATTATTTCAATCTCCTCACGAAGCTTCTCCAGGACCCAGGGATGCCGGGCTAATAGTCGTAGCGTCCAAGTGAGGCAGCATGCAGTCGTATCTCTGCCCGCCAGCAAGACGTTGAGGCATTGATCACGCAGCTCCTTCTTATCTCGCGTCTCCTGAATAAGGGCATCGATGAATACATATCGCTGCTCCGCCTCCTCGGTAGAGCCTTCAGTTTGTGGCGCATCAGCATCGTCCAGCGCTGTCTGGATCGCTTGATCGACGAAGCGATGAGAAGTCTTACAAGCCCGTCGGAACTCTGGCGTATTTGCGAGCCAGTAGAATTCGCCTAGTCGGCCACGATGAGACAGGTAGTCCTGACCAAGGTTAAATGCCATCGAAAACTCAGATTCCTGACCAGCAATGTCACTGCTTTGCAACGAGCTCAAAGTCTTCCCGAACAGGAGGAAGGTGGTAGTGTCGAACGTAAGCCGGAAGAATAGTGGCTGCAGGTCGACTACACTATCAACAGAAATCTTGTCCACCAGGCTCTCGACCGACTTTTTCATCTCCTCAAAATTCTGGTAACGGTTGGATGTGAACTGGGGACGAAGAAGGGCACGCGAGTGCTTCCACGCTGCGCCATCTTGAGTGAAGATGCCGCTCCCCATCAGGGGTGCAAAGTGTTTGGGACGAAGGCCAAGGCTGAAATCTGTTTGCGAAGTCAGTGTGTGCCCAGGCACCTCTACACGGGATATTGGCTAACCTTCGAACTGGGTAGAGAGGACTTCTTCGATGTTCCGTGGCTCGACTGTGTTGATTCCCCGGGCTCCAACTGTTTAATATCAGCGCCGAGCTTCGACAGAATTCGACTAGGCCAAAGGACAAGAGTTCAGACGCTGTCTCTGCGAAAACAACAAAAGGGTCTAAGGCCTTATCGCAGCACTATGGAATCCTCTTACGCAGTTGCTGCTCATGCGTAGCACCGCTCGATTCTACCACGTCCAGAAAGAACTGAAGGATAGTCTGGGCTCTTGCGTGCTGACCAGCCTTGATGAGTAGATCCAGACCTTGCGGCCATTTTGCCGCCCATTTTCGTGGCGGCTTGCAACCCATCCGCACTGCATATTGATCTTCTTCCTAGCATGCGTTAATTTTGATACAGGAAGTATCAATATCTCAGCCTACCTGTCTTCGCACATGACTTTTCCAGGCTCGATAGCACACAAGGCTGAGCGCAGCTACTGTAAGAAGCAGAGCCTTGGGGCTTATCTGGTTGATCGGTCCTACGTAAGACATGTCTTAATTTTGGTGTTCAAGCGACGGCTGGAGATGAGCAGATAATATTGAGGTGGCACGCAGATGACAAACCAGACATGCGGCTCTGCGGTGTTTGTTGGGTTTGGCCCCCATCTTGAGTGGTGGTGCGGCACACATTCGCCCTCTTGATCGCCACACTGCATGAGTCTGCTTCCGCCGGCTGCCGCTTACAGATAAGCTGATTATTTGACGAGCCAGTAGGCTAAGTTTTGCTAGCGGGTGCCTACCTCTGGTTGGTCTCGATACAGGTTATACCTGCAGTTGGTGCAGCCATGACAACCTCGAGTCTAACTCATGAGGGTGTTCCAATCAATGTCGCAGTCTCCTTACCCCACTTTTTTGTTTTTTTGGCTGTCATGCGCATCCCACGACGGCCTGGTCATCGGCATGGCTTTGAACAACCCTGTGGGGGCCTAGTCAGATCATAACCCTGACTTTGCCCTTTTCAAACAAATGTTCGCTGTCTCCCGAAGTCTATTTCGATATGCGAACTTATTAAAGTCTTCTTACGAGCACACACGTAGGTGTAACATAACTTTCGCCGGTTACCTAGATCTACTCAAACCCCGTGTCGCGCGAGATAATGCCGACGCCTACTCCTGCACGCCCGCTCTTCCCCACCTAGCTGGCACTGAATGTGTACAATAATAGTATAGCATCGAAGCATGGCAGATCCAGTTTCGCTCATCGCCGCGGGAGTTGGCATTGCAGATGTTGCTTTCAGGCTCATCATCTATCTCAAGGACGTCAAAGTGGCAACAGAAACTATTGACGATGAAATCAGCGGTCTGATCAACGAGGTCGAAGATTTGATGGTGGTGCATGGACAGTTGGAGCAGGACTATCTCAAGTATGTTAACGATGAAGCTTTGGGGGAGGAAGAGAAGATGTTGTGGTTCAACACAGGAAAGACGCTCAAGAACGGACAGAAGTTATGTCAAAAGCTTGAAGGTTCTGTAAAGAAAATCTACGGTGACAACCGAGCGGTGACCGGGAAACGAGATGGCCTCATCAAACAGCATCGAAAACGAGTTAAAGATCCCATCATCTCCGGACTGAGGGACCAGATCGGTACTTATCATGGAGCCTTGCAGATATGGCTCAGCTGTATCACGATGTGGATCTCTCCATGAGCGTTCTAGGCTGTCTATAGCTCGCAAACTGACACGAATACAGGCATTCGGCTCACGAGAATCGGGAGAACCAGAAGTCACAATTTGAGCAGCTGGGTGCAAACATAAAGGCACTAGAAGGCAAACTAGTGCAAGTACAAGACGCATCGCTGCCTTCATACGAGGCCGTGGCCGCTTCCACATTCTACAGGGACCTCAACTCCATATCTCTGTCGGTGCTGAGCCATATTGGCATATCCATTGACAGCATCGGAAATAGCATCACGAGCAACAATCCCCTCATAAACGAGCATTTTGATACCCCGAAACCTGTCGATCCGTTTTATACTGGCCGGGTAGATGAGGCAGAGCGTTTGACTCACTGGTTGTTACCCGAAAGCTCTCAAAAATCGGGCAAAGGATCCAAAAATATACGCACGAAGCAGAAACGCTTTGTGATATATGGCATTGGGGGTTCAGGCAAAACACAATTCTGTTGCAAGTTTGCTGAGGATAACAGAGACTCGTAAGCTGGGTTACTAACTCCCCGCTCTCTGATGCAGCGCTAACTGATCGAGCGCAGCTTCTGGGGTGTCTTTTGGGTGGACGGAAGCAGCCATTCGCGGCTCAAACAAACCTTATCTCTCAATGTGTCAACCGTTGGAGGAGTAGAGCCCAACGAAAAAGCCGCGCTCCACTGGCTGTCGAACCTCAACCATCCCTGGTTACTCATTATTGACAACGCTGACGACCCTGACCTCAGGCTCGACGAATACTTCCCACGAGGAAACCGAGGCCATGTTCTCGTTACAACGCGGAACCCGACTAACAAGTCATATGGTACTGTCGGTGATAACTTTTTCGAGTTTCATGGTTTGAACAACGACGACGCCAGCTGTTTACTTCTCAAGGCATCTGGGCAAGTGCAGCCCTGGGATTCTGTCGTGTCCAACATCGCCATGACTATCGCTAAGACACTAGGATATCTTGCGCTAGCCATCACCCATGCGGGCAGGACGATTCGTGAACAATACTGTAAGCTTCACGAGTACTTGGATTTCTATGAACGTCAGTGGAAGAAGACGAGACAGACAAGACAGACTGTTAAGGCGAAAGACGCCGTTGATGAGTTGGGTGTATTTTTCACCTTTGAGCTGAACCGTGAAGCCATTGAGGAACGGAATACTGAAGCCTCTAAAGACGCGCTACAATTACTCGACACATTTGCGTTTTTGCACAATCAGGATATTCGCTTCGATATCCTGAGAAAAGCAGTTACGAACTCACAGCTTGAGCATACACAGCAAGAAGAAGATAAGAAGAGCGCGGAGAAGTTAAAAGCAGCATCCCCGCCGCCCGACTGGTCAAAACGCTTAAAACAGGTAGCCTTTGCTATCCTGGCTTTCATATATGAAAACCGAAGTCCATCAGTATTACCAAGTGTAAGCAGTCATGCGTCCAGGATACTTGCAGTCAATAATCCAATGTATAACAGGTCATCCGAGCCGGCCGGGCAGAAAGAAAATTGGACTCAGATCGTTTACGCAAAGCTCTACGTCAGCTCACACAATTCTCGCTAATCATCCACAGCGAGAAGAGCGATAGCTACTCTATCCACCCTCTTGTGCACAAGTGGGCACGTGAGAGACCTGGCTTAAGTGTCGCAGAGCAAAGTGTCTGGTGCGAAGCTGCGGCCGTACTACTTTCCCACTGCATATTAATCCCGCCTCTCGGCAACACAACATATGATGAAGATGTCCGGAAGTACATCCTACCCCACGTCGACCACGTCCGCGAATGCCAACAGTCGATTGAGCAACGCATAAGAGACAAACGCATGGCTCGGATGAAACCATTGCCGGTATTCGATGGCGGCTTCAACAGAGAAAAAGCTTTCATGTACGCCAAGTTCAGCCTGGTGTATGCGCAAAATGGGCGCTGGGAGGAAGCGAAGAGATTACAGCTCGCGGTAAAGGACTTCACAATGCAGGTTCTCGGTATAGAGCATGCTACCACTCGCCGAGTCACGCTCCTGCTCTCACGATCCCTGTACCATCTCGGCCAGAGTGATGATTCTTCTGCTTTGGAAGAAAAGGTCCTAGATGCTTGCATCATGTATCTAGGTGCCGATCACCATGATACACTAGTCGCAAAGTGCACGCTAGGAACCTCTCGATTCTTGCAGGGTCGCCTCTCAGCTGCAAAGGTCTTGCAGGAAGAAGCCGTCGACGGATTAAAGAAGCATTGCGGTCTGCATGACGAAGAAACTCTCAACGCAATCGATTGTTTGGGAAAGACGGTCCTGATGTTCTTCGATGACGACTCCATCAAGCGAGCTCGTGAACTCCATCTCAAAGCCATGCACGGGATGAGAAAATTGCACGGGCGCGATCATATCCGTACGCTCGAAGCATGCGAGAACATGTGTACAGTCGCTATACGGAGCGGCAATAAAGTACAATTGGAAGAGGCCCACGAGATGATGATCGAAGTACTAGACACACGAAAAAGAAAACTAGGCAAGGAACACGCATACACGCTCCTTGCCATGGTGAATCTAGCCCTCGTCAAAAGCGGGCTGAGCATGCTCAACGACGCTGAAGCACTGATCCTAGAAGGCTTACCGATCGCCGAGCGTAACCTGGGAACTAGCCACATCGCGTATCTTTGGGGTCGGTACCAGCTATGCCGCATTTGGATACGTCAGAAGCGTTGGAAAGAGGCTGAGCAGAATCTTTTTGATGTCACGGAACGTCAGCGTGATATTCTCCAGGGCAGAGGAAAATATCACCCGGACAGACTGGGTGGGCTAGTGGAGCTGGCTACCGTATACAATGCGCTCGGAAAATTCGACAAGTGTGACAAGGTGGTAGAAGAAGCGTTGGCTGGGTTTGAGAAGATTTCTTTAACCGAGCATCCAGTGGTGACGAAGTTAAAGGATAACAGTAAGCAGTGGGCTGAGGAAAGAAGAGAAACAATAGGGACTGATCCGTTGTTGGGAGCACCTGCTGTCGTTTTCTCAAGAACTGAAACCACAGCACTTCAACAGTCTTCAACTTTGTAAGAAGTACCTACGACAATTAAACATCTGTATACACACTCTTTTAAGGTTTGGTGTCAAGGTCTGGGTTGAAGGTTTGGGGTGCTCAGCTGATGCTCTCTCATCATGCCCAACAACTCGACTTCAGTCCAACTTCCACGTCATCTGCTTAAGCACACCTCATATTTATATGGCTACCCTTCGTTCATAGCTATTCAATCAGTGGAGTCCTCATTCCTCATCTTCCGCATGCGTTATACGAGTGCTTCTATAACCGTCACACACTCCGAATTCGGAGCCTCTACTATATTTCTTCACGTTAGCGTGAGTTTAGATTTCGGCACGGCGCAGATTGCTATAGCATAACCGATATTGTCAATAAGTAAACGCTGAAATTCCGTACATACCAGATATTTTTCCGCCATTTTCTTTTTCTCATTAAGCGATATCGATTCCCAGGGATAAAGGAAAAGGGAGCATGCGCCAACATGATATAGCACCCAATAATAAAAGTCGTTAGTACCTCGAACATGCGCTATAGTGACCAAGTAATATAGCCAGCCACCTTTATACTCAGAACTCACCAACACACTTTGAATTCGAGAAATTAGGATCCGACCTAACAACAACCCACGCATTAGTGCCCAACATCATCAAAATCATCATCATCATCATCTCCTTAAACAAACCCACCCCATAGCAAGCAAATTCCACCACCAATCCACCCCCCCCCCAAAAAAAAGAGGAAAAAATTTCAAACATACCTAAAAAACCAGCCATTAACCCAACTCTGGCCCCCGGCCGAACACCCCCCAATCTCATTCTTGAGCCGAAACCTACACTCGTCATCGGCGAGCGTCGCACTGTCGCTGCTGCTGCCATTCCAGCCCACGACAAACACGGCCACGGACCAGAAATCGGCGACAAAGCATTGTGACTTGAATTCGCCGGCGGCAAAAGTGCCCGAAAGCGAGGCGCTGGTACAGATGGAGTCGACCCACGCTTTGGCGAGCTCTTTATTGGGGCCCCATTGTATGTCGCCGAATTGACTGTAACAGCCGGCTTGGACGCGGGCGATGGAGTGGGCGACTGTGAGGGCGATAAGAGGGTTTGTGATGGGTAGGTGCATGATGGGGGGTTTTTTTCTTCTCTTTCGTAAAGGCGGACGGAAGACTGCTGCGGGGGGGGGGGGAGGAGGAGGAGCAGGAGGGTTGCGACGGGGCTCCAAAATCAGATACACGATAATGAAGGTAGAGGATTATGAGAATCTGCGAGGTGTGAGTAGAGATAGTACCGGTCGTCAAGTATTGTGAATAATGTTGAGCGAGACCAAGAGCCTTTATATATGAAACATTTATTACAAGTCCGGTCCAACCAGCGCAAACAAAGAGAGAGAGAGAGGGCAAGTACGCTGGATAACGGACATATTCTTTCTTCGCTGATATGATGATGTTAATGCAAGCTTCCGGGGTTTGGGTACGTCAGACGTACCAATTATACGGGCGACAAATGAATCTACGCTAAATACAAATAAACTGCCTTTGTGCGTGGAAGGATTCCGATTCGCTATTCGACATCACCGGTTGCGAGGACACATGTTCGTCAGATACGCACAGGGCTTCCGAGTACGGAACCCATCGTCAAAATCCAGTCCATGTATCCCGACCCCCGTTACACAGTAATTTGTTGCGCGGATAGCATCACCACTTTCTGGCAAGGTCTGCAGGGAAACCAGGGACGTGATCCGGCGACGACGTGTTGTTGAGAGACACCTGGTATGCCAAACTTTACAGATTGACCTGATGTTCCATGTACCCTAAAGACAAGCGCAACACCAAAGTCAGCAGACCTACGAATCCTATTTCTTGACCAATTCAACAGGAGAGAAGGTCCAACGTGCAAGATCAAAGGCGAGGTTGACGTTTGCAAGAAGAAAACAGCGTTGGATCGCAGAGCTTCCAGCTTGGGCTAACCCGAAACGGAAAGGGCACTAAAAAGTCCTACAAAGTATGCGATCAGGAATCAAAAAGGGGAATTCATCGTCAACTTTCTTCGTCTCAGCATTATGTTGTTTTGCCTCAAATTTTCTCTACTGCGTGATTAGACCCTCAGTCATCAACTCCTCCTCCAGACCAACCCAGTATTTGATCCAGTTAAAGATGCTGGCGTGCCACAGCACACTATTCTGCCTCTTCGTAACCCAATGACCCTCATCAGGGAAATGCAAGAATCGCGACGGCACACCCAGCGTCTGCAAAATGTTGAATGTCTGCAAGCCCTCAGCCTGCACAACACGATAGTCAAGATCGTTCGAGACGACAAACTGAGGAGTGCTGGCATTCGCGATATGCGCAAGAGGATCCCAGAGCTCGTAGTTTTCGCGCTCGTTCCACACAGTGCCGTTGTTGTCGCGCTGGATAAACCAGAGCTCGTCGGTGGCGTAAGAACCAACCTGGTTGATTTTCCCGTCGTGGCAGACGAGCGCTTTGAATTCGCGCCCGAGGTCGTGGCCCTGGATCCAGTTTGTCATGTAACAGCCGAATGAAGCGCCGGCGGCGATTGCTCGGTCCGTGTCGACAAAGTCCATGTTGTCTCGGAGATGCTCGAAGACCTTCACGAGGTCAGTGTAGGGGGTACCACCCCAGTTGGCTTGGATCTAGATCATGTCAGTGCGAAACGATATTACGCTATCTGATGCCGCGTACCTTGTCTGTGAAAGCCTGTCCATATGAGCCGGTACCAGTGAACTGCGTACTTGTAACTACAAAGCCTTGGTCTGCCCACAATCGTAAGTTCCACCGGACGCTCCAGTTATCACCCTGGCTGCTTTGCGGTCCACCGTGAATGATGAAAGCGAGCGGGTACTTCTTGCTGGGGTCAAAGTCGGTAGGGTAGAAGACGAATGTTTGAATGTCGTCACCATCATCGTTGGTGATCCAGAAGTTGGAAACAGATTCTGGTTTCAAGCCCTGAAGCTCCGGGTCGACTTCGTTGGCAGTGAAAAGAATCTCCTTGTCTTGGCCGGGGTACTGCTTGTAGAAAATGCGGCTGCTCCAGCTAGCTGCAGCAGAGACGAAGGCAGAGCCATCAGGCAAGATGCCGAAGTCAGCAAGAACTGTGTCTGGTCCCGTGAAGTTAATGGGTTTCGTGTCTGCTGCTGCGTCTTCCGGAACAAGCCACAAACGGACCGACGCATGCAACTCGGACATAACCCAAAGATTAGCGTCATCCGGGCTCCACTGAAGACCCGATGGGCTGGAGTCCCAGTCTTCAGCAACAGAGCGCACTTTGCTGTTCGTACCATCAATGTCCGCAATGTAGAGCTTGTATCTATCGGACTCATAAAAGATGCCGTCTTGCTGACCATAGGCTAGCTTGGAGCCGTCATGCGACCAGACGGGATATCCAGATGCACCTTGTGCAGTGCCGGGCGCAGTGGTATCAGGGCCATTGATCGCGACAGCAACCTCGGAGCCGTCAAAGGGGACAATGTAAATGTAGCTGGCTGTGTAGTTTGCTTTTGCGAGGTCAGGAGACTTGGATCGGAAAGCTACCATACTTCCATCGGGGGACAGATCGTAGTCGGCGGGGTCGCTCGAAGAGCCCTGGACAGGGCTCTCTGGTCTGGTAACGGTGTAGTTCATACCAGAAAGGAGGTTCTTGAGTTCACCGCCATACGAATAGCTACCATTGCCGGCGTTCAAAACACCACTGAAGACAGCAACGCGTTCAGCAGTAATGTAGTAGTTCCAGTGACGAACGAAGTTGCTCGAATACAACTGTCCAAGACTCTTGGGCGCTGTGACAAGCTCTGGGTTGTAAGCTGTGCCGTTGCTCTCGTAGGCCAGACAGTTGCCGACAAAGTTGATGCCAGACTCGGTCTTCACAGCTTTCAGACCGGAAAGAGGAGCGTGTAGGGATGCGACCAAGGTTGGTTCGAACGAGTCGCCGCTAAGATCAGCAGTGTATAGTGTTACACCTCCCGGGATTGCCTCGTTCGTTGAGTTGATGTAGAGGATGCTGTCCTCGGTATCGCCAACCCACACGACCTCAGAAGCAGCGCTTCCAAATGGTGCCTTGGTGATGTTGCCGGACGCAGTGTCCAGGAAGTACCAGGCCGTGGTCGACTTCTCAGACGTCCAGTTGAACTTGGTCTCAGAGAACAGGGCTCGGTCCTATCAAATCAGCGTTTGAATGAATCGAGACTCAGTTCAAGAACGTACTCCCTTAGGACTAAGAATTCCGGTGCTTCTGCGAGGTGCAGCGAGCATTCCCCTGTGGCTGTCAGCTTCATTCCAGGAAATCATCAAGCTCAACAAACTCAACAGTGATAGCTTGGGCCGAGCCTAGCAGCAGACCGGCGGCCAACAGTGCTGTCTTCATCGCCATCTCCGCTTGACTTAAGATGAATTTGAAGAAGTTGAAGATGCAGGAAAACTCTGGAGAGCCATGCCGGACATTGCGTGCTATTATAGCTGATCCGGGTACCGGGGCAGCGTCACAACATGATGAGCGGAATTTGCTGGATCATCGTTGCCAAGTGACGACAAGGTCGCACCTGCCTCATTAGCCATGTGCCAAGGAAGCTTTCTTGGTCTTGATCAACTCGCAATTGGAGCGGCCTCTAGGCGGACGCCGAAATTGTTCAATCTAGACGTTGAGACGGCTGATACGGGCGGGGCGTCTTGCGATGCGCACGTTGATGGATGCTCGACCTGCCAGATGGAGCTTGAGATGGTCACGTGGTAGGGACGCGAGGAATTGCCAAGTTGCAGGATGATACGATAGAGCCATGTTTTAGTAGCGTATGAGTCGCGGCAGGTCCTTCAAGGCGATGTCGATGGCAGTACAGAGGCGTGCGAAGACAGCAAGATGCTCGCCAGTTCGCCATCCTTGGCGCGTCAACAAGAGCGCTCTCATTGGACGGTGAGAACACTCTTTGCTCTCTTTTCATTTTCCGTCTTTTAGATGTTCTTTGCGCTGGAACGATCGGCCAGCTCTAAAATTAGCTCACCATACTGCGCCACGCCCTAACGCACGTAGTCACGTTGATCAGCATATCGTCTCAACAAGCGACGGGTGAGAAATCAGGCCTCACTATGGGCTGCGTGCGATGAGTGGTGCCGCGGAATGCCAATGGCCGTCAACTCGGTATAGGGATGTGCCAATCAGCTGTGTATGGTTTACGATGAGCGTGGAGACGTTCTCCTTTACATAGAGCTTCTCTAGCGGAATGGCTATGACGTCGCTGTAGATGCTGGGTGATGGCACCACTGCTAAGACGAGGGTGCCGCCCTACTCGTCTGCGGCATCATCATCACTGCCGATGCGTCTCCGCAATAGCGTCCCTCTCACGTTTCCTGCGGCCGCCCATCGAGTCATAGCGACCACAGCAGAAGAAGAGTGTTGTGCAGCTGATACGACGCTAGCGGCTGGGTCGCGCTTTCTTTGGGGTTGAATGCGCCGCAACCCCACCGAAACATCCGCCTCAGGAGCTCAGCATCAGCATCAGCGGCTCGGGTCACGCCAGCTCCCCAACCTCACCCACGTTCGATTCTCACACTCGCTATACGGACATTTTTGCTATTGTTGCCATGCTCATGCCCCGCCGCTGCTGATTGCGCTCGGCCTGTCGCCCCTGCCAGCACACGCGTAGCTGCCTCTGACGCCTGTTTCGCGTGCAGCAGGCTTCCATTCCAAGGTTATCCTCGCTTGCTGTGCTACGCTTCTCCGCTGTGTATCCCAACGAGTTGTCCCATTCACCCTCACCACCCACGGCCGCGCACGAGACCCTGCCCTGCACACCCGGCGCATTCGATACGACAGACGGCGAACATGAAGAGCGGGACGTTGTGATGGCCGCCACCACTCCGCGCAATGGCGCTCCACGACCGCCGGGCCGCCCGCTCGTGATACCCTCCCTCCAGCCCACACAGCCGCCGCCGCGCTCGAGACGGAAACGACCGGCACTACCAGCGTTGAGCGCACTCTCGCCCGTCCTCTTCGTCCTGCTCGCCATTTTCTCCTTCCTGCCACTCGCCGGCGCCGTATTCGTCAACTTCGAGGACTGCCTGACGCCCGTCTTCCTGCGGGAGAGCAAGCAGCCTTACCTCCACTTCACGCCCATGTACGTGTGGGCAGATTTCAGCCCCGACCGCCTACTGAACGTCACCGTATACGGAAATGTCTCAGGCCAGGCGCAGACGGGCAACTACCCGCCACTGGACGACGACAACTGGGGCAACCCGAATAAGACGTTTGGCAAGATCGAAAACTGGGACCGGGCCGCCAACAAACTGGCAACCCTCTTCTGGAGCAACACGGTCCTCTCCTACACGGCCTGGAGCTCGCCGGGCGACCCCTTCTGCGAGGCGGTGACCAACAACGCGAGCTGTCCTCTGGGCCCGGCCTTCTTTGGCAACGCGAGCGAATACTATACCTTGCCGGCCGTCACTGTGGCACACCAATTCGACAGCTCGTATGCGTTCGCGACGTGGGCCTCGACGCTGCGCATCGTCTCGGGGAATGAAATTGCCCAGGCCCTCGGATGCGTGTCGGCCAACATCACGCCAGACCTGGGGAAAAAACTGTCCGACACGCTCTGTTACCTGCCCGTCATTGTGCTTGCGCTCGTGGCCCTTGCCACCGTCTTTGCCGCGACGTGCAGTCCCTGGGGAACCTCGAACATCTTTCGCTGGACCAGCAATTATGGCCGAGACGAGGATCTCCTGCGCCTCGTCACGCCAGGCTTCGGGGACTGTCTGCAGTACATCCAATTCATTGTCTTGGCTGGCAGCCTCAGTCTCAACTACCCCGGCTTCTTCCAGCCCGTTGTCAGCCAGGCCAGCTGGTCGGTCCTCCTGTTCAACCAGAGCTTCGTGAGTCAGGGCAACGGATCCCAGAGTCTTGTCGATGGTATCTACTTCGCGAACGGGACCTATGGCCTGACCCGTCTAGGCCAGTATGTGGGCATGACAAAGGAACACGACATATGGGCATGCATGGCCATCTTCCTCCTCGTACTCATCGCCTGCGTCGTCCTCATCACCCAACTCGGCTTCTTCATACGCTGGTTCTCGCGCTATCTCACCAATACGCAAGACGGTGACTTGACCGGGAAGAACTGGGCTTTTACCGCCGGCAACATCATGCGCATCATCTTCAACTACTTCATGCTTCCCATTATAGCCCTGTCTCTGTTCCAGCTTGTGGTTGGCCCACGCTCGTCAGCATCCGTCGTGGCATCCGCCGTCATACTGCTCCTCCTGGTTGCTGGCGTGGCCACTTGGATCTTCTGGTTCATCTTCACGACACGCCCGCGAGCCCATTTGTTCGATGATCTGCCGACAGTCTTGACCTACGGGCCTCTCTACAATACCTACTCCGACGACGCCGCCCCTTTTGCCTTCATCCCCGTATTACTAACCATCATCCGTGGTATCGCCATTGGCGCTATCCAGCCTTCTGGCATCGCCCAGATCATCATACTCGCTATATGCGAGGTAATATTAATACTGACTTTACACGCTTTCCGACCCTTCCAGTCAAACACTTCGATGAATGCATATCACACCTTCTTCTCGACTATACGCCTTACTTGCGTTCTTCTCTCGGTTGCTTTCGTCCCGACTCTCGGTGTTGACGAGGCTTCCAAAGGATGGATCGGGTACATTATTCTTCTGCTCCATGCCATTGTGTTAATATTCGGCTTCTTTCTCAATTCTCTCCAGACCATTATAGAAGTGGCCGCCAGACTTGGAGGCGTAGGCGCGGACCAAAGAGGCGGTCTTACCAATATCTTGGGGAAACGGCAATTGTCAAAGCGAAATGTCCATCGACAAGGACGTGGCAGCCTCAGCTCGAATGCTGCAATGCTCGCGCATGATGAGAACAAGAGCATCCAACTAATAGACAGTCGCTCGCGGAGTCTATCCGCTAGTTCCGCGGTACTCCTGAATGGACCCTACGATCGAGATGGTCGGCGCACTAGTGCAGGGTTTGAAGGTTTCAGTCAAGGCGATTACGGCAACACCAGTCCGAGCACCCCGGGTACAAACGCTACACCATTCAATTTTCTAGGTAGTGGATCGGCCCAGAGCTCCCGACGGCCGACAATGGGCACGATGGATGCTGCGGATCCTTACTACCGGCCTCCGCGTGCTCGAAAACACACCATGGAGTCGATCGTGGTCGGCACCCAAGGCAAAGGACCTGCCGGAAGTGCAGACATTGCCGATGCGCCATACTCGGATAACGTTGACGTTGAGCATTCTGGCGAAGGCCCGTCACGGGCCTCTGGGACTCCCGCTCCGGCCTACTTACGAATCAACCGGGACGACTCAGACCCGAACCTCGAACGACGAAACAACACAGACTACTCAGTGCGAGAATCCGACTTCTACTATGGACTGCGTGGCCCCGCGCTGTCTTCGCAGCCCACTCGCAAATTGAAGACTGGACCGGCAGACCCCATGAGTCCAGTCTCATCTGCTACTGGCTGGTTCAAGAGTTTGAACCTCTTGGGCGGCCGAAAGAAGGAGAAGAGCAAAGGGTTCGAGGTGGTTAGGAGTACGCGCATGCCACCGCAGATGATAGCAGTCGAAGAGGATAGAGAATCCCCTGATGTACCACAGGAGCCCTATCGTGACAGCCCCGAATCACCACCTCGGTCTAGGAATGTATCCGGTGTGGCATCAGCGGATGTTTTGGCCGGTGGGAGAAGACTTTCATCTGATAGCGATTCGGATATGAGCGACAGGGAAAGGGATTGCGATGTAGCAAACCGAGTATCGGCCAGGGCACCGAGTTTGGGGCCTATCGAAGCATTTGGCGGAATCGAGCTTCCCAGTAGGATTGGGTCGCGCGCATCCCGCGTCACGCAAGGAAAGGGAACTTTGAGTCGGACACCAACGATACCGCGCAAGAACTCTCGGCGGCCACTATCAACAGAGGCCGCAGTCCTTCCAGACAACCGATTGTCGACAGTCATGGACGTTTCAACACCAGCGATAGCAATGTTCCCAACACCCCGCCAGAGTCATCACTTGCAACCCGGCGGGCTGCCCATCCGCCTACCGTTTGGCTCTACCGAGCCGTCACCGTCACCCGAGCGCTCGCCCGGACACTCGGCCACGTCGAGTATCTTCCCCAACGACGGCATCAGTGACCTCAACTCGCCGTACATGGTACCACGAACCATCGGCGCATCGCCTGAACGACCCCTCAGCACAGGCTACGTCCAGCACCACATGACGAAAGATAGCCTCCACAGCGATGGCTACGAAGCTGGAAGTCATCTCGAAGCCTCGGCAGAGTTTGTGGATCGCAGTCGCAGCGGGAGTACACAGCGAAGTGGGCGGAGCCACGTGAGATGATGCACCCATTGCCACAAAAAGTCTTTTTGGTGGGCTTTTCTTTCTACATACTAGCGTAAGTACCATATTCCCCCATTTTGTAATTTGGTCTTCTGTTTTTGCGCGCAGACGAAGTGCATTTACGAGTCTCTTTTCTGTACAGTGATTAAAAGCGGTCACCAAAGGCGTTTTCTGGGGAGATTAGAACGATACGCGACATACATATGCGACATACAGTCTATATACATGGGTGGAACGGAGGCGGCTAGCGCTGCTGGCAGGCACGTGCAGTAGTAATCCGATCATAATCCGATCAAGTCGATAATAATGATGAAATTCACGGACCGTTGTCACCAGGTGATTGAACTATGCTAGGTAAAGTGCACATACGCATATGTGCTGCAAATGCGCGTTGTTCCGCTTCAGGCTAAGGCGCGATAAGATAACAACGACTATAGCGGCGCCTGAGGCGCTGAAGACATTCGACCACCGGTAGCAGTCCAAGCTGAGGCGCAGTCTCGTTCAGGCTTGCAGTGACCTTGCGCACCTGGGCAACCTGTCTCGCACCGTGATATCTTCTCTCCTCCCAGTACTTATATAGCCTCTTCTCAAACCGCGCAGGAAGTGGTTCCAGTTTCCCCCCCCCCCGCGCGCAGGACCCACCTCTGGCCGCTTCACCGCAACGGTCCGCTCTTGATAGGTGAGTGCAGGTGGTCTAATTTGATGCTGGATGGGACGCTGATACAAACGACAGTAGCTGTCACTTCTGTCGCGTTACTAAACATTGTGGGTGAGCTGTAGATTCAGATCGAAGTGGCGGCATGTTGCCGTGACTCCGGCCGACCTTCTCTACGAAGACACCCGCCCGCCACCCTCACCCAATAACAGCAGCGATTCACCGACTCGTCGTACTTGGGCCCCTCGTGTCCCCTCGCGACCCCTTCCTGAAGTTCGCAACCCCTCGCGACCCCTTCTTGAAGCCATAGCCGCAGTCCTCTACCGACCGCCCACTTCATACTTTCGATATGCCCCCGAATGCCAACATGAACCCGCGACCAAGTGGACCATATACGCAGAGTAACGCCTCCTACGAGAGCCAGTTCGACGGAGTGGCACAGGGTGTGGTTGCATCTCATTCCCTCGCGCAGGGCCGCGAGACCTGGATCGACTTTATAAGAGAGAGAGACGGAACTGGTAGCGACCCCACTGCCAACCGTCTACCACCAACGCCCAGCAACGCTTGCACTCCCTCGACCCCCGCAACCGCCCCCGAAGGCCGGCCAACCCCCTCGCCCTCACGATACACGCTCCCGAACCGCCCCTCATCGCGCAACACCGACTCTTCGTCGTCGCGCAGCTCCGACCGCAAACGACGTCTGACCACGGCCGACTCGCCCATGCGACGCCCGTCGAGCAGCAGGATGCATTCGGAAAACGTGGGGGACACGAGTGCCGATCCTATCGTGCTGGACTCGTCGCCGGCCGCGTCGATGAGGGCCCTGCCGCCGACGCCGTCGCTTCCGCCGCAAGCGAATACTGGGCCGCCTGGAGAGGTCAGGAGGCAGAGTGATATTGTGCTGCCTGCGTGGCAGCCTGATGGCGAGGTTGCGCAGTGTCCGGTGTGTGGGCGCCACTTTACGTTTTTGTTCAGGAAGCACCATTGCAGGTATACACTCACCACTCACCATATCCGTCCGCGATGAGGCGGAGTCGGAGGCGGAGGCTAACGTTCTCAAACAGAAAATGCGGAAGAGTCGTGTGCGCTTCGTGCTCGCCGCATCGTATCACCATCCCTCGCCAGTTCATCGTCCATCCACCGTACGAAGGAACCACCAACATCGTCGATCTGACGGCTGAGGACGAGAACGCTATGTCGTCTTTCGGCCCGTTCCGCAACCCAGCGCTAGGCGGAGGCGAAGAAGTCCGCGTATGCAATCCGTGTGTACCTGACCCAAACTTTAATCCCCCGCCCCAATACAACCCAGCTAGCCTATCCCAATCCTCTTCACAATTCCCGTCTTCTTCCAGACCGCCCCCGCCCCCGCACCCACGCGCGCACAGATCTGCGTCGAGCGTACACGATGCGTCACGGACCGCTGGCCAGGGCCAAACACAGCCTCCACGTGATCCATTCAATGCTAGCAATCAGGCCAGGCGAGTAAGCTATCATGGCAGTTCGCATGTCGGAGAGCGGCGGCTGCCACCTCTCCCGCCATCTGCCCATACGCAACCACAACACCCGCATCACCGCGCACCGCTCATCGCAGAGACCATGGTAAACAACCGGCCGAGCCACCGACAACGGCCCTCGAACCCTGGCTACGGCTCACTAACAGGAGCGAATCCGTTTGGCCAATCCGTGGCTACTCCCGTCCCAGCACCCATCCACTCTCAACATGCACAGCCGCCGCGGCCTCGAAGACAGGTAGCTGAAGAAGACGAATGCCCCATCTGCGGCAACGAGCTTCCACCAAAAGGCCCGGGGGATGATGAGGCGGAACGCACACAGCACATTGAAGAATGCATCGCGCTGCACTCGGCCTCTCCCGCTCCCGTACCCCTCATGCAGACAACATCCGCTAGTCTGCCCAACCAGCGCACCCGCGGAATGAGCAGTGCGGGTAATGGCGAGGGACCGAGCAACCTGAATCGCTTGAGCCATGCTGCGAGAGGCATGTTTCCCTATACAGCGACGGAGAAGGACTGCACGGATGAGGAGGGGAGGGAGGCCGAGTGTATCATCTGTCTCGAGGACTTTGAGGCGGGGGTCAAGATGGCAAGGTTGGTGTGTTGGTGTCGCTTCCATGAGGTATGTCTTCCCCCTTTTTTTTTCTCCTCGGGGTGATGGTGATGGACATAGGGGGTGAGGATGAGGATGATGCTAACTTGTGCACAGAAATGTATAAAGGAGTGGTGGGATAAGAAGGGGCGGGGAGCTTGTCCGACGCATCAACTTCAGGAATGAGGGAAATCGAGGTACCTGCGTCGGTTTAAGTATTTTTTTTATTTTTTTTGCTCTCAGAGCGTCTTTGGTACAACACGTATCGCAGAGTTTGGGCCACTGGGGGTTCAAAGGTTGGGGGGGGGGGGGGGGGGGGGGGTGGTTTAGTGGCTTTAAGGCGCATTGTTGTTGTTTTTTGGGGTGGCTGGGTTATGTCATGGGTAAAGGCGTTTTGTTGGTATGGTATACCCCCCTTATCCTTTTTCTCTCTCTGCACAGAACATCGTATGATATCGTATATCCGTCTCTAGCTCTTTTTTTTTCTTTCTTTATCTTATCAACATCACTCCACTTTTTTTGGCGGCATGGGGGTAGTTTGGTATGTAGGTAGATGGGTATTAGGTATCTTTCATTTCCCATGGACGGCGTTACATTACTGCGCTCATTCATTGCCCCACCCATGCATTCCTTCCAACGGACATACGACGGACGAGACGACTGCACTAGTGCCCACCGGCCTCCCTATCCCGGCGCTCCTGATCAATCGTCTCACTAAGCTTCCACTCCCTCGTTTTCATAATCCCCCCATGCGCATGCCCACCGCTCTCCTTCCTCGCCACCACGGACCAGCGCTGTCCAGCACTCGACCTCATCTCCTCCTCTTCCTCATGAACAACAGCCTTGAACATATCATCACCGCTACTACCCCTCTTCTCCTTCTTCTACAGCCCAATCTCTGCCCCCCCAACCACCAATCCGCTCAATGCAAATAATAGCCTCATCGCTGCCCCAAGCCGTGCCGTTGGGAATGTCGGGTGGATGCAACATGATGCGCGTCTTCTTGTTTGTTCTTGCAGAGTGCGTCTTTGACGAGGCGGCCGTGTGTGTTTGCTTAATTTCGGCGAGCGGGTAGCTTGTGTTGTGGAGCTGGCGAGACGACATCATGCTGCTAGCGGTGGAGAAGTAGCCTTTAAACAGTGGGAAGACCATGGGTAGATTGGAGATGAGGACTGCGACGAAGGATTCGCGGACGGACCAGGGGCCAGCTTTGGAGGAGGTTGTGGGACTGACCTAGTAAGGGAGAAAGGTGTTTAGATGGGATGTTGTTTGGGGGGGGAGGGAAAGGGGGGTGGAGGGAGTATGGGGATATGGGGGGACGTACGGTTACCAAAACGACGCAGCGCAAGAGGCTGAAGACGATGACGACATGGCCTCCGCTGAAGAGTAGGAAGAGAGAGATTTTCCTCTTCAGGCTAAGTCGTGCGTGATAGATGATCTGGCATTTGCAGTGTCAGCCGTTGTCGTTGTTGGCGGTCAAGCAAAAGTGGACGAGACCAGTGCACACTACTCACCGGTATGGGAATGGCCATGAGGAAAAGATCGGTGACGATGTTGATGACGGTGATGAATGTGACATTCAACTTTGAAGCCCCGGGATAACAGTTTCCTGCAAAGATTGATAGTGAGCATATTGCAGTACTTGAACTGATAAAACGGGGCGGCGTAGTTACCCCCTGGATCCGGATAAATCTGCCACTGGCGGTGAAGAGGCCAGCAGTTAAACAGGATCATACATAAAGCAGCCATGTACGTCGTGCCATTGAGGACCCATGCCAATTTGATGCGCACATCCATCGTGCTGATGCCGTCGCTATGTTATAACATTAGCAAAGTACAGCATGTCGTTCAAGCAGGTTGGATATACGTACGTCATACGCGAGTAGTAGATAGTCCAGCAAGATTTGAGCGTCCAGATGATACCAGTGTACATGAACCAGCCAAATATATGAGCCTTGGATCCCAAGACAGCGAATTTCCACTCCTGGTCGCTTGGCTTGAGCGATGCCCGTTTCTCCGGAGTGAAGCTGTTGTTGGCCCCTCCTAGCCATTGTGCAACAATCATATGGGCAGCAAGTGTCTCAAAGACATACAATATCTGTATATGTCGTTAGTAGCTGCGTTTGACGTGGATCAAGTAGTGGCAAGAAAGAGGACTGGACACTTTGGGACGTCGTTCTTACTCCAGCAAACACCATCAGATAGTCATCCATTCTCAAGCCCCGCCATCCCGCCTGCGTGTACCGAAAGTACAACCGTAGAGCGATGAAGACGAGGCCGATGGCAAGTTCAGACCACGCCTCGGCGATGAAATTTGGAATCATGGCAGAGAAGCAAGCGGGCTGGAATGAAGCTCTGAACAGCGTGACGGTGGCCACAGCAGAAGAGATGCAAGGCGACAAGAAGTCGGTTCTCGAGTGTCGGCCAATGTGTTCAAGGAGCGAGACCTGGCGCAGGCTTGTTATATGCGTCAAGTCTCCCTGCCTCGACCGGCCTCGTCTCTCCCTGGCTTCAAAGTAACCTCATTCTGGCGTTTGTAAAAGGGAAAAAGCATAGAAAGTGTTACGAGGTTTTCGGGTAACGACATTCTCGTACTGATTGCTGAAAAGAAAAGAAAAGAAAAGAACGTCTAGGAAAGTATCCACACTCAAGAAATTCGATATCCAATTGACTGTGTTCTGCGTCGATGAGATGAATCACAAACAAACGGACTTCCTTCGGGGGTAACTGGGGTTGATCTTCAGTATTGGCACGGCAAAGGGCGGATTATTGACTCGGATTGCAAACGCCATAGCCGTGTGAGAATGAGTAAACCTAGACGATGGCGGAAATAATACCGAGCCGTAGTCTTTTCAATCCCGCCTTCTGAGTATGGATTGGTTGTTGCGCTGATGACTTAAACTGATACATTTGACCTGTATGTGAACGCTGTTTGTTCTAAAGTTAGTCTGAGTTTTGGTGGACTAGAAATTGTGGAGCCCAAAACGTGAGAACGGTGCCTCGGTGTTGAGCATTTGTGATGGAAATGCGTGGGATGCAGTGGCGCGCGACTAGTCTTACTGACGGATGCAGCCACCCGTGACAATCAAGCACCACATGCCCGGTCCCCGGCACGGCAACGGGTAAGCTTTACCGCGATCTTACATTCTCGTACCGCAAAAAACTGGGATCCAAACGCATGCCGGGATGGCAATGAGCGTAATACCGGTATACATGTAAGACTCTGTACCCAAGGTCGGTTGGACAGAATCAGAACCAGTGGTAGACCAGAACGCACCGTGATGGGTACTTCAGTGATTTAAAAGATGGGTGTGGATGACTGCATCCTTTACTGGGGCTTTAATTGGTGTTTCAGAGACATTTCGCTGCACATAAGTTGGGTAGGTGTCTAAAGAAGCCTAGCATTCACTCTTAGCATACTTGGGCGATAAGACGATTTAAGACACAGTCATCTTTCCCGTCAGCGAGCGGGGTGTAGAGATCTGAGTTCTTGCTTTACCTTGAAGATATTGCACCTTATACTGTCGTATACTCGTCAAGCTCTTTGCAAGATATGTCGTTATCCCCTCCCGCCAACATGGCTTATGCATATTATGCTTTCATCGCTATCCTACTGTCTTTGATTACCTATCGACTCAGTGGAGCTGGCCGTAGGCCCGCAGGCTACCCTCCTGGGCCCCCCACATTGCCAGTAATTGGCAATCTTCACTTGATGCCAAAGGAGAAGCTCCATCTCCAGTTCCAAAAATGGGCGGAAGAGTATGGCCCAGTGTACTCGCTCATTCTCGGTGCGAAGGTCATGGTCGTGCTGTCGTCGGATCAGGCCGTCAAGGACTTGCTGGACAAGCGGGGCAGCATCTACTCGTCACGTCCGGATATGTATCTTGGCGAAATCGTGAGCGGCGGTATGCGCATGGTACTCATGGTATGCTCCAAATTGGATTCCTGTAGCAGTTAGACATGGTGTGCTAAAGTGGGTAGCAATACGGCGAAACGTGGCGGATGATTCGCAAGATTATCCACAACAACTTGAACATCACGGCCGCGAAGGCGTACGTTCCATACCAGGATTTGGAGAACAGGGCCATGCTTTTAGGCTTTCTGGAGAGCCCAGACTTGTTCATCGATCATATCCGACGCTACACAACCTCGCTCACTACCCAAATGGTATTTGGTTTCCGCACAACGAGTATCCACGACCCCAAGCTGCTGCAACTCTTTTCGGTATGATCTTCTCTTCCCACTCACGTCCGGTTACTGATCCTCCTAGTAGGGCTTTGAAAAGTTCAGCGAAATTATCGGAAAGCAAACGGCTGCCCTTCTTGACGTCTTCCCTGTGCTTCGGGTACTGCCAGACTTCGCGCTTCCACTGCGCAAGTATGCGAAGAAGCTGCATGAACGGGAGAGTGAGCTGTACATCGGTCACTACCTGAAAGTTAAAAAGGCCATCAAATCCGGCGATGCAAATCCCTGTTTCTGTCTCGACCTAGTGCGCGTCCAAGATGAGGAGAAGTTCTCTGATGCGTTCGCGGGCTATATTAGCGGCACGCTGCTGGAAGCCGGTTCAGACACCACGGCTGCTACTCTCGTTGGCTGTAAATGTCTTCAAGGCCATCGTATGTAATCGCGCTAATGATCCGTAGTCGTCCAGGCCATGGTGCTGTTCCCAGAGGTTGCGAAAGCCGCGCAAGAAGAGCTCGATCGCGTTTGCGGCGATCGCTTCCCGACGCTTGATGACGAGCCAAACCTACCATACATCCGTGGATGCGTCAAGGAGAGCTTGCGCTGGATGCCTACCGCCATACTTGGGGTTCCTCACGCCGTAATTCGCGACGATGAGTACATGGGCTATAAAATTCCAAAGGATGCGGGGGTCACGTTTAATGTGTGGGCCATCCACAACGATCCCAAACGGCACCCACACCCGAGACGCTTTGACCCTCTTCGCTACGCCGACGACCGCCAAACCGCAGCAGAGGCAGCCAACAACCCCAACGCGGAAAAGCGCGATCACTTCGCCTTTGGCGCTGGTCGTCGCTTATGTCAGGGCATGCACATCGCCGAGCGGTCGCTGTTCCTCGCCATGTCGCGCCTCCTGTGGGCGTTTGACTTTCACCCCGCAAGCGATGCAAACGGCAACGCCATCATTCCAGATGCGGGCAACCTCACTGAAGGCTTCGTCGTGCAGCCAAAGCCATTTCCAGCCATTATTATGCCGAGAGATGGGAAGAAAGTTGCGAGCGTGAAGGAAGAGTGGAGCAAGATGGGAAACCTGCTGGATGAACAGTTGCAGTGGAAGGTGCTGCCTGAGGCCTTGGTCTGGAAGGAGTAAGGAGTACAACCACGCCACCAAGGCATCTTGCTAGCTACTACCTACGATAGAGGTTGTAAGTTTCAAGTAAGCTTACTGCAAGATGTTGGTGATAAGCGCGAAGTGCCTTACTGTCTGTTCCTTATATCTCTACATTTCATACCGTTGCAAATTGTACTCGCATGTTTTAATGGAACCTACGAAACATCTGACCTCACGCAAGAGCCTGCTTCGCTTTCACTCTTCTTACAGATTTACTACCCGACTCTGCTGCCTGTGTTGGAGACCTCCCATGCACTATAAAACCACGCGCCTCAGCACAACTCAACATCAAGCCCACACCAAGACAACTCGCCCACTCGCTCGAATTCTCCAGTCCTAGAACAGCCATGTCGATGCTTCAAATCTGCTCCCAGGACGCCATGCATAATAAGCGAAAGCAAGACTCCGATGCCTCATCTCTAGCTCCAGCTCCCACACCAACACCCGCCAAGCGCCAGAAGACCCCACCCGTATGCTACCAATGCCACGCGTGCAGTGAAAACCGAACAGGAAAGCAGTTGCCCTACTACAACCCTTCGGCCGAATGCTCGAATTCTACCCACATCTATAAGGCCTGTCTGCGCCAGTGGGTCAGCATCCAGATTTGCAGCAACCAGAACCCCACCGGCGGTTGAGACAGAACATACGAGCGAAACGTGCGAGGCCTATCTAGTGCGAATCAAAGACCGGCATCAACGAGGAAGACGCCGCTCTACTGATGCTCAGCATGACGACCAAGAGGTGCCCGGGATGTAATGGTTCGACTGAAAAGAACGGCAGCTGTACTCGTATGCATTGTGTATTACTTCTCCACTTTTCACCTGAACAAAGGAAAGAGGGAAAGATGTAGAAAAAGGAAAAAACGTGTTGCTAATAAGTAAACAGGTTTTTGTGGACATGATTGGAATTGGACTGCATGT
>ML976013.1:346204-364871 GCA_010015635.1 Clathrospora elynae
AGAAAGCCGACTTTCCACAATCACCGCTTGCTCAAGGGCTTCTATCAATCCACCCCACATTCCCAAACTGCCCGTCAAACGGATACTGAAACACCTTTTCCAGCGTCGAATACGGCTCGTACTCCTCACGATCCATAACAATCGTCACATTACCTTCCTTTCTCGCCGTCGCATTCCACCCAGGCCCATAATCCGCATACTCAGCCATCACCGCCCCCTGCCCAACCCTCGGATCGGTAGCACTCCACTTCACATACCCCTCCGCCAGCACCGAATCATCCAAATACGTGTTTGCGAAGATGGACCGATGCAGCGTATTCCACGGTCTTCCAAGCGCACACTTGCCCCCAATCTCCAGCGTTTCATTCGCCTTTTGAACCGTAGAATCGTGGATATAAACCCCATACCTATTCTCAAACTTTGTGGTATTGGTACCTTTCCACGCCGTAACCCCACCCCCACAATTCCTCAAGCTAAGGAGAGAGGATTGTATCCACGCGGTGCCAAACCCATACAGAAAATCAGTCTGGCCCGCAATCTCGCTCGCGAAGAAAAACGCGTTGCCCAATTTTCCCACGTATACGGTGTCCTGGTACGAATACAGCCCGCAGTAGTAAAACCCAGCGTTGGCGTAGCTCACCGAGACAGCAAGGGCGGGGCCGACAGCGGAGTCGGCAAAGTCGTTAATAAAGTCTATGTTGTAGGCGCGAAAGTCTGCGTTGCCAAAGGGCGTGCTGGCTGGGACGGGGAAGCCTGTAGGACCGGCGCCGGTGAGACTGGCGTTGAGGGTAGGTGCGACAGTTAGGACGGACGTGTAAGCGTTGTCTAGAGAAGAGTTTTGTTCTGCGCCCGTGGCGGCGCGCCAAATGACGTTGACGCTATTGCTGCTCTTGTTGTTTGGATAACTTGTTTGGCCCAGGAGGTAGACGGGGCCGGGGCGCGTGATGTTGACTTGCTCGGTATATATTCCGGCAAGCACTAGGATGTAGTAGGGTGTCGTTGTGTTGTTGTTGGGTAAACTCAGGACGGCCGACTGGATGGTCGTGAAGGTTTGGCCTGGTCCGACGACGAGCGTGTGCTTGGGGCAGCCGTCGAGTGGGTTCCTCGAGGGGTACTGGCATGCTTTGCGGTTGACTGTTGAAAGAGCAACGCATGTTTGGAGAAGACCGATTAGGGCGACGGGTAAGCGCATGGCTGCTAGGGAAGGTCGTGAATTCAGTCAGCAGTAGAGTGGGGGGGTGCAAGTATCTTGCACTCTTATATAGTCGTCAAATGGTCCTAGCTAGATTGTACCCGTCATCGTCACGCTTTGGTGCTAAAGCATACCGCAATTTCGAGCCTTGCTGGTTCCCTTACGATACTTGGCCTCGAAGGTTGTTAGCACTTACTAGCAGCCGTACACGCGCCCCTAATAGTATATGACCCGATCCATGTCTCCAATCAACGTCCAGATCATGTTCGCGGAATGCGGGGTGTAATGTTGGAAGAACTTGGAGATTATGGGGAAATAGGAAATATATAATCCACCAATCGGTCTCCACCCCTGTCGTTTCTTCGTCTTTGCTCCGTCCGAGGCATACTCACGAGAAAGGAAATTTGGCGTTGTATTGGCCTCGAATGTTGAGGTGATGCGACAACGCAACGGTCGATCCATCAAGCTCTCAATCGGACATCACCCAAGATGACCCTTCTAAAATGACATGAACTGGAAAAGACAGACGACAATAAATCAAGGAATGCATTGGTTCAGTCCGCCCGCACTTCATGCAACGGGGCGCAAACACCTAAGGATCTAAGGAGCGGTAACGGATAGCCATCTCGTTCCCTCTGGCAATCCATCAGGGAATTAACACCTGTCTCCCCTCTGGACAGTGAAAACAAAATGCGGGAGAAAAACAATATGCAAAAAGCAAAATCCTTCCCCGCTATACACAGTTGACGACGAGAAGAACGCCCCCTTTTCCCCAAATACACCAAACAAATATTCAAAGACCCAAGGATTTAGACATGAAAAGGCATAAGAATGCAAGCGGGTTAGACGCATCATAATGCGATCAAGCCCATGATAGCAACGACAATGGCGAGAGCGGAGCCTCCCATGCGGCCAAGCCCAGGCTGGACAATCAATCCTGCACCGGTGCTTCCGCCGCCGCCGCTATTTTGGATGAACTGCCCTGCCGACGCACCTCCGTCATTCGCTGATCCAGTCGCTTGCGGCGAGCTACCATCCGGTTGCACGGCAGCGGCCGAAGTGGCAAGCTGGTGGTCGCCGGCGCCGCCACCGGGGTTGCCACCAGGAACCATGGCCAGGGATTGCGTGGCCTTGGCGTCGCCATCCTTGGGCTTCTCGCCCGGGTTCTCACCGGTGCCCATGAGCGAGCCGAGGATAACATCGTTGTCGGTGATGGCCACGGTGTTGTTGGTGCCAGACTCATCCGTGTACTTGTACACCTTCTTACCCTTGATCTGCGCGCCCGACGGAGGGTCGTAGCATGTGACCGAGACCTCCTGGAAGCGGGCGTAGTAGTATCCGTTCTGCATATAGGGGGAGTTCCAGTCGATTTCTCCGCCAGCCCACTCGACGGTGCCCTTGGCGTTTGTGGGCAGGCCGGCGGGCCAGAGAGAGAGCATGATGCGCGCGGGGGTCTGCGGGTAGTCGTAGCGATTCGAAGTAGAGTTCCACGTCTCCTTGCGGTCGAGGGTGCGCTGGGTGACGTCGTTGATGGTCCAGGTCAGCTTGTCTTCGGTCCAGTCGATGCAGTATTCGTGCATTTCCTCGGCCGTCGACTTGTCGGGGACTGTGAGTTTCTCGCCGTTTGTGTACACGGTGACGCCCTGCGAGTAGTAGTTGGACTGCACGTGCTGTGTGTCGATGCCAATCCACTCAAAGTCAATCTCGTCCTTGACGTCGGACATGAGGATGAAGGCCGTGACCACGCCCTGGCCCTGCGCGGTGGTGAGCTTGGAGCAGATCTTGCCGTACCAGACATAGTGCGTCGACGCCAGCAGCGTGCCAACGGTGCCCTGCGCCATAGTCAGGAGCGTCGACTTCTGGCCGCTGCTAGGGTCGGTGTAGATGGCGGGCATGCCCTGCGACTGCCAGTTGATCGAGGAGGCGTCGCCGAGGTACTTGTCAATCGTCTGCACGTCGTCGAGCGAGTCGAGCGTGTACGTGGCCGACTGGCACACGGGGCCGGGTACGCACGAGTCGAATGAGTGGGACATGAGCGGGTCGCATCCGCCGAGGCAGAAGGCGCCGACACCGCAGTCGCCGTATACTGGGCGCCTGTTAGCAATGCATCGCAGAGGATGAGCCGGGGGGACACGAACGAGAGCAGCAGGGCGACTCCTGCGGGCAGTGGCTGTCCTTTGAGCACTTGGCACCCGCAAACGCCGTGCCCGCAAACGCGGCTGCTGCGAGCGCAGCTGAGAGGATGCCTCGGACCATGACTGGCTGTGCTTTTCGTGGTGTTGATGTCGTGTAAGGGTGTGCAGCTGTCAGAAGCCTGCAATGATCAGTGCAGATGGCGACTTCCGGCGTCGGGATCCGGGATGTTGAGCAACAGCAACGAACAAAGACGTGATATTTACGCAATTCACCCTGGATATCGGCAAGAGCGAGTAGTAGCGAGTGTCGGTGGGAAATTATTAATAAGGCTGGTGGATTAGTATAGCGAAGGTGGTCCCGCGGGAAACAAAGGTGCAGCAGAGGCTCGAAGGTAACGCAAGAGCGAGAGGCGATACGATGAAGGAAGGGGAGGACAAGCGCGCTTTGACCAGGTGTCTAGGCGATCATGCGTATGGAGAGCGCTAGCTGGCGCGCTAACCGCTTACGGTGTCTGCCAAATGTGTCAGCCAAACAACATGACGCACCATCGCTGCTTCCATCATCGCACCGCTTGCAGGTACGAGCCATTAAAGCATGCGTCGCGTGAGCCTCAAATATGTCCCCCTTGACTAGCATTTGCCCTGCATCGACTGCCATCACGGTTCTGGCGTGCGCATGTATCGCCACCCGCCATCATTGGTGTGTTTTAGCGTCGCGCAATCGATATCGGTACCGATATATTTGGGTGCACCCTGCAGATCATCCGAGGTCGTTCACACGCGCCCCACATATTCTCCTGCCTAATCGTCTTTTCAATTTCAGCCGTTTTACTTCATGTCCCAGCATCCACGCTGTGCAACAGCGTAACCGGCACATCGATCCGTGTGACGATGCTGCTGCTTGCGGGGTTTGCGTTCCTGCTGTCCCTGAACTCGGGGCGCAGCTGCCGAGTACAGTTCTAGATCAAAAGTTTTATCGGTTAGGCGGATCGTGCACGAACATCGTACTGCACCCACAACGCAATCTCAGCAATAAAGCAGCCACAGCTGCATATAATTTGGGGATTTTTTTGAGTGACTTAGATAGTCATATGATCAATATCTTGTTTTCCGCCCTTGTGCTTTTCGACAGGCTGCTATGCGGCGTAACATACTTAGTATAAGCTTCTTGATGAGTGCGCCAAGTTTGCGTTGCCAGCAATCTTTCAACGCGTTGCAGAACCTCCCCCACTCCTCTGTTACGATCTATACTCACACAGCAAAGGAAGTGGTTGGCTATGAGAGGCGACAGCCAACTGTCACACAAAAACTTGGAGTGAGGAACGAGCCAAGAATATCACGTGGACCAACACGTGGCATACCCCATGAACCGTCACAGTAGCGTATAGCAAAACCAAAGCGCCCATATGTAGCAGCGAGCGTAGGGACATCAACACCAGCGTAAAACTCGGCAATGATTTCTCGTCTTTGATCCGGAGTCAAATTAGGCCCTCTAGGCGTATCTCCTGAGATTGCTGTACTAAACTGACAATGTTGTGGCATTGTGGCTGTGGGTTGAAGTGTAGATAGCTCACGACACGCTTTTTGCGTTCGCGCTAGCGCGATAAAACTTTTGACGCGTGGCTGTACGAGGGAGCCCAGTGCATCTTGTCAGCATTTCATCGACAACTCAGTCGGGTGACCCATCAAGATCTTCCATAACTTCCTCGATACCAGCGTAGCCCTCCACAACTGCCTTTACCCCGGGTTCCAGAGCAAGATTCCCCTATGCTAAGACAACACCGTTGTGCCTAACCCTGTTGATCGGTTCATTATTCGAAACCCTGGACCTGAGGAAACCTTCCGTGCTCTGAGTATCAGTGTTTTCCCGTGATAGAGCAATTAACATCATAGCATCTCATCAGGCATTTCCGTTTGATCGAGTAGTTCTCTGGTGCAGCTTCTGGCACAGATACCGCTCAGAGCATATGCTGTGTGACCTTGCTTCAATGCTATGTTTCAAGAGACGAGGGTGTTTTGGATGCGGCTCTCCACAACGCCTTCATCGCCGTATAGACTCTTCAAAAGGTCGTCAATCTTAGCAATCTTCTCATTGTCCAGGGGGTTGGTAGTGTAGAGAGTGTAGTGCTTCATAGCGTCGGTTCCGCTCCTGTGCAAGCATCCTCACTGCGAGTCATCACGTACGAGTGAGCAAAACATGCAACAAGGAACGATTGAACGAAAGGTTTATAACCCTCACCATCCCTTGTACTTCTATTGGCTTCTCCCTCTTGAAATCAAACTTCTTTCATACAAAAGGGGCTACTGCCCCTCTTGTCCTCCCATGGTCTCAGACTCATATGGGACGTTAGATGAGTACATACATACATGCATACAAACGATTAGGCAAAGAGCAATACTTATGCCTAGAAAGGACCCGCTGTCTTCTCAGAGCATCTCAGCGTCTATTCATCCCGTTGTCATGTTCACTCATAAGTGACGGCCTGAAATACAGATTTCTGAAAAGTTGCACATCGTACCACCGCCTCTCCCGACTGCTCATGCGCCTTTTTACTTCTTCTGCAGCTGCTTACACACTTGCTTGTGCTTCTTCCAGTCCTTACCCTGGCAGTCGGCAGAGCAATACTGGGCCACCTGGCACCTCGAGCACCTGGAAAGAGCTGAACCGGCCTTGCTAACCGTAGCGCTGCAACCGAAACACGTACCCTTCTTTGCGTCAAGGTCCCCGATTCGTGATCCAACAGGAGGTGCAGATTTTGGTCCCTGTTTAAGGATGGGCTGTACGTATGATGAAGATCGTGCGACGGGACCGGCGTCATCTATGTTGATGGGTGAGGCAAATATAATAGGGACTGCGACACGGACAGCGTGCTTCAAGAGTTGTTTCGACTTCTTGAGGTCTTTGAGGTAGTTTTCTGGGAAGACACCGAGGCCACAGCTGCACATGTAGTGTTTGTCGTGTGCGATCGAAAGAGGGATGCGTTCCGTGGTCTTGTACTCGCATGCCGGCTTGTGCAGCCACTGACGGCATCGCTCGGCGAAAGCTGGCAGAATATACTTCCAGAAAGCAACCTCATCATCCTTCATCTTGATACCAACAACACCCTCAGATCTCGTACCAAGTAGAGCCCCAACCCGCTTCATCTCCGGACCTGAGTGGAAGGGAATGAAAGCAGCATCTATAAACACAGTCTGGTTGGAGACATCCATGCGCACCGATTCGGCGTATAGAACGCCGAAGATTGTCGTAGGGGTGCTGAACTCAAAGATTCTGAGCTGGGCTTGACCTGCGATACCGAAGAGATGCGCATAGATGTTCTGTATAGAATTCTTTATACCGAGGCGTCCAGGCATATTTAAACTCTTGTTGGCTGTCAGGGTAGTGTACTCGCGATTCTCTGCACCGGACATGGTGGTTCTTGGAGAGATATGTGATGATAGCCAGTTGGCGTTCGAGTTGTTTGTACCCATATGTAGCTTAGGTAGAACATCCGCTCGAACATAGTGGAGCTGCTGAAGCGCGATGACAGATGACCTATAACTATATTAGCAGATATCTGGCAAGATGAGGTTTTACGCGCACCTCGCGTCTTTTTGCATAGGAAAGACTAAGTCAGGTCGCTTAGCCATTTCCGCAGGTTCAGCGATCGGCGCTGAGAACTCTATATACAACGACTTTCGAGCGATCTTGGTCTTGCCTTTGCTTAAGTCTAACGGCATTGTGAGTTGCAGTGACTTTTGGAAAGTATCACTTCCGCTGCTGATGTTCAAGACCATGTTGAACGGGTCGGTAAGGTGCATTCCTACGCTGGCTCCGCCTTGCAAGAGGGTTATCGCTTTGGCTGATGTGATCTTGAAATGCACCTGTAGAGACGAGACCCTGTTGCCAGCGGTGTCAAAAGACGGCTTTACAGTCGTGGGGTTGATATTGACTATATATTTCGTCATTGTGTGCTCCTTCAAAGACGTTTGAGGGTAAGTGACTTACTATTTGACGCTTGTTGGCTTGACGGGCAACCAACTGATATCTTGCCCGTCATGTGGGGACGGTACTTGGTGACGAAGACATTACTCTGACCGACAGCCGACCCATAGAGCTCGAGCATCATTCCAAGCTCACGGAGGAAGTTGGAAACATTAGCTGGGGTGTTCTTCAACGCAAACTTGATCTTGCAAGCAGGATCGCCCTCATTCACCAACGCGCACGTGGACACCATTGTTGATACAATGAGTGGCGTCTTACCCTGCCAATTCTGAACATCCTCCTCAATGTTCAGGGTATAGTCATCCGAGAAGACTTTTCCTGAAGTCGTGATGGTACCAAAGCCAAGTTGGACATCAGAATATATGTTTTGCTTCATCGATATGGACGACTGCGTCATGATGTGGCACAATGGTGTACCATTTGACAGGTCTGCAAATTTCTGGACAGCTTTACGAGGAACGGCGAGTGTAATGCACACTGTCGATGGGATATTGACCCAACCTCGAAAAGGTCCACTCTGCAATTCATATCGGCAGTTTTTCGGGTGCCACCAGTCGTACAGATCGAGAGAAGATAGTCCGAGCATGTCAAGATGAACCATGAGCGATTGGTAGTGATGGGCCCCTATAATCAGCGTCTGATCGAAGAGAACCTTGTTGATGAGGCGCTCAATTAACGAATGCCATGCAACAACGCCAGAAATCTTGACGTTTTGTAAGAGTGCTGCGAAACTCGCTCGCGTGTACACCTCGAATGCGTGGATTTTGCGTTCTAACATATCATGATCGGCAATTCTAAGAATCCCAAGCTTGCGGTTCAGATTTTCGTCTCGGAACATCTCCAAGTACACCTGGAAGATGAAGTCGGCAAGGCTGGTAGCGTCCCATTGGATATTGGCCAGTTCTGCTGGTTTCCAAAGGATGATGTGTCTTGACAGACCGAGCATGACAGTTTTGGCGAACGAAATATTAGTGTCGAGGGAGTTGTTCACATGCCATGTTGCCGTCGCATTAGTCCAATACTGCGCAGGCTTCAACCCGAGAATTAGGGCTACAGTTGGTAGATCGCCACTCAACAGGGTTCTCACTGACTCAGAAACCGTAGCCTCACGTGGTATCAAGATCTCCGTTCGGAGAGTAGCGGCGGAGTGTTGGGCGAGAAGTGGGCCGGCCGCAGCGAGTATGTTGAGGATACCCAGATGATCTGTCAGGTTCGAGGTGTCTATAACATTGAATGAGGTTGGGGCCTTCCCCGATGCGTTGTAGTCGGAAGAATCGAGCGTCAATCGGCTGTAGCCCCAATTGTTTCGATACCAGTTGGCGCTGTGTGATTCGCCATGTACACGCTGATGTTGTAGAACGTGACAGAAAGCGATGGCGTCTGAATTTACATAGCGAACCCGGACTCGATCTGACATCTTACGGAAGGCGTTGCTCCATGCGAAAAACTGCGTCATAGCGAGGTTCATCGCCTTAGGCGAGGCTTTGAAACTCGACTCGTTCGGATCCAGCGGCGACTCAGCAGAAAGATGAGAGTACAATGGAGCCAGATGGAAGCCGAACAAAGGATCGGTACCATAGTGCAGGATAAGATCCTTGCGAAGACACAAGAACATGGGGTTTGCAATCGACAGTTTTCGTGTGATTTTCTTGTCATCCAAGCATGTGCCTGTCTCCCAGAACGTCTGGTAACCTTTGCCGAAGTCGACGAGTGCCTGTTGCACAAGCGGAGCCGAAGAACGAACGCCATCTAGGATGATCCCGTTCGTCCCAATTTTGGACTTCTGAATTTCCCGTGCGTTACTCCACTGAATCTTCACGCTCTCTTGTACCGCTTTGTAGTTGCTTTGATCAGACCGCGTAGTGGCGTACAATTCCCAAAGCTTGATGACATTGGCGAATGTAATGCTGTCGCTAAAAGTAACAAGTCGTGAATATGGGCCCTGTTCCCACGTCTCGAGAGACAGAGCATGCTTGAGGAGATTCTTAGCCTGAGTCTGGAGGATGCGCAAGGACTCATTGTCGATGAAGACATGGTAGTAGATGTTCCACAGCTGCTGTGTGCGGGCGCCGGTCGCGTCGTCGAGTACCAATGTGAGTATGAGAGTGTTTCGAGCGATGATCTCTGCTAACAAGTCGCAACACGTAAAGTCGAGCTTCCGATCGTCTGTAAGTCGGTCAGCAAAGCGATGCAGACAGTTTGGAGAAGTTAGGCGTGGCCGACTGACCTGTACTGATACCACTATAGATGGTAAACAGAATATTTCGGACGTCACCGCACCCGAGAAGAAGCAGAGCTGCGTCCTGATCTGGCGGCAGAGACTGCGTTAGACATACGGCCGGGGTGTTTCCTGCGGGGTAAAAGAACGGCGACTGCACGATGTGCGCCGGCTTCAAGGACGACATGCCGATCTTGCAATCAATTTGTAAATCAAAGTCAGCGTAGTGAGCGATTGCAAAAGTGAAACTTTTGTGGTGGAGGTTGCGTTTGCTCGGAGACGCGTTTGCTGCGGCTAACCGGTTTCGGACCTCAGTACCAGTTGACGGCAAGCACCAGTATATGGGAACCCCTTGGCAGAAAAGACAGAAGTGAGGGAGATTTATATGCGGGTGTTCTAAATATGCGACTGGATATAGGGCTCCTAGTGGAAAACACTGAGACCTATGAAAGAGATGTCGACGTGTCGCCTAACCGACATGATGGCGTACTGCCTCCTGGTACATACGATCGAAAATGGCTAGAGTACAAGGAGCACAGTTGATTTGTGAGATCCTGCAGACAGCCAGTAAAAGCTCCTCGTTACTTCTTAAAAGACCCCTGCAGTTTCGCTCGTACGTGAAAACCTGCGGTACATGAGGATCTATCTTTATGACCTGCGGAAACTAGAGATTGCCTCTTCACAGCTTCTATCTCCTCCGCATATATCCTTGGAAGGTCTGATGCGAGGTGATACGGGTTTAGAGGCTTGGGCTCTTTAATGAAAACAAACCCAGGTAGAAGTGAAGATAAATGAAGCATAACAGTGAAATAACTTACATTCAACGCAGCATATCTCGTTGTTCCACGAGGGAACAATCAGGGGTTCTTTAAAAAAACGACTGTGCGACCGCATTACGAACCCGTCAGTCGTTTTCTCAAACCCCTATGTCGATTGCAGCCGCATAGTGTGGGAGGCGGTGAGTTGCATTTCCAATCTTCCATTTTTCTCTAGATAACGATCTCGTCATACGCACATCGCTCAATAAGGAACACGAAAATGTGCATGCTGCCGCTCTCTGTGCATCAGTAAACGGGACGCGTTACGTCATCTCTCTCATGGAACGGCGACATTCTCGGAACAGCAGCAGATTCTAGGAAGACGGAATTACCTTAGAGCGAGGAATCGATAAACGTATCCAGGATGAACGAGGCGCGATGGCGTGAGGTTCGCATTCTTGCCAAACTAACACCTGCCCCGCGCTAGCGTTCAACGCACGTGGCGCTGACGTTCTCTCCAACCCGACCGGTTGTCCTCGCGCTCCGATACGTTGTACAGGCTTATCACCCAGTAAATATCAACGTGAATCACAAGTGATTTACACACACACAACTATAAACACTCAAGGTATAGACTTGAAAAGAGAACACGTTTACCTGGAGAGTTCGGCTATATCCTCGCTTTGTGTGCCTCGGTACTTTCTCCGCCCTTATCGCTAAACCCTACACTAGACCTCAGTGACAACAACCTTCACCTTTTTATTCTATAAGCGCTCTATCTCACTCTTCAGTACCAAACTCCCCGTATCCGCATGTCCTACCTCCTACACGGCAGCACCGGACACACAGGCATGGGCTGGGTCGACCGCGTTCCACGTGCAGGCAAACTCTACATTGGCGGCCTCTACGCGCTTTACCAAACCGATCTCATCTCCGGCGCCGGCATCACTCACGTACTTTCCGTGATAGACTATGACCCTTTGCTACAAGACAATTTCAGGCATTTGAAGCATTTCCACATCCGCGCCGAGGATAGTCCGAATGAGGATTTGCTGCAGTACTTTCAGGAAGGCGTGCGGTATATTGATGGTGCGTTGAAAGAGTCTGGGAAAGTTTGTGGTGGGGGTGAAGAAGATGAAGAAAGAGGAGGGAAAGAAGGAGGAGGGGGTGGTATATTCGTCCACTGTGCAATGGGCAAATCACGTTCCGCTACCCTAGTCGTCGCGTACCTGGTCTGGAAATACGGACTCTCTCCCGCTGCAGCGCTGGAGCAACTCTGCGAGGGGAGACCAGTCTGCGACCCCAACCCAGGATTTAAAGAACAACTGCAAGTCTGGGGGAAGATGTGCCACACCGATGACGAGGCAGAGAAAAAGAAGATCTACTCGCATTGGAAGAAGACAAAATTCGTAGGAGAGCCGTGGGAGTGGGACAGGAGGCACTTTACAGAAGAGAAAAAAGCCAAGCTATAAAACAACTTTTCTACTAGTACTACAACAATCGTAACAAAAAGTTACAAAAAAACAGCCTTCGTAGGCTACATCTTCTTCTTCCACTCCTTCCCCACCGTATCCCCATCCTTCTGCTCCCCAACCTTACAACTCACAACCCCCACCCGACTCAACTTCCAATGACTCCACATGCGGCGCTCCTCACTCCACCCGCCAAGACTACCAAAGCACGTAGCAAGTCCCATCAACACCTCGCCCTCTTCCGCAACCTTGACATGCCAATTCGTCCTACCCTTTTGCCCAAAGTATCCCTCTCGTTCTTTATTCGTGACGAGCTTAATAGCCCTGTAATCTTCGTCGACATGCACTTCTGTAATGACCTCGCCGGCTTTGCCGTCAACAGAAAAGCACACTGTAGATAGCGCATGAAAAGCGCTCCCAGGAAATGCCTTCCGGTTCTCTTGACAGACCTGTCGTAGCGGCTTCGACCCGCTTGCCCAATCTTTGTGTTGGCTGGGTACGGGGCCGCCTTCGCCTACGTGGGGTCCGCGGCCGCCATACTGGTTGTGCGCGCCCGGTCTCAGACCTACAATTTCGGGGGTATTCCAGGTGCCATTAGGCATGTTGACGCTGCGCGCGTCGATGACTTGGAAACACTCTATTGCTGTGACTTCGGGTAGTAGAGAGGGGGTTTGCGCCCAGAGAAATATGTCGGTGGGCACCATGTCTGTGACGGGGTCGAGCATGCGCTTTGTGCTTGGCGGGAAATTGTGGAGTGTGCAGTATGGGTGTAGGTAGATGGGCATGGAGCGGTGAGTGTTGTAGTAGAGGGAGGTGGCGCGGTGGGTCCAGAGCATTTGTTGCGCGGCTGTGTAGGAGGGGCGGATAGCGGGTTCTTCGTCGGGACGGAAGGCTTGGAGGAGGCTGAGACGCGATATGACGCCGTTCTGTATATGTAGTGTTGGTAAGAGTTTCAGGGCATTGGTTTGGAGGAAGAGAGAGAGAAGGGGGGTGGGCGTAGCGCAACTTACGGGAGCGATCTGACCGGTTAGACCAACGAGATGCATGCCGTCGAGCACAATGAACGGCCGCTCAACCTTGCCGTCGATCTTGACAGTTTTACTAACCCCAGACGTTAATATCACCTACATATAATTAGTCCGCGTCCAACACTACAATTTCAATAAAACTAATCGTATGGCTTACCTTCATTCCAACAATACACGCAGTCTTGCTTGGCTGTGGAAGCGACGCCTGCCGCGCCTGGCTTCTATCCTGATCCTCACGAAACATATTCATCTTATCCACTGACACGATGATCTGCTTGATCCACTCGTTCGGTTCAATATGCAGCGACTGTCCCGGCCTGCCCTCGGTCGTACCAAACACTCTCTGTTGCCCCCCGAAGCGCACCGCGATGCCCACTAATCCAGATTCGTATCTGTTTACGTTGCTATTCCAATACGTATCCAAGTCGCAAGACCGATGCGTGATTTCCGCCCACGAGCGGATAAATTGTACCGAGATAGTTTCCGGGGCCTGTGGTTGCGGATACATGACCATGGGCATATGCAGGCTGACTGCACTTTTCATGATGGCTCTTGCTTCCTCGCCATCCTCTGGCTCGTTCTGTATCGCTAAAGGCCGTACTCTCTCCTTGTACAGCGGCGCCAACTGCTGACATACGTTCCATATGCGTCTCCGATTCGCGAGACCCATCAGCGGGCCCTGGTTCCCAAACTCGGGAGCAGTCAGTGCATCGAGCCACAGGAAGAGGCCTTTCCAGTCGAAGCCCTCCGGGACAGCGGTGTTGGCAAAAGTGCGGAGTTCGTAGAACCACGGCAAGATGCGGATGCGCAGCATGTGTTTCCAAAACGGGGGTTCACGAGTGGAGGTGTGAACGTGGTAGGAGGCTTTCATAAGCGACTTCAGGTCGT
Organism: Clathrospora elynae; assembly: GCA_010015635.1. Taxonomy (NCBI): domain Eukaryota; kingdom Fungi; phylum Ascomycota; class Dothideomycetes; order Pleosporales; family Diademaceae; genus Clathrospora; species Clathrospora elynae. Next base: position 359,881 of record ML976013.1, read on the forward strand.
CGGTAGGCAGGCAGTCAAAGACGTCAAGGAGAGAATCGTAAGGAAGGACACTGAGAGGGTCACTGTGGACCTTGTGCGCAAGATCAATGGGCTCCGAGGGGTTTCCGAAAAGCTGAGCGGGAAGCATGCCCTGCAATTCTTCGTCGAACCCAGGTCGCGGGGAAGGATCACAGAGTGAATACTACATCTCCATCATCAGTGAATCATCTCTTTCGCGCGAGTGATCGGACTTACCTCTTCCCCAGGCACACATTGCCATCCCTCCCTGAAATCCTGAACCAATCCATAATCCAGACTAAGGCGCCTGTCACTATCCTGCATATTGGTAGCCATAACCCCATACAGCACGTCTTTATCCACCATCCTCCCACTCGTGTACCCCAAGGTCTTCGCCAGAACTTCAAAACAAGCCTCATGGAAAGGAAAAGACGCGATTTCATCCGACTCATACGCGTAAAAACAAGTAAGAAATATCTCACCAGTATCATTTGGATCGCGGCCCGGTTTCAAGACCCTAAATTTGCCAAAGTCTTCATACCAGCCACGGCCAGAGATGTACGCTTTGGTAACGCCGGGCGCAGAGGGGTTGAAGGCTAGGCAGCGGTTGCGATTGGCCCACTTCACGTCTTCGGGCTGCAGGATTCCGGGGTCGTACGTCTGCTTTTCGATGAACGAGTACATGCTTTCCGTTTCATCTTTGGTGTTGTATGGATCGAAACTGTCGTGGAGGTCAGAAGTCTGAGACCAATTGTCGCTAATCTCAGGTTCGGGTTCGGGAGGAGGGACGTTCACATCCTGGATATCGTGAAAGTCCGAGTCCATGCTGTCGACCGATTCCGTGTCCTCGGATGATTCAGATGCTGAAGAGTATTCGCAATCCGAATCTGCAGCATCTACTTCTTCTTCCTCCTGCTCTCTCTGTTGCTGCTCAATTGCCGCATAGTCGGGTGCATCTTCCATCTCTACATTGTCGTCGCCACTCTCAACATCCGAAAGAAGCAAACTTTCGCCAGCAAGCCGCCTCTTGTGTCTCTCGACTCTTAGTCGTCGCTTTTTCAAGGCTTTCCCCTTCCTTGAACCGAAGAGAGTGGCTCCAATGGACAAGGGGCCGGAGCAAAGAGCGCAATAACATTCGAATGAACCCATATCGATGATGTTGGTGTATGTTTGAGCTCTCGAAATTGATTTGGGATGAGATGTTGTGGATAGGAAGCTCCATATCAGGGTTATGTAGTTGGCCATAGTCAAGGGTAGTATTAGGCAGCCAAGGTCCGTGCACCCCGTTTTCCCCGAAGCGTCATTGCCGCCTTGCACTTGAAGATAACCCCTAGCCAACGACAAATGAATAACTACTCGTGCACCCCGCCAACCCCTTCGGGGTTGACGCTATCCGGTTTACCCGCACGAGCCAAGCAGAGCTTGGCTCTACCGAGCTGAACGTGCCACCCAAGCTGAACGTACCACCCAAGCTGAACGTACCACCCAAGCTGAACGTACCACCCAAGCTGAACGTGCCAAAAGTTGGAGCTGCACTCAAAATCAATAGTTTTGGCCATCACAATGCGTAGAAATTTGGGATTTCATTGTTGGATATGCAATCTACACCTTTCCTTTGCCTTTCAGATCATTTTGAGAAGGTTGCCACTAAAGTACTTCAAATGGTTGTGGCGCTGGCGTTGCGCGTTCAACCACCTTTGCACGCTTGTTACGACACTTTTTCCCCTCAAATTTGTCATGCTCATTGCAAGAAATTACTACCTTGCGTGCCTGATGAGCATACAATAAACCGCCTTGTTGTACTATGCGGCGGTCAGAAACCTGCCGTTTCTGTCGCGCTTTTGAAGCCTTTGTCACCTCCTCAAGTACAGTGCCCTTAAGAATCTTATTAAACGCGTCAAAGTCTACCTCATTGCCGGTGTAACAAAATTTGCGTATTTGCTGAGTAAGTATTAACGTTGAGCGTGGCGTACCGTGAGGGTCCGCCCAAATGGAGAGTACAACCAAAGCTGGAGGGCTAGATGTATGGTACGTAGTCGGTGGAATGCAAGGTTGGTTCTCTGGGATAAGCGGGATCAGGATTGGGGTTAATACTTAGACAGTAGAAGGGGTTCTCTGCATCAAGTATTGGGGAGGTGAGGTAGATAGAACAGTAGTATTGCTTTCACTTGATGAGTTGAACACGTCGAGCCATAAGGGCTCTCCATGCTGTCTATATACTGTATCCTGTGGCCAGTGCGTCTCGTTGTCTCGTTGTATGGTGTCTCGACGTCTTGGTGTCAATAGGTCAATCTAGAATGCTACACTGGGGCTGCTGCACCGAGACTGCTGCTACTGCTGCACCGAGACTGCTAAATGCTGCACCGAGACTGCTAGCTGCTGCTGCACCGAGACTGCTAGATGCTGCACCGAGACTGCTAGATGCTGCACCGAGACTGCTAGCTGCTGCTGCACCGAGATGGGTGCGCCAAGACAATTGGGACAGCTTGAAGCGGGAGCAGCACGGCTGTTTATCCGTTTTGCGGGGTAATAGCCGTACGGTAGTCACGTGTCACGCTTGGCCCGCCCCTCGCTGCCATATTTGCGGAATGGGTTGATGCCTGTGATTCCGTAGCCTCAACCAGCTGTATGTAAGTTTTCTGGACCGTAACAGTATGTATGTATTCATTTAATGTCCTATATGAGTCTGAGACTATGGGAGGACAAGAGGGGCAGTAGCCCCTCTAGTATAGAGGTGGTGGTTCTCAAGAGGGTGTGATCTCTGAAAGTACAAGGAATGTTGAGGGTTATGACCCTAAGTGCAACTAACAAAGGAAAGGAAAACAAAGGATAAAAGGAAAATAAACAGTAGGGATTGGCTAGGCCTAGTCCTCTGTGGTTTGACTAAGGTGCCACTTGCGTGTGCCTACCCTGGTCTAACTGATAAAGGCAAGCGTGGCTGCAATGCCTTACTTGGTGTGGAGAAGCAATGGAAGTGTAAGGTGTGCATTGCTGAGGTCATGCTAGAGGATTTTGCAGTCTGCCTTCAGCCATTTGCAGCTAAGGAGAAGGTGTTCTGGTGTCTGTTTGGCGCCACAGCTACAGAGAGGACTCTCTGCTTTGTCTATCCGGAAAAGGTATGCTTTGTTGTATCAATGGCCAATCTTCAACTGGTAGAAGGCACTAGAAATCTCCCTCCTGGTTCCTAAGGGGACACTCAGCTTCTTGCAGATCTTCCACTTGTACTTGGCAGCATAGGTGTTGGGGTTCTGGTGGATGGCTAGGGGGGTGTAGTTGCTGGTAAAGAAACTCTATTTTGTTGAAGTCAACTGCTCTAGTGTGCACAGCCTATTCAACTGCACGTTTGTGGTACCATTTAAACAGCTGAAAGCAGGACAAATCCAGCGGCTGGCACAAATGACTTGTATGAAGATGCAGCCCAAAGCGAATAATCTTGTTGTTGCGGCAATACTGTAAGAACTGGTAGGTCGTGTAGCCTCCAAAGCCATCAAATATAAGCAGCCTCCATGCTCCGCATTGATAAGGTTTGCTGTACTTGTTGAAGTGCTTCAGCCACATCAAACTCAGGTAATTGTTACTGTAACCGCTGTCAGAGACTCCTAAATAGTAATCACCAGGTATATAAGTGTGGTTGTACCATTGGTGGAGGTGCTGGCAAGCTTTAATTATAAGAAGAGGTGGGATGACTACACCGTTAGCGTTTACAGCTTCTACTGACGTCAGGCAATTGCAGTTTGTTTTGCTGCCAATAGCAGGCCCTTCAGATTGTCATGGTCCAAAAGTGACTACAATTTGCTTGCCTCCAACGCCAACTCTAAAACCATTCTTGTCAAAATTCCAGAGGTCAGATGTGTTACGGCCCAGAAACTTACATGCAACTAGTCGAGGTTTATGGAATCTTAGGCATCAACCTATTCCGCAGATATGGCAGCGAGGGGCGGGCCAAGCGTGACACGTGACTACCATACCGTCAGTATGCGGCTGTTACCCCGCAAAACGGATGACAGCCGTGCCGCTCCCGCTTCAAGCCGTCCCAATTGTCTTGGCGCATCCATCTAGCAGTCTCGGTGCAGCAGTAGCAGCAGTCTCGGTGCAGCAGCAGTAGCAGTCTCGGTGCAGCAGCAGCAGCAGTCTCGGTGCAGCAGTCCCAGTGCAGCAGTCTCTGTACAGCAGTCTCGGTGCAGCAGTCTCGGTGCAGCAGCCCCAGTGCAGCAGCCCCAGTGCAGCAGTCGAGATTGACCCATTGACACCAAGACGTCGAGACACCACGCAACGAGATGACAAGACAACGAGACACACTAGCCACAGGATACAGTATATAAGACAGCATTGAGAGCCCTTATGGCTCGACGTGTTCAACTCATCAAGTGAAAGCAATACTACTGTTCTATCTTCAATACGCTTTGCAGAGAGCCCCTTCTACTGCATTCATATTGTCTCTCCTCTTCGATACGCTTGACAGCGAGCCCCCTCTACTGTCTGTGTATCATCCCTTCGATCCTGATCCCGTTCATTCCAGAGAACCAACCTTGCATCCCCCGACTACGTACCATACATCTAGCCTTCCAGCTTCGGTCGTACCCTCCAGTCGGACGGACCCTCACAACACCGGTCCCAAGCAGTGGCTGCGTTCCACCAAGAGCACCACATCACGTCTATCCGCTGGCCAGCCTACTCACCCGATCTCAACCCAATTGAGCACCTCTGGTGGGTGCTCAAGAAGCGGATGTACAAGCTCTACCCACAATACAACTACTACAGCAAGTCTCAAGAGGAATGGGATGGCTTTTGTGGGGCTTTAAAGGAGTGCTGGCGTGGCATACCAGGCAAGCTGATCAAGCGACTCATCATGTCAATGCCACGACGCCTTGCTGCAGTGAGAAAGGCGAAAGGCTGGCAGACTAAATATTGAATGTATGCAACACCAGATATCAAAAAATCAATCAAATATATTATGATTTGGCTGAGATATGAAGTGGTGAAGTTTTGGGGCG
>ML976014.1:0-19547 GCA_010015635.1 Clathrospora elynae
AAAGAAAAGACTTCCAGTGTGGGAATAGCCACAGCCAAAGGCTGGATACGACCGGATGCGGGTCTCCCCCGCCTTGGGCAGGGAACCGCAATGGAGCTGGGATATCACGATAGAACTGCAAGGAGCTTCGATGGAGCTCGGCTGTAAGCCGGCTGCCATGATAGCTACGTAGCTGCGATTCCAGGGAGGACCGGATGGGATAAGAACCCCTCTCCGGCCCTCCGATAGATAATCAGATATCAACCACAATACAATCGTACAGTCAGTTCTTTGTTTCAGCACTAGTGCTAACGGCCTATCCAACAAGTAATGTCGATTCCGTAATAAGAAATGCAAAAATCATATCGTCTTAATGCACATCGTATTGTATTATAGTTTAGCAAGACTTGGTATGCGTGGAGGTGTTGCAAGCGAGGGTTCGTGCGAAGGCGCTAACTCCCCAGCTTCTGCCACCTCATCGTCACACGTTGAGGCTTTCGTGCCTGAGCTCGTGAGAGACGCTTTTGTTTACGTGCACAGCCTTAGATACTTCCAATTTGTGAGACTTGTGAGATATGGATAATGCGTCACCGCTCTGCAGTCGCTGCCAGGCCCTTTCCATCTCAACGCTATTTTACCGACCGGGGCCGTTCGCGCTCGGCGCCCCAGATCAGACCTGGGAGCATGAGATAGAAGCCTTGCCGGATATCTACTTCAATACTACCTGCCAATTCTGCCTTCTAGTAAAATGCACCCTGCAAGCCTGGTACGGTCAGCAGTTCCTAGAGAGCAAAATCCGTGAGAATGTCTTGATACGGGTGGTACTCTATGGCGCGCCTTTCGATCTCAACCACGAAGACGATGCCCCGGAAGAAGATCCTGTACCCTGCTACTTGGAAATTGGGTTTCGCACCGCGCTACGCTCTATGCATGACCGCGAGGATCGCTTGACGAACGACGAGTTCAACCGGGCAGCGCATCTCACGGCCATGTTCTCAGTCGACCCGATGAACTCGACAGATGCGAAAGCTCACATAGGCCGAGTAACCAAACCTGACAATATCGACTGGGATCATGTAAAGAGCTGGATATCGTTCTGCTCACAAGATGCACATCAAAATTCGCGCCAGTTGTCGATAGACCTCGCCGATGGAAATCGAAAATCCTACCCGGAGTTGCGGGTCATAGATGTCAAAACTGCATGCATTGTGCAACTTCCGTTATCAGCAGGATATGTTGCTCTAAGCTATCAGTGGGGCATGGACCAACGGCTGAAACTGAGAATGAACAACAAGACACAGCTGGAGACACCAGGTTTCTTCGAGGCTGCAGATTGTCAGCCTTCTCGCACGATAGTCGACGCCATGGAGGTGGTGGAGCGTCTGGGGTACAGATACCTTTGGGTCGATGCGCTGTGTATCATACAGGACAGCGCGAAAGACCTCCTGCTTAACGTAAATAAGATGGATAGGATCTATCGCGATGCCGAACTCACCATCGTTGGTGCTGCGGGTAACGACGCTGAACATGGGCTTCCAGGAGTCTCTGTATCTCGAACGGAACAGCAGATTAGAATAGCAATTGATGGCATCACGGCAGCCAACATGCTTGAACCCGCAGCCGGAGCGATAACCTTCTCCCGTTGGAATACTAGAGGCTGGACTTACCAAGAGCGCATTCTTTCCAGGAAGTTGCTTACCTTTACGAATTCGCAGGTCTTCTATCACTGCAACAGGAACTGTAACTTCCAGGAGCAGTTTATTTTTCGTAGTGATTCGGACCATTTTGCGCCATTTGATCCTCGGGCATCTCTGGACTTCGAACGTCGAAATATCTGGGAGAACTACGCGTTGGCTGTAGCTGAGTACACCAAGCGCTCATTGAGTGACCCGAACGATAAACTACGAGCTTTCAGCGGTCTGACAAACTTTCTCGAGGGACCACTCCATGCGCCGTTCTTCTTCGGACTTCCTGTGTCATTGTTCGACGTAGCTTTACTCTGGGTGTTTGCTGAACCTTGCGACCGTGGTCTCTTAACGTTTCCATCCTGGTCTTGGGCGGGATGGAACGGTGCTGTTAGGTACGCTTATGCTAGCAGCATGAACAACATATGCGAGTGCACCATCAGCCAGGCTTCAATTTCCACCGATTCTGGAGCGGTCATTCTGTGTACCGATATCACGACCGCTGACGAGGCACCTTCCGCATGCTATGATCGTCAACGCTGGCAGCGAGACTTTGATGCAGATACACTGGAAATACTATACACCTCCAAAAGTTCGGTACATCAAGGAATCATATATCCTCGCCCGATGCCACTATTTGACGATGTCAGTCGTGCTGGTCTTCTCGAAGAGGTCACACCCATCCTGAGGATAGCCGGCAAAACGGCAGTCTTCAGACTGACCGGTCAGCACTCCCCACAGCGAAACTCACTCTCCCGAAATGCAGCAAATTGCAAGCAAGGGCATCATGAACTATGTCATCTAGCAATACTGGACGACCATGAACGGTGGGCCGGCACCGTTCTCATCAACGGACGACTTCTTCCAGAACTCAAGAATCGTAAGCACAAGTTTGTCGCCCTTTCCCGTTCTACGCTTTATCGAATCGACCTTGATCCTTCTTGGGATACTGAGTCAGCTACTTTTCGTCACTGGACAGGTCAGCGCAACGAGCAGAGAAAAGATGGTAGTGATGACGAGGAGCCAAACACAGACTTCTTCGATAGGCAACACTTTGATGCGAATGTTTGGTGGCCTGCAATGAATGTGCTTTTGCTGTCTGAGCCCAAGGATGGTATCGTTGAAAGGATGGGTGTCGGTAGGATCCACTTCGATGCTTTCGATGTGGTAGCAAAGCGAGAGGACATTATCCTCGGATAGTTCCGATCTCATCGCAAGGACCACCTGTGACTGTTCACGGGCTAAAGACGTCACAGATGCCATGTGTTGGTGTGGGGCTTCTTACTGAGTTTGATGAACACCTTCTACCGTTAGATGTATCATAGATACGTCATGCAGAACAGGCCCTTCCTATGGGTCTGACAACAGACACATAGCAATACAGTTGTTGATTAACGTTATCCTACCCATACCGTTCACGCGGTCACACCACCACCACCAGGACGAAAATTCCACGCGAGCTCCAGGCGTTTACACGTTTTCACACCCCCCTCCACCGTCCTCGCCGGAGTAACGACCGGTTACGGACGAAGCAATACAAAGCTACGTCCAGTTGCAGGATCAATTGCCACTTCAGGCGCCTATCAAGGCTGCTTCTCAAACAGTTTGCTTTTCTTTTTCTAGCACGCATGACGAAAAGGAGCACTTCCAAGCCCTGGGGGCCTCTTCCAGCGCCTATCTACAGCTAAGCCAGCGAATTTCGTTGCAGTGGGCTCCACAGACGATACTGAGGATGGTTCAGAGATAACTTCAGCAACTTAAATTAATGATATCGTTTCGGCCCTGGGGAGGGTGTGTAGATATCCTCCTCTTTCGCTTGAGGCTCTTCGTCTGGCGTATAGGCGACGATTTGAGCGAAAGTACAGAAATAACATCTCGCTATGAGGACGGTTCTGCTAATGCGGGTGGGCTGCATTGTCGCTGGCTCTCTTGTTTGGCTGCTTTGCTGGAGGGTGGACGTGGCGTATGAGGTAGTGAGCCTGCTTTTCCTTGGTGCTGAGACACAGCTTGCAGCGATTTAGCGGGCGAAGTTTTTGAAGGTGCTTGTGTTAGAGGGTGGGCGTGGCGCTCGGAACGGGGACCCTGCTTTGGCTGGAGGCTGAGATGTCCCTGGCAGCGCTTTCGCAACTGCTAAGTGCAACTCACTATGCTTCCTTTCTTTTTCGCATGTAAACCTGCTCAGGCCATGCTTTCAAGTTCTAAGCTAAATTCCACGTCCACCCGCTTTCTAATGATCCTCTACGCAACCACCGCTGATCCGCTCCGTGCTCGTCTCTCATGCCCTTATGTCCTCATGCATCTAACCTTCACGGCCCGACGCGTGTACACCCATATCCGACACGCATCACTAACCTATCAATACCCTCCCCAGATCCGAATCGACGTAGGCATCAGCTTTCCCCCGCATATTGTGGTGTTCCAGACATCCAGTACCGGTATGTGGCGCTCAACATCTCAGCTGAAAAGAAAAGCTTGCTTGCACGTCGAGCTTGCATGGGAACTTATAGGGTAGGTACAGCCGTAGGAGGTTATGAATAGCAGTATTATCAAATGCAAAGTGAAAGCAGGTTGATTATGCGAGGTGAGGGATAGGGCTAAGAGAGAGTTTCGGGAAGTGGGAGGACGGGAGCTAAGTGGGGCCGGTACCGGTACTGAGGATTTGTGATGCTGTGCAAGCAAGGGCTACATACAGGTGGCCACGGATATCAAGTCCAGAATCATGGCCCTGTGCATAATCGACTCACTTCGAGCGTTTCGGAGCGCAGAGCTTGACTTGCGTCATCGGGTGTAGTGGAGCAAAGGAGAGGAGATCACCGATTTGATTTAGACGTTATTATAATAAATATAGGTCCGCATTATATCCAACGTTGGATGCGCTCTGCCTATCAATAGGTCCCAAAGCCTGCAAAGGTGTGCAGCATCCCATTAACATGCATTATCCCATTAACATGCATTATCCCATTACACATCCAACATGAAGCTATATACGTTTCTCCTCTTGGAGAGGTGGCTCAAAATAGCCCTAAACCAATGCCCGCGGCACCAATTAGGAGCCCTGCAATATGTCCTGTTGGGATTGCAGCACCAGCAATATACTCGTAGGTTGAGGTTGAGCTAGGTCGGAATATGGATGCTGTGATATTTGAGGTTGTCGACGATCGTGTCGACGAAGGGCTGGATACGATTACGGGTGGGGGTGAGGCAGGAGAAGCCTCCAGAAACGACGACGACTCCAGGATAGTCGAGGATTCTAGTATGATCGAGGATTCTGGAATGACCGAAGATTCTAGAACTATCGATGACTGCGGCGGCGAAATAGATGGAGAAGGGGACGGGGTTGGGGCTGGAACTTCAGAAGCAGAGTTAGCATGGCTGCTCGACGGAGTCGTGATACTTGGCGACGGAACAGGCGTGCTAGACTGGGAAGAGGGCGGGTTGCTAGATGGAGCTGTACTGGAAGGCGGCGGAAGCTGCCGGCTAGGTTCTGATACCACGCTAGACGAAAGAGGGGGAGGAGGAGGGGGAGGAATACTTGAACTGGGCCGTGGAGGTGGCGGCGGCGAGCTTGGCGGAGCAGCACTCGAAGTTGGCAGGGATTTCGAAGTCACTACGGTGGAAGTAGGCGACTTTGCGGCTTGAGGAAAATAGCGAGTGAATGTCGTTTCAGCGGTGGCCGTCGACACGTAAGTCGTGGAACCCAAGGTAGCTGTGCTGCCCTCAGAGGTACCTCCCACTATAGGGTCACATGCATTTGCGCCTATTGATTGACCATCAAGTTGTTCAATCACAGTAGATAGGCCATTGAGATATTGAACGACAGTGGGAGCCACAAATAGCGGGTTGGGAATCTCGTTCTCGGGGACGATCAGAGGTTTGTAGCCGGTAGGAGATGGCAGTGCCAGAGTGGAAGTCTCGCTTACACACACTGTACCGATTGGTTCGACTCTAATATGGCTGAAGGTTGCGTAAGCAGCGTAGGTAGTCGGCCAATAGAGCAGCACGCCCTCGAAGTCCCAAGTGAGACTCTGGGTTGGGGAAGGAAGGACGTTGGTGTAAAGCGACGAGCCGACAATTTTCCCATCAGTATCCGTATAAAAATCCAGCGTTACCACGGGTACCGTCGTGGTAGCAATGATGACATCTCCTGGGTATACGAGACGCGTAGCTGTGACATCTATCAGGCAGTTGTTGTTGCAGGAGACAGAAGTAAGAGGAGTGGATGTTGAGCTTGGCGTCAAGGTCCGTATTATGGTTGTTGGTACGATCTGAGTTATGATGAACGACTGAGTGATTAAAGCCGTGGAAGTTGTTGTTACTCCACTCAAGGTCAAAGTTGTTGAGAAGCTCGAGCCAGGTAAAGTTAGTGTGCTGATGAGCGTTGATCCCGAGAGGGTAACGGTGGAGAACGAGGTGGTTAGCAATGTGCTTGCTGGCAATTGGCTCGTTATGGTCGAGGTTATCGGAGGTAAAACGATTGTTGAGAGTATGATACTCGGAGGCAGCTGGCTAGTAACCACACTCGTAGTTCCTGGTAATTGGAATGTCGTAGTGACTATCTGGCCGGGTTGCGTGTAAGTGCTGATGATCGTCTCGGGAGGGGAGATGCTAATGGACGTGACGGTGGCTTGAGGAAGCGTAATTGTAGAGATCTGACTCGATACTACGGTACTGGGCGGCAATTGAGTTGTGATGGTTGAGGTAAGACCTTGAAGTGTCGTCGTGGTCACTATCGTTTGCGGCGGGAGGGTTCTAATGCTGAGCTGTGTCTCGATGCTCAACGAGGTGACCGTTTCAAACAGGGTCTCTGTGATCTCTTGCGTAATGTTCCTCTCCGAGGTCTGGATTGAAATCTCAGTGGTGCGATATGTGCTTATATCAACCGCAGTAGTAGTAGTCGGTTGGATGCTAATAACGGTTTGAGTCTCGACTGGGCCTGGAATCGAGACCGTAGGGCCAACGAGTGTTTGCGTCACCGAGATGAAGTCCGTGAGAGTGAGTGTTCTGGTGAGCTCCGAAACGATTGTTGCCGTTGAAACTGCAGTTGTCCCGGACACTGCGTATCATCAGCTTTCTCTCACGTAGAAATAGTTGCGGCTGGCTTACATGTTACTGTAGTGGGCTGATATTCAGTTGTCGTGAAGGTAGTAACCTAAAATTGCATAGCTCGTCAGCGTCGGTCCAAACACTACACCAAATCCTGCAACAACTTGTACGCGCTCAAGTTTCAAACTAGCAAAGAAAGCCTGTATATTTCAAAGCAACTTTGCGAGTGCGATCTAGCTAGCAAAGTAGCCTGAAGACATCCAGGCTACCTTTTGATAGCTTCTTTGCAGCGAGCGCGCATGACTTCTTGCAGGATCTATGGTGTTTGGATTGGAGCTTAAATACCGATGTGTATGTCGAGGTAGTGACGCTAACGCTAATTGACGTTTCTACAACCGTCGTAGGCACCTGAGTAGGGACAAGAACTATCTCCGTGGTAGGTTGAAGGCTGACCTCGGTTGTAGGTACGAGCGAGATGGCCGTTATAGTGTACGTCTACCAGAGTTAGAAAAGTCCCCGCGGAAGACGCGGGTAGCTCACAGTAGTTGAGTATTCTATTATCGTACTGTTCACAGTCGTGGTTGGACCAGTGACGTGGTGTGTGGTGGTCGACGTTGATTTCTGCCATATTTGTAAGTATAAAGTACTTCAGGAGCGTCTTGGAGCTAAGATGTACCTCTGTAATTACTTGAGTCTCCGTTTTTGTCTCTGTACAGGTGGTAGTGAGAATCGAAGTCCGCACTTGGGTGACTGTTCTTGTTTGTGTCAGGGTCGTTTTCTTTGTGACGGGAGGCCGCGGGGAGCAATTTCCATCCGCCGTTGAGGTCGAGAAGATAGATGAGGCTAGACATCCGTAATCCTGCGTGCATGCCTCGTCGTATGTCAGTGCTTGGAAGAGTTCTTCCACAGCTGGTGTTGTGGATGGGGCGGGCGATTGCGTTGCTTTCATACCCAGGCCAGTATTATTGTTCTGAGCGCAAGCTACACTGGTCAATACCAGGAGCAAAGGCAAGTAATTGCGCATTGTCAAAGTGAAGGGCTGCTACGTCGATCAAACGAGTTGCACGCGGCTGGAAGCTGAGTGAGTCAATTATGCACGTGACGCCATTTGTTCAACTGCTAGGAGCTATTTAAGGGAAAACAAAGCTTGCTCCGAGATAGAAAAGGTAAAAAAGGCGCAATATTACACGCGTAGTGATAGTGTTGGCAGTGGAATCAATGGAATGAATATGAGGAAAATCAGGTGAAGGACTACATGAGGCATTCTTTGGGGAATCACATACCTTGCTAGGAAAGATGGGGTGATGGCTGAAGCTCGGGAGAGGGAAGAAACTGGCAGCACCAGGTGACTATAAGACAATGACGAAGCTAGCGCGAGACCTGCATATGAAGGTAGCATGCAATTGCTCTGGCGAGGCTGGGCTAACTGAAGTTTCGCCCACAGTCCTGTGTATCAGGGTATAGACATAAGATAACGGAAGCGGAAGAGCCAAGAGGAAGGCAGACATCTACCTGGGCACCCGCCGTTGTTGACTGCTCGGCCATGGCCGCAGCACAGGCCATGTTAGATCGGCTAGACCTCATTCAATCCACAGAATGAGACCGCGAGAGCTTGGATCGAATGCCAGATAGGGTGAGGAATCAGGCTCACATCATCGAGGCGGTCGGGCAGCCGTAAAAAAACGCGGGATGTGATCAAGCGGAGAGATCTGGGGCCGCGTTGAAGTCCCATCCTGGCGACTGCTGTCATGGATTACATAGAAGCCGCAGATAGCCCGCAACCCGCCTCGTATGAACAAGCAACTTGCACTCCGTGATCGCCAGTGGTACATATTGGCGCCAGGCGGTGTTCTGGGGGCTGAAAGTCTCAACGAGTGAGACGCCACGCTCGCACTGGCTGCACGCCACGAATGCGATCGCTGTTTTTTGGGCATGGCTGCTTTAGTCGTGATCGCCCAGAGTTATCCATATAGTGTTGTGGTTGTGGATAGGGCCCTGTGTGATGTGTGAGTGGAGAAGCTTGCACGTGAGAACTAGTGCCCGTGTGCGCTGTGGAAGAGTGGGGCAGAGGATGGTGCCATTGGCCATTGACTTGCGCTGAGTAAGATCGTTGCGGCGCGGTATCTTCATCCAGTAATATCGCAAGAAGTCTTTGTCTTGCCAGCCACCACAACATGCAGCCTCTCTGCGACCCTGCTGAACAGACGATTCACAGCCAGACTCTCATGTCAGGGCTCGCGATCCTTCCGTGCCCAATTCTTCCCCAATCCGAAACTTGGTGCTGGCCACTAACCTGTACCCTTTCACCGGTATCGTCTCACCCAGTCATGTGTGAGCACGCTCAAGGTGATATGCAACCTCAGGGTGCCCTTTCTATGTTGTATCGCTCTTACCCCGCCTGTCACACTTCAACCGGTCGTGCAAGATCCTGTTTACCCGCTCCAAGCAATGATCGTTCGGCCCATTTTCTATTGAACGCTACGCGTTTTGCCCTACATCATCGTGGCTCAAATTCACAGTCCTGCCCACTATTAGCTCTAGCTGACGTGCCGGCGAGGCTACCGCTATTAGGGCCAAACAACCAACCCAGTGTTAGTGCGTCTTACAAAATACTCATCTTTTTGTCTCCAAATCCTTGTTAGTACTCGGTCGTCCTCCAGCTCTTTCCTCGTTTCGCTATGCTCAATCGCCTATAATGTACTTTGCAAAGCGTGAACAGCCGCTACCTCTTCAGCTGCCATACGTTCTGAGCCCCAGTGGGACCTTCGACGGAAACGACGGAAAATGGTCGACATTTATCATCAACATCGGCGATGATGGCTCAGGCCGAGGCCAAAACTTCAAGGTGCTCATATCAACGTCTTCGCCACTCACACAGGTACCGCAACAGACAGCATGGTGCACCACTGATGACTGCGCGCGAAGCCGGGGAATTATGCTTTTCGACGGCAGCCAGTCCCTAGGCTTCAACAGTGCAAAGTCATTGCAATGGAAGGATACAGGCAAATACACAATTCCGCTTCCGAGATGGTGGCCAACAGCAGATGGTTTGACAGTTAACGGCAGTGCGAACCCAGCCGCAGTTTGGGGAGTCGGCAGTGTTGGCTTGGGCGAAAGCTCGCTGCAGAGTGATATATTGATCAATCAATACGTTGTCGAGTACACCGTCGCAGACTTTTTCATGGGTTCCTTTGGTCTGGCGGTGGGAGCAACTGGTCCACTACATGCAGACAAGCCAACCTTTATAGACAATTTCTACGGGAGTGCACACAAGATCGCGAGTCGTTCATATGGATATACTGCTGGAGCTTTTTACCGTAAGTACTCCATCTCCGTTCCCGAATGCTTGCATCTGGCAGTTTTCCTGTTCAGAATATTATTCATGCTGTCAGTCCGTCCAAACTCAGAGCGCGGCCACTTTAAAATATCCGCAGGGTATTGATACTAACAACGTGCAGGGAACAACAAAAATGGAGTCTTGGGCAACCTTGTTCTGGGTGGTTACGATAAGTCCCGGTTGACAGCGCAAGGCACATCGATCGCCATGCCGAACGAGAAGAACACCACACTTGCTGTAGGTGTACAGTCCATCCTCTACGCGCCGAAGCAAAGCGTCGGATCCATATCTCAATCGTTTACATCGCGAGGGTTTTCTGCCGTAATCGACTCTACGCTCCCGTATCTGATACTGCCAGATGACATTTGTGATCAATTCGTACTCAATTTCAGGCTGGGATTTGACAAGGATACGAAGCTGTTCACTGTCAACGAGTCTTCGCATAATTTCAACGTGCAACAGGACGCTAAGGTATCCTTCAAGATTGGCGCGGGTCCCCAAGACAGCACTGACTTTGCATCTATCGTTCTACCATACGCGGCATTCGACCAGCAATCGAACTATCCCCTTACCAACGAGACGACACCATACTTCCCTATCAAGCGATCAGAGAACGGCATGTTTGTTCTAGGCCGCACATTCCTGCAGGAGGCCTATATCATTGTCGACTATGAACGGTCCAACTTCACTGTCGCCCCTGCCTTGTTTTCTGAGCCGATGCCAGACCAGAGTCTCGTGACAATATTCAACAAGACATACACAGTAATCCAGCCTCCATCAAATTCCGGCGGGGGGCTTTCTAGTGGTGCAATCGCAGGGATCGTTGTTGGTATTGTTGTCGCATTCGTCATCGCGGGTATCGGAGCCTTCCTGGTTTGGAAAAGACGCCTAGATACGAAGAAGAAAGCCACTGAAGACATAAAGACTACAGAGATCGACACAATGTTTGCTGGCAACGAAGTTAAGTATCGTCGCATCTCAGAACTTACTGGGTCTGAGGCGCCGCAATCACCAAAAGATTCCACGGTTGGATACTACACTGCCGACCACAAGTCGATCCCACCAATCAGCGAGTTGTCACCGGAGAGTACACCCGCCGAGCTTTACAGTCCCCCACCTGAAAGCCGAGATACGTTTGATGACTACTTCATCGCTGGCGGAATGCGACGGCGCGGTGCAACAAGTAACCGCGACTCGTCGGACAACAACACAACGCACACACCTATCGCGGAGCTACCGGGAGAAGATATTCCGCATTTGGTTCCTGTTCAGCAGAAGGATGCTGTTAAATATCTGCACAGACCCCGACACAGCCGAAACCCCAGTAATGCCTCACTCTCTACGAATATCGCCGAGGTGCTAGCAGGCAAGCAGGCACAGGTACCCAAAGTCGGCACTGAGAAGTTGAAGCCATCACTGGAACCTGGGGGTCCTCCGACTGCCGAAGAACTAGTCACAGCGACTTCGGAGGCGCAGTCGGAAGATGCTCAGCATGAGGATTTTTCCAATGTAGAGCGACGGCCGTCGCACACCAGAGATCTAAGCGACACGACTATTCAAAGTAATAGCACAGCATTATCTCAACCTACACCCGAAGAGCTAGATCGCTGGGCGAAAAATGTAGATAACGAGCCAGCGCGGCCAATGTCTCCATAACGAAGAACGCGCGGAACACCTTGATAGACTTTGATGGAACGACGTTGTTTCGGTTTTCTGTATGGCTTGTGTTCGATTCTCTTCGCCTTTCTCACAACCTTCGTTTGGTCCGTTTCTTCAATGTTTTGCCCCGGTATTGAGAGGTTTCAGTGCACACATAAATTGACCTATGGAGCTTTTTATCGAATTTCGGACGATTCAACGATTATGATGCCCACTAGTACGTACGATCACTACAAATGTAACATAATCGTACACAGCAGATATTTGTTCTTATGCTCCTATATTAACTTCTTGTTCCGACATTCCACAGCGGCTGATGGTTCTCGTCCTGCGTAACATATATGTACTCCACACCCAGTGGCTAGCTCCCGAACAGTGGATTGTCTAGTACCCGACATTTTGGTGCGTATTACGACATTGAAGATTGTCAGCAATTGCAAAGTTGGCCCTCTCCGGCTAATGACTCGCAGCAAGAAATATCGAAGATCGCCGCTGCAGTTTGCACACAACATAATTTGCGTAACAAAATCCCTGAGCGCGAGCTAATCTCGCTCAAATCCCGGACTCAGACCTTCACATCACATTCAGTAACTGTTTCCTGCGGCCTGTGGACATGGTGTTGTGGTATCCACCAACACTTCTTTTATTGTCAGCAGCTACCGGAGCGGCACAGCACCGATTCTTACGAAAGGGATTGCAGAACGCGCTCGCAACTCATGCGAAAGTACCAGTGCGCCGTCTATACGCCGCCTTTCCTTGCCTTATATGATCTCAGCGGCTAGGTGCGTGCACCTGTCTTGCATGTGCTTTACGTGAGAGTGTGGCACAGCTACCGTCTTGAAAGTACGTGTATTCGGGGGGCGAATCTTTGCATGAACTGATTGATCACGACACGAGGCATGGGCCGCAAACCGGGCGTTTGTCGACGTGGCACTGGTAGTGAGATCGGTGTAAGATGTCGGTGGCCTTTTATAAATCTGAATGGGACGATATTGAGAGAGCTGAATGCGGCGAATGCAGTGCACGTGCGGAGTGCCTGATGGCTTGCCGAGTAAGCGATATGGTAAACGGGCGTATATACAAATCCTTTATATTGCGAAGGCGAGATCAGGTTCTTGGCGCACATGCACTTAATGTCACTTAATGTAACATCAAGTTTTGGCAGGTGGCATCACAATTATAGCAATGATTATTGCTGAAAGTACATTGTTATTTCTACGACTACGCAGCAACCAAGACGGTCTATTGTTCGTACTGCCGATGGCGCAAATACCGGTAGCCGCTGCGTGTGCGGGTAACCGAATATGAAGACCCGATGGGAATCGACCCGAGCCTTGCTACCGCTAGATAACTGTAGGTCCATATCACCGATCTCGCACCCCTAAATTTCGAGCTGTGCCACTCTTATGCGTTTTGTAGCAGCACCTTTATACACTCTCCGCACTTCTTCAGGACACCGCGTTCATGCCAACGCAGTGCCAAGAGACAACTTTTACCGTAAGCGCCTTTAAGCAGCGTCATCCGTAGAAGGAACACTATTGCAATTTGCGAACATTCTAGAGCGCGGCTTCTGGTCCTCCGCTGGTATTGTAGCAAGCATTTGCTGTGCGTATGGTATGCCTGATGAGTGTTCGTAGGGCTGGGAAGGCCCAACATGCGGCTGCCTGTGAGGTATCGAGACTGGAGGTTGTTTTGTATAGGGTGTGTGCATAGAAGCACCCTCCTTGTACCGGAGAAAATTCGTGAACATGGTCCAAGACGCAACCTGGTTAAGGAAGGATATCGGCCATTGTATGACCGACACCCAGCTCTGATCAACGCCTTCGTATAACGACTTCATCAGTCGCTCACTCCATCCTTCCATGAAGAAATATCGCGGTTCCGACGCGTATAGGATCGTGGTATAGTACATGAGGATCACAAGGGCACCTGGTTGCCTTTGCCGTACGTATGAGAGGAAGGTAGAACTCAAGTGCAAAGGCCAGAAGAACAAGAATCGCAACTCCCGATTGTCAACGCGAGGAGGCATTGACATCTGGAGTCCGGGGTTGAAGTGCGCAATGGTATCGAGGTATAGTTTTCGGTCGTGCTCGGAAAGGTCACGTTTGCCTTCCACGAACGTGACTAATGTGGGTATGTGTTGCAAAAGCTCTTGTAGCATAGGCTGTGATGGGATAGACTCTACTGAGTCTTTGAACATTGGTGCGAGGAACGACTCCATGACTTGTTTCTGTGCAAGTGCGAGCACGTTACCCATGCCTTGCATCAGGTTGAAAATGTTGACGATTCCATCAATAGCGTCTTGTGTAGTGGCAGTAAAGGCGAATTTGGCCTCAAACCCTGTTGAGGCGAAGACGCTCAGGGTGAGTAGGGTCGAAGTAGCGACAATTGCTGCAGCTTCATGGGTTGTAACATTGTGTAGCCTCTCTCGGATGCCGCGAATTGCAAGATCTTGGTGATGGACACCGAAAGCATAGTACTCCGCACATTTTTCTAGCTCCTTCTCTTTATGCGCCTTGTGGAATGCGGCGAAAGCTAAGATCTCATGCATCATGAAAGCATGCTTAACAGCTTGTTGTGGGCCGTCAATCATCCATACTTGTCGCATATCTTCACGCTGTGAAAGCTCGCCATACGCTTCTGTGGTCCAATGATGTCTGCTGAATGATTAGGGTTTGACTCTGAATGGGCCACGCCAACTTACAGCAGCTCCAGATCCCGTAGCCATATATCCGACTGAGATGCTTCATCCCGGTGCATGAACCTAGTCAAGAAAGGGAATTCATCCTCTTGTGAAGCTGGCAACTCTTTTTCTGCGACTGCCGATACAGAGGTTCTGGGTTCAGAAGGTGTGGTCAGCGGATTGAGCGCATGATCTATTAGTAGCGAGGGTGATGAAGTTGACGAAGTTGACGAAGAACCCTGGAAGTTGATTAGCGAATACCGATGACATGAGCTTCTCAGTCGTACAGCTACGGATTGATCAGTCGATGGCTGATATGCGCGTCCTGACGTACTACTACTGCCGGCGGAGGCAGCCGGAGCCGGAGACGGGGGTGCATCAGGGTCCCACGTGATAAGGCTACACGGAACGCCATGGCGAGCGCAGCTTGAGCACGGCTTTAGTTCATCGCACTGGGTTGAATGAGCGTTGGTTTTGAGTTTATTGAACACCTGTGTAGTGGTACTGGTGACTACCCTACCTTGACATGACGAGTCTTGCACTGTCTGCAGCCTAATCTTGACCTGCAACATATTACACTGTTAGACGGGGGCCAAATTCATGGACATTGGAACGAGAATATTGCGCACGAAAGAATTTCGCCTTCGTGAGTACGGATTGGGTAGTGGGGTAACAGGTACCGACTTTTTGTGCCCGAGGCGTGGCATTGAAAGTTTATCGAGCCGTCCCCAAGGTTTCGGGTTGCAAGAATGGACGAATAAGCTGGATGAACCCCGGTACTTGCCGTGATGGTGTCGATGTTAATCGTGAAATGAGGCATAAAGCGAACGCGAAGAAGACGGGTGGTGTTTGTGCGCTGTGCAACAGTTTTTGTGCAAGGATAATCTCGCGCTATGCCGTCTTTGCTAATAGCAATGCAAGGTCAGAGGCCAGGTTCGGTCAAGTAGTTCGCATTCGCATTGCAAGTCAAATGTTGGTGTCTTCGATAATCGTTCCTGTCTAGCGGGCATGCACGGACTACACGCCGGCACGACCGCGGCGGCAGTTGAAGGGCCCGGCTCGTTCCGCTCTTGAAGCAATGTCCATCATCATACCGACTTCCCATCGATGCATTTTTTGTGTGGGTACGCGCAATATCCAGAACCATTACCGATGATATGCATGCTGATGGGTTCCCACAGTCAATGACAACGGGACCGACATGGCAAAACTCGACGGCCTACCAACGGTGCATATTACTTCGAGATCTTTTAGTATCACATCATCGTCGCCGGGACAATGAATAAACAGTTTGAACTCCACGGTGTAGCCAAGGCCAGAGTGGGCGACACAGTGTCGTGGTCCTTTTTATTGCTGTTCTGGTCTCCGACAATCTTACCAAGACGCATCGACCTTCGGAGCAATTCGACGTAAGATATTGGAACTTCGGTTTAGGGATGTTTCTATCTCTACACAGTCGTTATATGCTATGACTCTAGTAACAGCGACTCAGGGCGAGCGATACGGTTCCTCGGCGTCATGAGCCCGGAAGATCACAAAAATAAGTTATAGATGTGACAGTAATTGGGGCACCGTGAGTCCAATATCGATATTTACTGCCTCGCTCTTTCCGTGTCGCGGGACGCCACATGGGCTGCATGTCTGTAAGCGAGGCCATCACCCCGCAAACACCACATCTTATCAGGGCGCTGCAAGATAATTATGGCTGCCTATGACGTGAGATGCAATTCTCTTGGGGCGTATGATGCGAGTGTGAGGCATCGACCATACCATGCTTTCTTGCATATCTTCCTTACCTGTCCAACAGAATATATATTTTAAGGGCCTTCAATCACGCATACAAACATTAGAAGTGGTGCGCATCAGCATGGAAGAGAAAGTGACCCTCAAACTCGACGACAACACCGACGTCGCGGCACATGCATTACCAGCTACCAGAGAGAAGAGTATGGACACAAAGGAAATTCAACTCGCGAGCCATGACGCAAAACAAGAGCTAGAAGGCTCTGTGCAAGCACAAGATGCGCATCGAGGCGACATCGTGGACTGGGATGGCGAGGATGATCCAGACTTTCCCATGAACTGGTCAAACATGTGAAAATTCAAGAACATCTCTGTTATATGTTATTGCACTTTCTTGACGTAAGTGTTCTCCGCGTATATACGATCTTTTTTCACTCGTGGGTTAACGCATCTTCCAGACCGCTCGGCTCAACGATGTTCGCACCAGCGATCCAGCAAGCGATGCTCACCTACCACTCTACCAACCCTCTTCTGACCTCATTCGTGGTATCGGTTTGGATTCTCGGGTACTTCTTCGGCTCACTCTTCTTAGGCCCGCTCTCTGAGTTGTATGGAAGACTAGCAGTTTACCTTGTTTGCAACGTCTTGTTTACGGTTTTCAACATATGCACCGCAGTATCGCCTTCGCTTCTAGCCCTTGTTGTGTTCAGGTTCCTTGCTGGCACATTTGACGGCTGTCCGATCACTATTGGTGCTGGAACTTTTGGAGACCTCATCCACCCACGCAGCCGCGGCAAGATCATCGCGATCTGGTCATTTAGGCCAATTATAGGGCCGATTTTAGGCCCCATAGCAAGAGGGTACCTCTGAGAGTCAGTCGGCTGGCGCTGGATTTGCTGGACACTAGCCATCGCCTCGAGTGGGCGCCATCGCATCCTTCAAATTCCAAGCAGAGACGTATCCACCTACACTACTAGGGAGGAAATGTAAGAAGCTTCATAAAGTGACGGGAAATCAAGCGCTCAGAACGGATATAGACGTGGATCGCAAACCTTCGCACGTCTTCGGCCGCGGCATCATTCGGCCCTTGAAACTGCTCTTTATCTCGCCTACCGTCTCGATCTTGTCCATCTATGCCGGAGTCGTGTATGGCTTCACTTACCTTTTTTTCACTACATTTACGCTTGTGCTCCAAGTTCAGTATGGCTTCGGTACCGGGGCGATCGGCCTTACGTACTTGGGGCTAGGGGTTGGCTCCATGCTTGGACTCGGTGTTGGTGGCTATGTCTCGGACAAACTTTACCGCGAGAAAGCCGTTGACGGTCATATGAAACCTGAATATCGCATCGTACCCCTGATACCTGGCGCTTTCTTTATCCCAGCTGGGTTGTTCTGGTACAGATGAACCAACTTTTATAAAACTCACTGGATATCACCTGAGATCGGTACGGTGCTGGTGGGTACCGGCGTCAGCCTGCTCTTGATGTGCGTATCCACCTACTTCATCGATGTGCATCCACGTTACGAGGCTTCCGCGACAGCTGCTGCTACTGCTGTTTGCTCCTCGATCGGAGCCCTGGTTCCGTTATTCGGGAGAAGCATGTACAAAGCCCTGGGGTTGGGCTGGGGAAATAGCCTGTTGGGAATTTTGACGCTCGAGATGGCTCCTCTACCGTGGTTATTCTTCAAGTACGGCGAAAAGATCCGAACATACCCCCGGTTTCGACCAAGCATGTGATCTCAGTGTGGTTTTTTTTGGAATCTAACGAGTATGCCAATCATGATTGCCATGAGTCAGCCAAAAGCAGTGGACAAACACTAAACAACAGTATAATGCCTGATACGTAGTTCATCCGCCAATTTTTCCAGGGTTCCTGGTCTTCTTAATCTAACAATTAATTGTTTCTCTTCCGTGAGAGTGAATCGAATATACAGTAGTAATTCGTAAGACCAAGCTTTTTCAATGTTCGGCGTTCCCGACCACGGGATCAAAAGTTAAGAAGAAGCACGAGTAACAGCAGGTACAGATTACGGTCCCCACTGTCATCCCAGGATGATCTCGTATGTCTTTTCCTACCCTCTGTCTTACTTCCTCTTGCTGTAGTCTAGCAATCTTAAGACACATCATCGACCAACCACTTCGCATCTCGACTTCCTCACCTCATCGCATCTAGTCCGAGGGTATCTAGGCTTATCTAAGCGGCTAAAATTTTATAGAGATACCGTTCACGAAGTATCACCTATTACTAAGCGCCGTGGCTGCGTCTCGAACGGCGAAGCTCAAGTGACCGAAAAACGTCTTCACGCCAAAGACAATCTCAGCAAGGTCATTACAATATGGGGAAAGCTCGCAGCTCCTGTAAACGGCAAATTCTCCATCACATCAAACTACGAGGGTGAAGAGGTAGAAAACTGCGGCTTCGGCTCCGACACCAAATAAGAATACGAAGAGGATGACAGCTACGATGAGGATAAACAGAGATACAAGTTCCTAGTAGACCTCCCCACTTTTGAACATAAAACAGCCCCCAGCCACTGTATACCCGCAAGGTCCTCTTCAGTATAGCGAGCCAACCGAGATGAAGAAGCCTATGGCACAGCATAGGCTGAAGTTCTTTAAAATTCAATGTGCGAGTATCATATTCAAAGTATGGGTCGCGCCAAAGATGATTGAGAAATACGAAAATAACGCGTCCGTTAACTTCGTGACACGATTTGAGAACAACGGGCGGTGCCGCATTGTGGAAGCACAAGTCTTTTATACTTGCACAATGTGTCAGCTATGTGAGCTCCATGGCCCCAGTATAGAATAGTCCCAGGTTTCCATCAGATTGTTGTTCATTTCACAAACCTTCACGTGTTTGCCCTAGATAGGTTTGCGCGATTCTCTCTTAGTACATGGGTCGATAGCTCCTTAGCGATCAATACATCATGATCATTCCTACTCACTTCCCTTGACACAATGTGTGCTTCCCTTAAACAGCTATATAAGCCACTCTCTACAATCAGAAGACTAAGTCAATACTCGACCAAGTTAACACACGAAAACAACTTCAACTAACTCACGAAAATGACCTCAACTAACATCCCGGACTCTTCCATCAGCACAGTGGCTGGCCTTTTCGCCATCATGAATCGCCTGCAAATCCTGACCGAAGCTAAGTCTCCAAACCCCGATGAAGGCGAAAAATTCGGGCCTAGAGAGGAGGAATACGACGGACCTAACGGACCTGAAATTCCGGACGACGCGAACGCTAGAAAAGAATCACCCCCTGGAGAGCACAACAACGACGAAGAGCAAGATCGCGCCTACGAATACAAAGTTGAACTTGTCGCTTTCGAGAATGGACACCAGAACAACCCAATGAACACACGTTAGCTTCTTGAGTGAATTCGGTGCATAGAGACGTCATTCTCG
>ML976014.1:41794-112120 GCA_010015635.1 Clathrospora elynae
AGGAGGGGGTCACCTTGCAGTTGTTGAGCGGCTGCTCCAAGAGAAGGCTGATGTCAATGCCGCAGCAGGGGGTGGTGGAAGAACAGCACTGCAAGTAGCAGCAGGAGAGGGTCACCTTGCAGTTATTCAGCGGCTGGAATACTTTCAAAATCAAGTTAGGGTTAGAAGCCAAGAATAGGAACAGGAAGCAGCAGGAATCGGCCAGTGGTCACCCACCTTACTACTAGTCTGCCAGTTTCCTTTTGAATTTATCCTCACCAAACGGGAAGCGTTGCATTTATTTTTCCATGGTCACAAGTTGATTGTTCGAATTATTTTACATTATGCAATGATCGCAAAAGCTCCGTGAATGTTAGTGAGAGGTCGGTGATACACGGCTCTCTGCACTCGATATGCCCCCTAGATTTCCTGTCGTTACGAGCCCGAGACATATGTCGCTGTATCCATCATCTCCCGATAAGGTGCAAATACAACGACACAGAATCGACTTCGAGCATTCAAATGTGACATCTCCAATCTTACCAACGAGGCGCCCGCCCAGATCATCCAAGATGCGAATAAGGCGATGGAAATTAGGATGATTGCCAACGACACTGACTCCAGCCTGCAGACCTTCAAATGGCGTCCTCAAAATCGAAATCTGTGCACTTCACGGTTATTGATGTGCATGGCATCTTCTGGGTCCCTTTGCCACCTTTCACTACTGATAGCAATGTGGATCTAGTCCGCAACGTGGTCGAGTTCTACATCCAGAACAGCCGAAACATCATTCTCGCGGTCCTGCCTTCCAATGTCGAGATCACAACCCAAGAGACACTGAAGATGGCGAATAAGCCTGGTCCCGGCGGAATGCGAACAATGGGAGTACTCACCAAAGCTGGCCTAGCGACTGAGTTGGCAACTCAAAATGCGATCAAAGATCTTGTTCTAGGAAAACGCAACGTACTGCGATTGGGCTACTATGTTGTGAGGAGCAGCAGTGCAGATGACCAGCAGTCCACTATCTCTGATCGATCTGCCCAAGAAAGAGCCTTCTTTGGCAAGCCTGCATGGCACGAGGCAGCGGCTTCAGGAAGGTGTAGTATTGGATCGCTCAAGACCCGCCTCCGCGACCTCTTCATGAGCATCTCAAAGAAGGAATTTCCACACGTAAAGGCTGATGTCGCGAATCAGTTAGGTCAGTGTCGAAGCAGATTATCGAGTATGGGGCCATCCCGCACCGAGCAGAGTTATCAGAGGATGTATCTTGGGAGACTAGGATCTAAATTTCAAGCGGTTACTCAATGCGCATTGAATGGCTACTACGACAGCGAGGCAACTTTCAGAGAAGTGCCTAGCCTGAAGCTAATCACAGCTGTTACGAAGATGAACGAGAGGGTTGCAAATAATTTCTGGAAGAAGGGCCATAAGCGACACATTTCGCCCGACTAGAATGACGAAGGAGTGGCCGCGCACGCTCAAGTCGAGCACGACGACAACACATCCGCTGAAGCTCTCTTGCTACCTTAACCAGAACGTCACGACATTGTTGAGACAGACAGCTACGAGTGCCCGAAAAAAACGGCGTTCAATAATGATTCAATCATGGATCACATTGAGAAGGTGTACCAACTAAACCGTGGGCCAGAGCTAGGAACAATAAGGACAGTCACTCTGTCTCAAATTAGCGCATACTAATAATGTTGCTATATAGTTCTCAGGATCAATCCTTTCTGCTACGTTCAGAGAACAGTCCAAGAAATGGAAGCCGCTTGTGCTCGCACATATCAGCAGGTCGATTGGGCTTGTCCACGATTGCATCTTTAAGCTACTCACTCATGTCTGATAAGCAAGTTCGAGAGCAGCTGTGGGAGACGGTCCACCTCGAAGAGCTTCGTAAATCTTATGTCCGGGCAATGGGGCAAGCCCGCTTTCCGTTGCGGATTGAATAACAGGGCCGGCCATCCACGTACAACTACTACTTCAACTGGGAAGTCCAAAATAAACGCCAGGAACGCATCAAAGAGGCCACTAAAGCAGAGGCCGCTACCTACACTTCCAGTAAGGGGGTCAAACTTACTTCCATCACAAGCCTTCAGAATTTGGTGATCAACCAGGATGACGCGCAACAGATACCGGAGGATAAACTTGATGTTCTCGCCAGCTACTATGCGGTATCTAGGCAGCGGTTCGTCGATACTGTATGTAGACAGGTTGTAGCTGGCGCGCGCTACGTACTGGTTCCGACACTGCGCCATCATGAATTCGATCGAGGGCCGAGTCCAACGACCACCGTGTTCCATATGTGTCACGAATTGCTACACATCGACCGAAGTGCACTGTCGCCGGGACAGCTTGACGCGTTGAGAAAGATGAGTAAAACAGACTGAGGTTTGGTGTTAAGGTCGAAAGTCCACTCCTCGGCAGCCAATGAGGACGTACCGGAATCTTGGCGCCACTAATCCACGCCAAGCCCACGATCGCCAGCAATCAATTTTGAACCTCGAACTTTTCGGTGCTCACGACACTCCTTCGACCTCACCACCCACAAACCAACGCAGGATATCCACTTCTTTGCGCTCCTCCCACATCCTCCAAAATGTCTGCCACTACCGTACGTACAACCGCTTTGCTGTACTTTGGGCGCGCTTGCGCGCCCTCCCACACAAGAACAGTAGGCTAAGTACTTTCACCACATTGTAGAAGCGAAGCACGGCTAGCAAGAAGGGCCAGAAGATCACCAAGAAGTTCATCATCAACTGCTCGCAGCCCGTCAACGACAAGATCTTCGACATCCAGGCGTTTGAGAAGTTCCTGCACGACCGCATCAAGGTCGAGGGCCGCACCGGCAACCTTGGCGATGTCATCCAGATCAGCCAGCAGGGCGAGGGCAAGATCGAGGTCATTGCGCACCAGGAATTCTCCGGTCGCTACCTGAAGTACCTGTACGCATACTGAGGGGGACGTTGTTGGGTCGAAGGCTGACGATACGATAGCACCAAGAAGTTTCTCAAGAAGCAGCAGCTCCGTGACTGGCTCCGCGTCGTTTCCACCTCCAAGGGTGTCTACGAGCTCCGCTTCTTCAACGTTGTCAACGACGAGGCTGAGGATGATGACGAGTAGATATACAACTCGGGATACCAGTATGGCTTGCGGATGTTCATGGTTCGGAAAATGGGGAAATGAGAGATGTCTACACGGCATATAGCACGATCTAATGAATTGATGCATTTGCCGACAATTTCAGGATACCTGCATGAAGATTCTTCGGAGAACTTGGATGTGCCCGCCGCTAGTGTCCGACTCCGTGGATAATGACCAAGAAGTCTGAGTGAAGATGTAGCTCAAGAGTACCTAAACTTACTAGCTGACCTAGCTAGACATCAGCGCTCAACCGACGCCACGTGAGCCCGAAAAGTAGCTTGCAAGATCTTCCGCACCAGAGCTAGCAAAGCGCGATAGAACACCTACCCGTCGCCGCGCTTTGGTTCAGTTGCGGACTGAAGCTAAAGTTTACGTCCATGGTTTATGCCTGTATACGGTCTGTGGATATCGACAAGTGTAACATCTAATAGGAATCGGGCACGCAACCCAATGGCACAGTCAAGGTCTCTAGAAGTGTATCAGAACACTCTGTCAGGCATGCAGCATCAGGTCCGGTGGAAAAGAGTCCGAGAAGAAGAAAGGCCACTGCGGGAGGGCCATGTGTGGCATGACGTCGTCTTCGAGAAGTACCTACCGAATCGGCCCGTTTAGGAAAACTGAAGGATCAGGGCTTGACGAGACGGCGAAGAGCCGCAATGCAGGGCGATGATGGCGCACACAAACAAGCTTCATGACGACTGAAGGAATTATGTTTGTGCAGTCGAGTGTAGAAGCGGTGAAGACGTTGTTCATGTCGCCAGCATGGTGCCATGGCACGTTCCAGATGCGATTGGGTAGCGCCAGTCGCACGCAAACTTTCGACATGGTGACTCTAGAGCATGCGTGGCATGCTGAGCAAGCCCGTATGGTTGTTACAAACGGGAAGCCCAAGCTTGTGAAATGGAGGCCTGCAAAGCTTGTCGATTAATTGCCTGATTGGGAATGACGTGATCTGATCGCCAAATCTGCGGACACCATGCAAGCGTCGCCGTTGTAAGCGAGGTATCGGGAAATTTGTAACCTGGTGTTTGAGCCATCTTGTCGACTCCAGGCGGCTCAGGTTCCTGATGCTCATCGGTCCTCTCCGACACTATGCTGGCGCGGCGGCTTGCGTGTTCTAAACGACGTCAGTGCCAACAATGGATTGATATCGAGTAATGGGTGGGTATTGGCCTATTCGTCGAACAGTCTGGTCTCCAACATGTGGATAATGGGCACGAAGCAGAGTCAGTATCGGGCCGGAGTACCAGAATGTGTAAAGAGACTGCAAATGATCTAGGGACATGTATGTGGAGAAGCCAGTCAGAGTTTCCGCCTGGTGCACGATGTTTGAGAAAATTTCGTCGCATTACATAACCGGCGCCTTGGCATATATGTTCGAATCGACAATGCTGCATCAACACGATTTAGGATCGATGAGGACGTTGTACAATTAGCAATGCGCAATATACGTATGTAAGGGGCTTCCAAGGTTCCGGCAAAATGTCAGGCGGTCGTACTGGCCGCGCCCTTTAAGAATGCGGAGAGGCCTTCCGGTGTTGCGCTTTCCGAGGAGATGCTCGATTGCTCATCCCCAGACTCGCCCTTTCCAGGTGATCACGACGCCGTGTGCGGGGAACAGCACATCAGGTGTGCGGCAACGAATAGTGTTCGGCGGACGCGCATTGTGCCGTGGTGAGCACCCCAGGGTTTTTGGGTGGAGACTGTTGTTACTATGATGATGCGTGTCGGAGTGAATGGCCGTCGGCGAGTGGTAGTTGTCGCCCGGTATTGCCCAGCACGGTGCGTTAAAGAAGCTGCTGAAAGCGGACATGGGCGAGAACCAGCGGTCAGCACGGCAGCGAGCGCGCAGTCGGTCTCTCAACAAGGGCGGGAATTGCTTGCATTCGCAGTGCAGCCGTGTTTGCTCGCAAGTTGACGTCTTCTTAAGTTTCCAGGCACGACAGCGCGGCGTCGCTCCCAAGGTTCCAGGCGATCACGAGAGCGGCAGTCTGTGCGCGCCTGCCTCCTGACCCTAAAATTGCGTGCGCTTGCAGGGATGCGCTTACCGCAAAAGGGTAGCGCGGCGTGTGAAATGCTTGTCTGGTGTTGCCGATGAAATCATGCCAAAGGCGCACGACGATCCAGTCATCGAGTTTCTCTCATGTAAAACTCACTCGGGGCTCTCTCCCTCGGTGTAAATAAAAGGCTTTGCACTCCCCAGCACTCTCTGCAATCGCCTTGACCCCCAGAACATGTTCCTGCCACAAGAGCTCATTAACCACCTCAACTCGCACAAGCTCAACTCTTGAACGTCGCCGTATTCATCGCGCAGGCCTGCATACCGCTTCCCGGTCCACCACATTACCACCATTGGACAGCGTCTTATCTCGCAGATTTTCGCCCACGCCATCCACTCACGTCAATCAGCCTCAGCCCTACACCAGCTCCCTTATCAAGAATGCCTGGCCGCCTGCTGAGCACCTTTGCAAGGGTGGCACCCACACCACTGCCGAAAGCGGACGCCGGCAAAACACACCCACAATCGTTCTTCTATCCTCCCAGCTACGACTACGAGGCTCCCCCGGTAAAATCAAAGACAAGGTCAGAAGAGTCGCTCGTCATGGACATCTTCAACCGCCACAAGCATGACAAGCATGCCAAGCCCCACGAGGGTGACAGAAAAAGCCCCAAGGTGGAGGCGCAGGGCGCCGCATCCATGAACATGAACGTGGAGTCACCTCCAATCGTCTTCTACAACAGCGCGCAAGCATCAACGGGTGCCATATTTTCGGGCCAGCTCTTGATCAATGTCCACGACCCGTACGTCACGGTAGACAAGTTCGAGATGCGCTTGCTCGCCATTGTCACCACAAAGAAGCCCGTGGCCCCACACTGCTCCGACTGCAGCATCCAGACCACCGAACTCCACAAGTGGGAGTTCCTGACACACCCAACGTCGCTGCGCCACGGCCCACACAGCTACCCCTTCAGCCACCTGCTGTCGGGACATCTGCCTGCGACCACACATGGCAGTCTCGCCACTATCGACTATTATCTCTCGGCTGTGGCTACCACCTCATTGGGCAAAATCACCTACAAGCGCAACATCGACATCAAGCGTGCCATCTTTCCTGGAAATGAGAAGCACTCCATCCGCATCTTCCCACCCACGAACCTTACCGCTTCCGTCAAGCTACCACCGGTCATCCACCCGATTGGCGACTTCCCTATCGAGATGCGTCTGACCGGCATCGTCCAAAACAAGACCGATTCCCAGACCCGATGGAGGCTGCGCAAGCTCAACTGGCGCATTGAGGAGACTCAAAAGTTCATCGCTCCAGCGTGCCCCAAGCACATCTCCAAGGTCGGAGGTGAGGGCAAAGGTGTTCTCCACGAGGATGTCCGCGCCATCGCCAACGAGGAAGTCAAGACTGGCTGGAAGACCGACTTCGAAAAGGGCGAGATCGATGTCGAGTTCAGAGCTGCCTGCAACCCCGGTCTCAAGCCCCTCTCCGATGTCGAGAGCCCGAGCGGCATGAGCGTCAAGCACAACCTCATCATCGAGATGGTCGTCGCCGAGGAATGGGCGCCACTGAAGAAGCTCAGCCAAGCCACTCCTACTGGTGCCGCGCGCGTTCTCCGCACTCAGTTTCACCTTGTTCTTACCGAGCGCTCTGGCATGGGTATCGCCTGGGATGAGGAACAGCCTCCGCTCTACGAAGATGTTCCCATCAGCCCGCCTACCTATGTCGATGGCTGCGAATACCCCTTCTCCAACAGCAGCTCCCGCTCTGGAAGCTTCAGTCTGGAAGCTTAAACTTACTCTTGCATTTTATGCTTGATTTCGAATTCCCCTACCCCGTCTACGATTGACCGATCGGTCGTCTTACGAATCTCCTTACTGAGCCATTGATTTGACTTTACTTCGAGCGTCACTTAGTGGTGACTGCAGGATATACCCCCTTTTTGCAATTGGTTTTCGCGATCGTTTCTTGAGGATCGCCACTCTTGCCTTCTCATAGTATGGCGTTCCGGGGTCATTTGCTGGGTTGCTTGAGTTGAGCCCGTAGGGAGGCCCCTCTTGCATTGGGATTGATATACAGCTGGGCGTTTTGCTATTTCCCCAAAAGTTTCACATTTCATCATACCACATACTATAATCAAAACTTTAGTACATAATATGTGGTAAAAAAGTAGAATCAAAAGGCTCTACACAAGCAAGATTTACGCCTCTCTTACACTCACAGTGACAGAAAACTCGATCCCATAATTAATCACCCCTGAAATTATGTAAAACTCCATGTAAGACTTCTAACAAAGCTCGCGCCTGCTCGATCAACATCAAACCTTCACCGTTGCACCCAATGAATCCCGCACATGTACCTGAAAGTTTCACGATACTCGCCCCTACGAAGCCACAAGGGGAAAAGGCTCAACACGTTCCAGCTTCCGGGCCCATAATGCTCTCGGCTGGCCTAAAAGGTGGCAACGTGCACGCGCAGTGACACATAACATGCAGTATAGTGGGTACCTTACCTTTGCGGCTATTCTGCCGCGTCTATGCAGATGATCATACCATAATTAGGGCGAGCAGTTGGGTCCGGACGGCTGACTGTGTGTCTGGGGGTGGATACATAGGACAGGTTGCGGCCCTACGGGACGGGGATTTGCAAGGCAGCATTTTGGTGTTCAAGGAACAAAGCTGGGGGTTGTGAAGGAGTCAAGACTCTTTGTGGTTGGAAAGTTGAGGTCGATGATGTAGAGACGACACACACAACATGAAGAAGAAAAGAGCACGTTTAGATCTGTACGTTTTAATGTAAGCTCTCTCACACATGTATATATACTATTATTCCAACTTTACAATCTATTTCACGCACCGTTCATTTACTCACTTAAACCCTCCCCTTTTTTTTCGCACGAGCTGCATTATGAGCCCCAGTAATACACACCCTTTACCCTTGTCTTTCATCACAACAAGACCATATAAGCCCCTCGAAATACGCCCTCTGGTTCTCCTCATCATCCATGTCGCCATGAGCATCCCCATCCCAGTCAATCCAGATAAGGTGCGATTCGTCAACTTCTGGGATTGCAGCCGCGCGAGGCTTGAGGAAGCGATGACGTTGTCCAAGAAGGTCTCCGGAGAATTCATGTTTATTGGAAATAGCGATAACGACCAGATTGGGGTTGTAAAAGGTGATTGGTGTCAGTCGGGATCAGTGAGCGCTTCTTGAGCTAAGGTTTTCAAGTGTTCACTAACACATGAACAATCTACCTTGCGCAACACATTACCACGTGAATTCGGCAAACACCTGCAGCAACGAGGGGTCATCCACTCTTCAACATAATACTCGTATATCATCATCATAAAATATACCTAGATACCTAGGTGGTCCCGAAGAAAAGAATCTGTCAATCGGCTGGGAATGCACAGCGATTTCCCTCGTTACATATTGCCCCAAAACAACATCCGCAAGCCTCATCCATCCCGTCAACACGTTACTTTTGAACAGTTATTGTTTCTCTTCAATCGTTGCCATGTCCTCCCAAAACAGCCTTCACCACCCACTGCAGGCGACGAAGTTGTTGCCACTCGCGCCAGTGTGAGTAATCTCTCCCGCGCGTTGTCCAGCAGTGTTGAAGATGACGCGGTCTGCACCGGGGGTTCCTAAAATTTCCAGTCAGCATACAAAGTCCCCTGCAAGTTCATTCACAGTGTGGTAAAACTTACCACCGGTGTAAGCACCAGATGTCCTCAGCGGGAACTCTTGGTACGGGCCCTTGACAAGAAAGGTGAAGCCCTCGTAGTTGTTGTACGTGTGGGGGTACGTGGAGCTACCGGCTTCGGTGTCCTGGCTGTAGAATTTGTAGCCTGCGGTGCGTGCAGCGGAGGCTTGAGCGGAGGTGTAGCATGTTGAGCCACACTTGACGTAGCAGGACTGTCTTGCGTCGATGGCTGCGTCTTCGACGGGCGCCTCTGTGATCACCGAGGTGGGGAGAGCGAGGGTGATGGGAGCAATGAAGAAGAGGAGGCTTGCGAGGAACTTCATGATGGGCGATTGAGAGATTGAGAAGACGAGCGAATGTCTTGGTATGTTGTAATGAGGGACGGGCGGGGCTTGTTCGACCTGCTCTTCAAAAAGGGTACTACGACCAAGTCTTTATACTACTCACCTTCCACGACAAAGTTCCAGCGGTCGCCTCCGAACCTTCTAAATCCTAAAGTAGCAGATCATAACCTCGAATTGATTAACTCGGACGCAGGTGCTTGGCAACACATCGCCAGCCCATTCCAGAAGTAACATCAAGTCCGCGAGAGTTTACACTAACCTCTTCAATAGCCTATCACAGACTACCCCATCCGGCCCGGTTCCTGCACCGCCTAGACGCACGCTGCATCCATACTTGTTGCCATCCTCTCACGTTACTCCATCTCATTCGTCCATACACTCTCATCTTTCATGCAGGACCGCTACCAAGATTACCGGAACTTCAAGACCCCATGCTCCAAGCCAAGCAACCTCCGCAGATCAGGAAGGTACAAACAGCGATTCGCCGGGAGAGGACCGGAAACTAAATAGACATGTTTCAAGCAGCTTATCTGCGGAGATCTCGTAGTTGAGCACATGTGCGCTTTCGATAGGCTGGGTGTGTTTAGGGATCGACAGGGAAGCTCGGCAACTAGGGTTGCATTGGGCAGGTGGGGTGTAGGGTTTCTTCATGCAATAGGAGATCAACGACGGTAGTGTGAAGGTTGTATGGGGTAAGAAGCATGTAGTCTAGTTAAGTTGTTGTGGTGATGACTTGGCACGTTGTTGCTGCGATTGCTTTTGGATGGACAGACCCATCGTGGAGTAGCACCAACGTTTTCAACGAAGATCGAGCGAAACCTTTTGCAAGTATCTCTTCTTTTTTCGATTTTGTCTTTTGGCAGCACAGAAAGAGTTGCTTCGACGTCTCAATTGACTGAACACGATGGTATCCTCAGAGCATGTGGTAAGACTTGCCGATTGGTGAATTTATGGAGCCGATTCGATGGAAAGAATATTGCTGGGTTCAGAGTGTTGGGCAGGCCGAAGGGTACTATCACCTTACAGTGATCGAGAGATGGATTTTGAAGGCTACACTGTCGTCCTCCAAGCATCAGCCAACAACGCGCCGCCAGCGACTATCCCGCAAGCACCAACACCCCAATCACTCAGTAGTCCCTGTTCCATAGACCAGTGGAAAGTCATCGGGGCGTATGCGACGTTGGACGCAAGGTCTTTCCACCAAAGCCAGTTCCCCAATTGCTCTTTCCTCAGGGTTTCCTCTTTCCGTATCTTGTCTTCTTTCTCCCCATCCCCACCAAATTCTTCCATTTGCGTTGGTGGTGGAGATGTGTAGTATCGCATCACTCCCAACCTCACCAGCTCAACACCCACATACGCAGCCCAAAACCTCGAACTCCACAACCACCACCTATCCTCCCTCGCCTTGCCTACATCGCCCGTCCAACTCGCCGTCGTCAACACCCCTTTGCTAGACAAATATGCGCCATTCTCGAGCACCTGGAAGCCCACACACGACGCTATCGCCGCCCATGTCAAACTTCTCAACACCTTGTCCTTCCTACTCGCATCTACCGGCAACGGATCGCGGTATGTAGACCGCGCCCAAGTGTACATGCCCACCATCCCCCACAACCTTACAAAGATCCTGTAATCGCCTATTATATCCGCCAGCGCTTTCGAACTCCCTACTGCTTGCGCGATGAGCTTCGTGCTCGCTGGGGTTGGTAGCGTAGCGATAAGCGTTTCGCCCGGTAATAGTATGCCATCTGCTTTCTCTGCAATATCTGTGGCGATTTTTGCTAGTTTCCGTTCGAGGAGGCGAGAAAGCAGGGTGCGGAGGAGGGTGAGGGTGTAGGATATTGTGCAGAGGAGGGCGTCGGTACCGCTAGGAGTGGAGAGGAGCTTCGAGAGGCGGACGAGGTTCCTGTCTGTAGAGTGGGCGGCACTGGCGAGGTGTTTGAGGAGGATGAAGCGTAGTTTTTGCAGGAGAGTGGGGTTTGGAGGTGGGTATGGTGTTTTGTCAGGTATCGACGCAGACGACTCGGTGGGGATGGTAGGGTCGCTGGGGATCGTTGTAGTGGTTGGATGTGAACCCTCCATATTATTTGACCTGCACTAGCAGATCTCGGAAACGTGTATATGATATAACTCGTTGTTATCGAAATCTCATTGTGTTGTTGGCAAAAGAAAGATATATTTGACGCGCTTTTGGCCGAGGTTTGTCCAGAAACAGCTGGAGCGCGTCATCGGCAGGCACGTGAACCCCACATTTCTGGCATGTGATAATGGACCCTGAATGTCAACAACTAGCCTCTTTAGTTGGATTGTAATGCAAACAACACGATCAGCCGTACTACTATGCTCGAGTTCTGTAATCGTCGAATGCCGAACAAGCTTCCCACCAGCCACTGGCCTTTGACGCGATGAGGCTCTAACCCCTTTCGAATCGGACCGTGCAATGGATCCCTGTCCGTCCTCTCCAACAACTTCCCCATATTTCCCCACTCATGAAACCCAACACACGAGAGCCAGTCCTCTCGCCTTGATCTCTCACAAACCCAACCACCAACAACAACACACTCTCTCTACCACCCACCAGCACTACCAAAATGTCCACCCCCTTCTCCCCACCCCGCCGCCCGACCTACCCCCTCGCCCACGCCTCCCGCCGTAAACCCCGGCGCCTCCCGCTCGTCCTACGCTTCTCCAAAGGAGCAGTCCACGACATAATCCTCCTCCCCGTACTCCTGCACTCCCTCTTCACCGTCTTGATCGTCTACGTCGAGACGTACTACATGCACAACAGCATCTCCATCCCGGCCACCATCATCCCGTCCTTATCCATCGTCGTGGGCCTCATGCTCGTATTCCGTAACAGCACGAGCTACGACCGGTTCTGGACTGGGCGGAACTGCCTCACGACGATAGGCACGAGTGTGCGGAACCTAGCGCGGATAAGTTTAGTGAATGCTAGGGATGGACACGGGGAGAGTGGAGCGACAGAGGGGGAGAGGAAGGACACAGAGCGTATTGTGAGGGTGTTGATAGCCGTCTTGTTTGCGATCAAGCACAACCTACGCGCCGAATTTAATATTCCGCCTGCGAGCTTGGCGGCGCTGCCGCCGCAGTTGAGTCCGTATCCGAGGTCGGGCCCGGCGTCTAGGCGGCCGAGTTATGTGGATCGGAGTAAGTCGTTTAATGTAAGGGACTCGACGATGCTGGGTACGACGACGACAACTACGCCCCTGCTCGGGCAAGCGACTGCGATGCTGGAGAATGGCGATGGGACGCTTCCAACGAAGAAGGACGAGTACGTTTCCCTACTACCTGAAGGATTGATGGGCTACGAAGACCAAGGACTGGGTCTGCCCCTTCAGTTGACAATACTGGTCGAAGGATACATCCGCCGTGGCCACGATAGGGGCTGGTTCCACGCCCCGCTCTCCTCGCAGATGACGGTCCAGTTGAACAACCTCGTGGATGCATATGGACGTATGGAGACTATCCGATCAACCCCCATCCCCATCGCGCACCTGATCCACCAAAAGCAAGTTTTGGCGCTATTCAACTGCGTCCTGCCATTCGCTATTGTCGATGATTACAAATGGTGGAGCATCCCCGTCGTGGCCATCGTAGCCTTCACACTCTACGGCATCGAAGGTATCGGTGTTCAGTTGGAAGACCCCTTCGGGTATGATAAGAACGACATCAAGATGGACGGCATCATCGAAGACACACGGCAAGAAGTCATGGTGTTACTCGAAGAATGGAAAGCGAGTCATGAAGGAAGAGCCATGGGCGGCATGTTCGATTGAAGAAGAATGTGCGTAGGGGAAGAGATTGATCGTGTCTTTCAGCGTATACCCTTTAGCATTGAAATCCAAAGCGAAAAAGAAGTGCAGAGTCAGCCGAGATACTTGGTACAATACATTATCCCTAGTCTTCCCCTTTCTTGAATATATCGCATGCAAATGATGGACCTCCACCGTAACATTCATAACTTCGTAACGCCCTAACGCCCGAGAAGATGCAGAAACCGAATACACAAAGTTACACACGTCCCCTTTCTATCTAGTCGAACCGCACCGGCGGGAGACTAGGCGCACGACTGCTCCCCGAATCCGACCCGGGCGATGCATCGCGTATGCGGTTTCCTGCAGCTCGTCCTGCACTGCCATCTAGCACGAACGGTCCAGCATCGTTACGAGGAGTCATGGGTCCGTCGTGGTGACGGTCAGGAGTCAGTCCGTCGTGTTTGGCTGGATACAGAGGTGACAGGCCAGAAAAGTCGTTCTCTCCGGAAACGTTAATGGTTACCGGCTGGGTGACGGACGATGTTGAAGGTATGAGGTGGCGGTCTGGCGTCTGCGGGATAGGCTGATTCGCGGCCCCGTTCAACGAGTCGCTGCTGAGGTTGATGTTGGTTATCTGGTGTTGCAGATCCGTGAGATCAACACCGCCGTCGGAATCGTTGCCGTTGACGGGTGCCATCGACGCACGAGGCGTGACGTGGCGGTCTCCCTGCTCTTCGCTGCCCTTGGCGGTCGAATCACGGTTCGCCTGTTCCTCCTCGCCTTCCCAGTCTTCGAACTCGCCGGGATCTTCGACATCTTCTTCGAGGTCCGCTACCGCCCTGCAGTTCGGGCAGAGGAAGTTCGGCCACGTCGCTCCGTTCAAGATGGGGCGGATGCACTTGTAGTGCCAAACATGGGAGCAGGGCGCGACGAATAGCGATTGACAAGGCTGTACGATAGTCAGCACTGCTTGACTACTGGCATCACACGAGCACTTACCGCTATTGACATGAGGCAAATGGCGCACTCGGAGGTATGAGTAGATGCTGCGTCGCTCCCAACTTCCTTCCTGTTCTTGGCGAGGTTTCGCAGTCGTTGGTGGGTTTGTTTGCTGCAGCTGTTAGTGGACGGGCCTCTAGCATGGGTAGTACCACTACTCACTTGAACGTGTTCAACCCCTGCTGCCAGCCGCGGTTGCACTCGACACGAATCTTGACGCATCGGAAGATCATCTCCTCGCCGCCGCGGAAGTCAATGCCCAGCTGGATGATGTCACCGTCCTTTATCCGGAAGGGTTTCGACTCGACGTTCGGCTGACTCAGGCGAATATGGTTCAGAAAAGTGCCCGACGAGCTTTTCACGTCCTTGATGTACCAGCTGCCCTCCTTACACCACAGCTCGCAGTGCTTCCGACTGACCACCTTCGACTTGAACCCTACTGCTGCGGACGAAGGGGCGTGGGTCGTGACTTCCGGTGCATTATCGCGCTCCGAGTACCGTCCGACGCGGATGACGGCACTCTCGTCGGGCAGCGTGCGGTTGATGGTGGGGAATATGAGTGAGGGCCGGCCAGCTCGCGGGTCTTGGTGCGGGATGAAGCGAATCGACGGCAGGTGCTTGACGGCACCCGCACCCTCCGCGCCGTGCTCGGCCGCCTCCATGCTCGCTGTCCCTGCTGTTGGCGTCGGTGTCGGCCCGGTGTTGTTGCGCACCGTGAGCGGCGGCTGGGCCGTCTCTGTGCGGGTTCTGGTCATGTTTGTTGTCGGGACTACTGACGGGGAGTCGCGCGACAGCGGCTGCAGGTGCGCGTCGGAGGTCTGCCGTCGCGATGGTGGGATCGGGCGGGCGATGGGAAGGTGCGGCGACGACGACGACGACGAGGCAAAGGCGGGCGACGCGGGCGGGGTGTGGGTTGTGGCGCGTGGTCGTGTTCCGGGACTGGGGTCCTCACGTGGGACGTCGCCAGGGCTGGTTGAATGCAGGTGGAGATTCCTGAGAAAGCTGATGCCGCGATGCACGCCTGTGGGTCGCGGGGTGGTCGAGCTGGTCGATATGGCGCTTGCGGCTACGGTTGGGGAAGCTGGCGCCGCGGTAGTGAACATAATAGCCTCCCTTGCAGAGGCGGCGCTGAGTTGATATGGGGCCTGAGGAGGCCGGGCTGTGTGAATGCAAGAGTTTCGACAACGTTTGACAGGCTACACCGGCAGCCTGTTTACCAAGCCATGTATGTGGTGTCTGAGGCAGATGATGCACATGCACGGCGGAGAGAGCGATCAGGACCGCCCTGGTGATGCAGCCAAGCAAACGGGACGACGAGTACCTAATCAGCCGCGTCTCCAGGGAGCTCTAGACCAGCAGCGAGCAGACTCTCACATGTAAGCGAAGAGCAGCTATCAATATAACCCGGTCTCTCGATGAAACGCTCCATTGGAGCTTGGAACGATGTCGTCACTCCCAGATGCACTGCGTGCTATCGTCCGAGAGGCTTCAAGACCCTGTCAAACTGATGCCAGACATGGAAAACTGTCATGTGTTTGAGAGCATCAATGCAGTCTTCACCGCACTAGCCTGTAACTTCGCTCAGCACCTGGCTAAGTTCATGCGTTCGGCGTTGATCGCGAGAGCCTTGTGGGGCATGATGGAGATCCCCTACCGTGGGACCTGCACGTGACGACATGTCATCCCGAGCTGGGAATTTTTCGGAACGCGCGACTTCATACTCACACTACATTCACTCGACATGTTAAGACCTCGCACATATCGGCCACTATCCCGGGGACTATCACGAGTCTCATCGCCAATTACACGATCCGCAACATGTGCAGGTAGAAGAAGCTTAGCGACCGTGGTCGCGGAAGAGAGGGTCAGCAGAATCAAGTGTGGCTGCCTGTGAATGTCTTCTGATAGCAGCGTAGGACCCCGCCGAGCTCGACCAAGTAACCACGCTCCCTAATGGCGTCCGAGTCGCGACCGAGGCTTTGCCAGGCCACTTCTCCGGCATTGGCGTCTACGTCGATGCCGGCTCGCGGTACGAGAACGAGGCGCTGCGAGGCGTGAGCCACATCATCGACCGACTGGCCTTCAAATCTACGCGCTTGACGAGTGGTGACCAAATGATGGAGAAGATAGAGACACTGGGAGGGAACATACAATGCGCCTCATCCCGAGAGTCCCTAATGTACCAGTCCGCCACCTTCAATTCCGCTGTAGCCACCACCGTTGGTATCCTCGCAGAGACAATACGGGATCCGATGATTACGGAAGAGGAGGTACAGCAGCAGCTGGAGACGGCCGATTACGAGATTGGGGAGATCTGGAGCAAGCCGGAGTTGATCCTGCCGGAGCTCGTGCACATGGCGGCATACAAGGATAACACCTTGGGCAACCCATTGCTCTGCCCCAAGGAGCGATTACCATTCATCAACCGTGACGTCGTGGAGGCATACCGGAAAGAGTTCTACAAGCCCGACAGGATCGTCGTTGCATTCGCAGGAGTAAACCACAATGAGGCAGTCCGCTTATCAGAACAGTATTTCGGCGACATGGAGAAAGGCACAGGCCCATCACTCGTCAGCCTAGGCTCAGACAGCAATGCATCCAGCTCAGCACCCCAGCAAAACATGTTCACAGCAGACCACCCCACACCAACCGGCGCACCACCGCAAACCTCGAAACTCCTCTCCAAGATACCCTTCTTCAAGAACCTCTCCACATCGGCTACGTCCAACGCCTCCGTAAACACGTCTCTCGACCTCGATTTCCCTCCCATCGACACTTCAATACCGTCTCACTACACCGGCGGCTTCCTCACACTCCCGCCTATCCCCCCTCCAGCAAACCCAATGCTCCCCCGCCTCTCACACATCCACCTCGCTTTCGAAGCCCTCCCCATCTCTTCCCCCGACATCTACGCTCTCGCGACTCTACAAACACTCCTCGGCGGCGGCGGTTCGTTCAGCGCCGGCGGTCCCGGAAAGGGCATGTACTCGCGGCTCTACACCAACGTGCTTAACCAGCACGGCTGGGTCGAATCCTGCATCGCATTTAACCACAGCTACACCGACAGCGGATTGTTTGGTATCGCATCGTCCTGCGCCCCGTCACATGTGGCCCAGATGCTTGAAGTCATGTGCCGCGAGCTCAAGTCATTAGGTGACGAAACAGGTTACGCTGCTCTGAAGGACGCCGAAGTCCAGCGCGCGAAAAACCAACTTCGCTCCTCGCTTCTCATGAACCTCGAATCGCGCATGGTAGAGCTCGAAGATCTGGGCCGGCAAGTCCAGGTCCACGGCCGCAAAGTTGGGGTCAAGGAAATGTGCAAGAAGATCGAAGACGTGACTATCAAGGATCTGCGCAGAGTGGCTCGACACGTCTTTGGCGGCGAGGTGAAGAATGTTGGGGGTGGGTCGGGGGCGCCGACGGTCGTGTTGCAGGAGGGTGAGCAGGAAGGGTTGAAGAGGAAAGAATTCACGTGGGATGACATACAGACGAGGATTGCGAGGTGGAAGCTTGGGCGCAGATAGTCGTGTGGGTACTTGGGGTGAGGGCTGTGGGGATAGGCGTGTAAGATATGAGGTGTGCGGTTTGTGGAAATAAAGAGCATGTTATATTATCCTCATGCAGTAGGGGGGGGCGGGTATCTAAAAGTAGGGTAGACTGCCAAAACGCCGTTCCTTTGCTCGTCGCCGCACACGATTGCCTAGTCGTAGAATGATGCAGGCTGCCTGATGTTCGCCGTTATGCTCCGTGTAACCCGTTCTCGGTGCTTGATCCTGTCCGCAACTCGTCTCTTCTTTTTTTTTTCACACCTGAGCCATGATGCTCTGTAGTCCAATATCAGCTCCCGTCGCGTCGTCTTCGTCAACTCGGTCCGTCGTAACCACAGCCCCAGTCTTTTGCGTGGCAGGAACACCGACGACGATGAGATCAGGCGTGCGCGACTCGACCGCCTCCTCCGTAAGCGCCACACCACCGTCTTCGACCTCGACCTCGCTCCCCTCGGTCGCGAACGAGTAGACCGAGAACTCAGAATCGGAGCTGCTATTCTCGCACATGGCATCACCGGCCCTGAAGTGCGAGGACCCAGGCCGAAGTACGACGCCGCT
This sequence comes from Clathrospora elynae, assembly GCA_010015635.1. Lineage (NCBI taxonomy): Eukaryota > Fungi > Ascomycota > Dothideomycetes > Pleosporales > Diademaceae > Clathrospora > Clathrospora elynae. The sequence continues at coordinate 59,855 of ML976014.1, forward strand.
TTCGAAGCCACCAATGTACGTCCCGTTCCTGAGCTCGTTACGCTCCTTTTGCTTCCGCACGCGGCGCAGAGCCCCGAGATCGAATTCGCCTACTGGCTGCGCCTCGTGGAGCCTGCGTACCGTGCCCGTCCGTGCAAGCGGGAGGGTGATGTTTGAGCCCGAGGAGCTGGACTCCCTGCCCGGATGGAAGATGCCTTGAACAGCAGACTTAAGGCCTTGGGGCGTGAGCAACGAGGGTACTCGGGACAGGTCGTGCGCTATGTCGCTAGATGAGCGGCGGCCCATCTTGTAGAACCTGCGGCGAGGGCGGCGCTGGGCAGAGATCTCCTCGATGTCCGTCTGTGTGGTTTTGAAGGTGAGGTCGCTGGAGTCGGTGGAGGTAGACGAGGCGGTCTGGGGCGCGTCTGTGGAGGTGGCAAAGGATGTTGAATTCGGCAGCGTGCATGGATCCGTGTCTAGGGTCATGGAAGAGGGTAGAGGCTGCGCTTTGTTGCCGATGGTGCGCATGATGCGGGACGACTTTATAGGCAGGCTCTCGACATCGGCTCGGGTTATGGGAGCGAAGTCGGCGGCGAGGACAGACTGGAAGGAAATGTAGACGCGGTCGCGGTAGTACGGGCGGCAGGTGTGGCAGGCTCTGAAAGTGCAGCCTGGGGGGCTCTGAGGGAGGTCAGTCGGTTTTGATAGAAACTTCGCTATCCAGGTCTTACTCCTGCATCTCTCGTGGGCATGCTGTTGGACGAGCCGTCGGTGTTCGACGGCGCCTTTGCCATGGCCGCCAGCCTAGACATGTCTTCGTTCGCCTGGCTGGCCTGACGTGTGTCGGAAATGGTCTGCTTGAGCTCAAGTTTCAGTTCTTTGAGCTTGGTGAGCTGTGCGTTGCTGTAGTGGCCACCCTCTGCTGTCCGAATAATGCTCTCGCTCAACCCGATGCTCTCGAGCTGTACTCGCAGCTCCGACTTGACCGGCTCGATCTTGTTCTCGTCCTGTGCAATGAGGTCGTGGAGGGATACAGCGTCGCTGTCCTGCCTGCACTCATAGAGAAACCCGATGGAAGGTGAGCGGCCGCAGACATAGCACTGCAGGTCGCGCCCGTAGACGCGGTCCATGTCCACATGGGTGCAGTTGGGTGCCCTCATGCGTTTCGGCATGGCGGCGCGCTTCTTGGTCTGGTTAGCGAGGTCAACCATGTTAAATGGCGGCGGTACCTACTCGCATAGTGCAATGCAAGCACGCGGCTGGGGCCGCTGGGCATAGATGAATGACCAAAATGTGGAGGGCGAGCGTGTCCAAGTTGAGGCTGCGCAGCTACGGTGTTCGTGGGAAGGTGCCCACCTTGGTGGGTGGGTCAGAACACGAAGGCAAGTGAAGGCGCGCAGCGACGGTACCGGCTATCGGGAAAGAGTGACTTGGAAAAGAGCTTGGGGCAGCAACGCAGCCTCGGGCCCTTTAAAGCTGCGAACCCATCTCGTGAATCATATGAAATGGCGGATAGAAGATATCCAGACTAGGGACTACAGAAGAAGCATATACCTCCCAAGAGCACCGAAATTCGAGCGGTGCACGCGACAGTGGTCAAGTCCGACTGAATTTTTTGGTTGGTAGTCAAGCCGCTGCGCAGTGAGTGAGCTTCGAGCGGATTGCCATGAGGGCTCTGCATTTGCTACGTTGACACACGTATTTGTTATTGCCGTGACATGCAAACGCCGTCTCGATGAGCGCGTTCTCGAAACTTTGAATCAAGGCAAACGGAAGAACAGACGTGGAACAATAAGAATAGACGATGATTCCTGCTTCAATAGCTGGAAAGAGGGTACGACGCATCTGGAGAGCACGAGGTCGAAGTGCGAGTCTTAGGAAATGTGTAGTAGTACAAACCAACACACCTAACAGCATGCCTAGGTGGACCTAAGTGTCTACATTTCGAGAGCGTACACACGACGAACTTGTGGATTAGGGTGTGATTTTCTAGGGAAGTAGAAGCGACAAGTGTGTTCGAGGAGCTATAAGATTTTCTAATTGTATGTCATTGAAGCGGATGTGTACTGAGCTTTCAGCTTGCATTCAAACAAGATTCACTAAGCTTCCATGTTCAGTTCGTGGATCTGTTGATTAGAAACAGGCGTGATGATACTCAGTCGATGTGTACAAGAGTTGACGGTTGCAGGAGTAAGGTCTCTCCGTAATGAGACCGTGTCGAGCAGTCGGCTGCGGTGGCTCGATGCAAACACACACGGTGGGTTCCGACGCTGGTATCCGCAGGCGGCCAAAAAGCATCAATGTTCTCGTAGTAAGTGCAATTTATATATCCTCCAAACCCTCCAAAAGTAAAGAATCGAATCGTGTCCACGGCGAAGACCGAGGTCTCGTTGTGTCAGATCACGACACCCCCGCTGATTCTGGAGCGCCCAAAGAGTGGGCACGGACTTCATCCTGATCCGAGGCTTGTTTACGCTCATCCCCAGCCATCGACCAGGCAGCTCGACAACGTATACCTCCCCTAAAATCCCCCTTCGCCCGCAGCATCACCTCATTATACGCGCCCAATCGCTGCTCGTTGCCGTCGCATAGCACTGCAGGCGCCATGTCGGTCAAATTCGAGAAGGAGACGGTCATGACGACGGGCGCGGTTGCCGACGCGGCCAGCAAAGGAAAGGACGACCTGTTGCACGAAGTCGGCAAGGCCCTTACCCAGGGCGGCGGCCCCAATGGCTACCTCGCCGTGAGTCTTGCGCGATTGGAGACGATGCAGTGCGGCATACTGACAGGTCTTATCGCAGGCCTACCTCAAGCAGCTACAGAGCAACCCCCTGCGCACCAAGATGCTCACCTCGGGAACCTTATCCGGCCTGCAGGAGTTCCTCGCGTCCTGGATTGCCCACGACCGGACCAAGTCGGGCAACTACTTCACCTCGCGCGTGCCCAAGATGGCCATCTACGGCGCATTGATCAGCGCACCTCTGGGCCACGTCCTGATTAGCGCGCTGCAGAAGGTCTTTCAGGGTCGCAAGAGCTTGAAGGCCAAGGTGTTGCAGATTCTCGTCAGCAACTTGATAGTGAGTGCCGCTGTGACAGCCTTTCGTACGCCGGCAATGGCTAACAGCGGCAGATCGCACCCATCCAGAACAGCGTCTACCTGGTCTCCATGGCCCTCATCGCGGGTGCCCGCACCTTCCACCAAGTCAAGGCGACCGTCAAGGCCGGCTTCTGGCCCGTCATGAAGGTCAGCTGGGTCGTGTCCCCCATCTCGCTGGCATTCGCCCAGCAGTTCCTGCCCGAGACCACGTGGGTGCCCTTTTTCAACATCATCGGTTTCATCATCGGCACATACATCAACGCGCACACGAAAAAGAAGAGGTTAGCCGCTCTCAGGCGCAAGCATTACGGTGACGGCGGCAGCGGCAGCGGCAGGAACCAGGGTCCAGTCGGTGGAAGACCTGGCGACGAGTATGGCCGCCCAGGCGATCGCCCCATCGATCGTCCCCTCGACCGCCCCATCGACCGCGCCGACGACCGCTCGCGCTACTAAATGCGCGCTGCAATGACGATGCAATTGTGTCTGGAGTTCTGTTCGCTGTTATATTTCGATCGGCCGAGGCAAGCGTCTGCGATGAAGATTGAGGCAATACCCGCTCTTGCTCATGAGTTACGACTAGCTCGGCGAAACGAATTTGGCTCCCATGCAGGCGCGTAGCATCTCGTGCACACTTCGATTTCGGTGCTTCTTACGTGTTCTGTATATCCCATGCTTTTTCCTGTTCGATGATTGGAGCTGCAACTGGCGTTCGTTGCGCGCTTCACCAAATATACATTACTACCACCCTGCTCTCTTCTGCGTTTCCTCGTACCACCCCAACCAGCCTACTTTACTTCCGTTGCACATGCGACAGTCTCGCCGATGCACTGACACTTGTTAGGCCGAGCTCGCAGCGGCGTCCAAGCCGTTCACCTACCAGCCTTCGTTCATCGATAGCGGCAATCGGTCCTGTGCCATATGCGTTACGTTCGTCTGTCCTGTACCACGCGGCTAAGTCGCTAACGCTGTCATCTGGTGGCATTCAGGACGTAGCATGGGAATGACACGTCACGCAAAGCAGATATTCTGGAATTATCCCGGGGTCGAAGTAATGGACAATCCAATGGGCAGAAGCCCCCCGACAACTTTCCCGATCCCACGGGTTCGGAGAGTACCATTCGACAAACAATCCGTCCAACAGTTGGCGTCACCTTCGTTCCCACACTGGTTCTTGTTGGCACTCAACCCCGTCAACGACTGCGAAGCTGTGCACAAACATTGGACAAGCGTCATGCGTTTCCCACCCCATCAAGCTATATAACTGCGATAGCTGTGATATCTTGCAGGCGCTCACCGATTTTCTGCGTTTTTGCCTGCTCGACTAGCACTAGACGCTTCACAATCTTTGTTTTATTATAATGTTCGGTTCCACGGCCCTGATTCCGCTGAACTATGATATCCCTTTCGATAGTGTAGCGCTTGCCCGCTCGCGGGCCTATCCATCTGAGTCAGAACTAGACCTGTACATTCCTTTTGAACCCTTTGACCATCGCCGTCGCCTGACGAACATCGCCGTACGCCTACAGGATCCCTTCCTGAGATGTGATAGGAATCTAGGGTGGAATATCGACTGGGCAGTCGCTTTCATCGTGGACCACCTGGAGCAGGAGTCCACTGACGCTGCCGAGACATTCAGGAACATACGCATAAGAGCCGCGACACTCGAAAGAGAAGGCCTGGTCCAGGAGATACCATTTCGTATTTTCAACAAACTCGACGAAGTACTCTTCGCCGGACATCTCAAGAATGCTGTCTTCCTTGACATAAACAGTCAAGGCTCGGATGTCTCGGGCGCAACATACACGCATAGTGGGGGGCCAAATACCGAAAACAAGCGCATTTCCATCATCCTCAACCGCGATGCGCTCGAATATGCCAGAGTAAAAGACATCGTTGCCATCTTGATCCATCACATGATTCATGCGTACTTTCTTGTCGCTTGTGGACCGCAGAAGGAAGACGAGGTGGACTATGGGCGGTTGGGTCACGATGTGCATTTTGGAAAGATTATGTTAGCCATCAAGAAGCTCTCAGCTGTCCATGGCAAAGAGCTGACGCCTCTCAACTTCGGGCACAACTCGGCGAAAATCCGATACTTCGCGGACGAGTACTACAGCTCCCGGAGAAGAGCAGATGTGGAACGCGAAGACAAAGAGAAATGGTACTGCAGCCATTGCCACTGCAACGTCGAAGAACTACCTGAAGGTGAAGTCGACAAGTGGTACAACAAAGTCTGCAAACCAATGTTCGACCAACCGACATGTGTCCGCTCCATTGAAGTCCAAACATACAACGACCAACGCCACGAGCTTGAGACCAAACGTCGAGGACTACTTACATCGTCTGCGAACTCTGTCGAGTTTATATTCAAAGACCAGCCTGTGTTTGTCGAAGGGACGAAGGTTGAGGAGTTCCTTGATGCGAGGAAAGCTTTCGAGAAGGCAGACAGTCGATACCTCAAAGTCCATGAAGATGTCTCTGAGAAGACTTTCCTGCGTTTCCTGGAGTTCTTGCATACCGGCTCTTACCGCCCTGACCCGCATCCCTTAGCTGCTGCTGCGGGCTTGGGTGTTGAAAGAATAGGGCCTCCGATCATCAAGCCCCAGAGTACGGCCACTGAGGCATGTCTCTTGGCTGATGTCCAGTTCGTCAAGTTCGGTGTGCTCATGGGCTTCGATGAGTGCAAGGGGTACGCGCTGGATCGAATGAACGCGTACGGCGTACTTTATGAGGATCCTATCACCTTACTGAAGGAGATTTATCAAGGGTACGAGCCGGACGCCGATCTGAAAACATGGGCAAGGAAGTTCCTGGTCCGCGCTCCTGATACGTCGTCGCCAGAGTACCACACAGCCTCTATCAGCCTCACTACCATCGACCCGCCGAACCTCATCAAGCTTGAGAGCGAACAGGGATTGTACCGCGCACGCTTCCTGGATGCTGTCGACTCGAGTGGTGCACTGGAGAACGATGTCAACAAGGCGCGCGCAGAGCTCATAGTCGCCGGCTGGTATAGTTGGTCCTCCTTCCTACCGCACAATATGCCCAGGTTCTTAGCAGACCGATCCATGAACTACTCCCCCTCCCCCCTCGCCCTTGGCCTCAGTCACCCATCGCCACTCCTCCTCGGTGGAGCCGCGGGATCGCATTCGTACAGCGGCATCCACGATATCACAAGCAGTCTCTCCACGTTTGATATCGAAAGAATCCGCGACAAACTCCATGGCCGAGAGCGCGACCGCGACAGACTTCGCGACCGCGAACGCAACAAAATGCGAGCGCGTAGGCGAGACGATTACCGTGAGTTATCGCAGGACAGACTGAAAGAGCTCGAGCAAGAGAAGACGAGGGAACTGGAGGAGATTAAAGAGAAGGCGCGCAAATTGGAGCGGGAGAGTGAGAGGTCGGCTGAAGCCAGAGTGCAGCTTGAGACAGCTGATTTCTTGAGCAAGTTTCATGCTAGGGAGTTGGCGGAGCTCGTTGATGAGAATTATTGAATTGCATGTGTTGGGTCTGTTTGGTGGGATATTGGGAGGGGTGATTGGTCATACATGTTATTGTAGGAGATGGAATAGGGGACAGTGGAGGATAGAGGGCGTCAAGGGGGATAATGACACAAGATGGGTAGATTACTTTACCTACAGTACGGGCCTCTATACAAGGTCTCTTTGACCAGTGTTTCTTTCCGAGCATTTCTGTTGCCCTCTTGCTTGGCTTAGCTACGATAAAGTGACTATTCCTTCTTCCCATTTGCGTTCCTCCTTCAAAAAAAACCCAGGTGTGTTTTGTGTGTGTGTGTGTGAGAGAGAGAGAGAGAGAGAGAGAGAGAGAGATGCTATTGCGTAGTTTTGTCTGTTTCTTTACCACAGGCAATAGCCCCCCGTGGCTAGTCCTTCTACGAGACCACCCTCTACTAGGCTGTTTTGCAGACGCCGTAATTTCCTATCCGGTCCCTTGAGATGCTCGTGTCCTCCATCTGGCTTGCAGCATAACCTTTCATTTCCAAAGACAATATGCTTGGACTGTTGGACTGATCATGAGGGGGGGGGGGGGGAACGGCCGCACCCCTGGGACTAAGGGCTAGTTACTCAGCGCCTGATCCAGTAGCGTGATACCGCAATACCATACCGCAATACCGAGGAGAGAGCTCAGGGTCCAATCTCCAAGAAGAGCGTTTTTTTTTCGCAGGAGATAACTTTCGTCGGGGGTGTTGTTGTTGTTGTTTAACACCTTTGAAGATCAAGCTCGAGGCAACCCATCTTCCTCGCCTGGAAGTACTGTAAGTAGGCGAATCGTCTTTCTGCTTGGATTCAGAGGCCTGTATTGCAAGGTTGCCATGTCAATGGCAAGGTGCTTCGCGTGCGCGGATAGCTGCAAGGTAGCCTCTCGAGCCAAGTGCTGAGTTGTCGATCTATGTTGTTGAAGAGAGTGATGGATTGTGTGGTAAGAAGCGTGTTGGGGACTGTCAGGCTGAAATATAAAGGAAGAAAGAAAGCGCCACGATGAAGAGTGGGCCACGAAGGCTGATCTGCATCGTATTATTCGCGCCTTCCCTAGGCTGTAAGCTGTCAGAAGCGAATGAAAACTGATACCTACAGCCTCCTAGCACATACGATCGATATTGAGTGGAATAGAGGAGCGCTGTTGATTAGTGAGATCCTGTAGACAGCTAGTAAAATCCCCTTATTACTTTTTGAGAAGCCCCTGCAGTTTCGCTTATGTGTGAGAACCTGCGGTAGGTGAGCGTCTCAAGATTGCGAGTTGGCTTGATTCCGCGTGTTAGTCGATAGGAAGTGGCTAAGAAGAGAAGCTACAATTGATCGAGGAACAGCACTTACGTCTAGCTACAGAACACCGACACAGTAACTTAAAGTACAGAAAAGTGCTCAATGGCCATGATATGTCTGCCTGACATGTCACGAAGGTAGTCAGAGTTCTGCCGCGGTAACATCAGTGCATGCCCCGCAACCCCACCACCACATACATCCCGCACGCTTGTATACCCTATATACGTCATCTCGCTACTCTCACAACTCGAGACCGATCGCACGAAACGCAGTTGCATGTTCCCAACCCCTCGTACCTAATCCGAAAATGGCATCAGCTCAAGAAATCAACAATGCACGCTTCAGTGAAGAAGCACTAAGTTGGGACTCGAACAAGAGACATGGAGAAAGTACCCAAAAGGCATTTGAAGCTATCCAACAGTATGTCCCTGCATTCGAAGATGGGAGGAATAAAGGTATGTTGACAGAGCAGTATTTAGGGGGTATATGGTGGTTGACATTGCTACAGAGCTCGACGTCCTAGAAATCGGCTGCGGAACCGGACTCGTTTCCTTCATGCTAGCACCGCACGTGCGCTCCTTAATTGGCGTCGACACCGCAGATGGCATGATCAGCGCATTCAGCGCCAAGCTCTCCGCCATTGACAAGCCCAACTTATGCGCTGTCAACCATCTCCTCACCAACGCCGATTCACCTCAGTTGCAAGGCACAGCAGCTCTACTCGCAACACAGCGCGGAGAGGAATCTGCACCACCGTATCGATTCGATCTCGTCGTATCTCACCTGACACTGCACCATATTCCCTCGCTTCCGCAGATTTTGGCGACGTTGCATGCGTGTTTGAAACCTGGTGGTGTGGTTGCGTTGACTGATTATGAAGATTTTGGACCCGAGGCTGTGCAGTTTCATCCCATTCGGAAGAGGCCAGGAGTGGAGAGACACGGTATCAAGAGGGATGAGATGGAAGAGCTGTTGTTGGGGACCGGGTTCAATGAGGTGAGAACGGAGAAGGCGTTCGTGCTGAGGAAAGAGGTAGAGGCGGAGGGCGGGAAGCCGGCGCGGGAGATGGATTTTCCGTTCTTGATGTGTTACGGGATGAAGATTTAAAGTGCGCGACAAAGGGATGGCGGGATGTCGTTGAAAGCTCAAGAGATGGTTTGTGGTAGCTTCAAAGATCCTTCAGCAGGCCATTGACTGCCTTGGCAGCGAAGCGTTTCCGCTCTGCTTCCTCCATGCCCTCTCCCATCTCTTTTATGGCTACCATCTTCCGCATCATCACCTCCAACTCTTGAACTTCCATGTCTCCAGGCTCCTCACCCTCGCCCTCGTCAAACCCAGCTAGCGCACCCTTCATCCCGAACAATTCCATGTTCATCTCCTCCTCTTCGGCCGCAAAGCTGCCGTCGAACCCCTCTTCATCGTCGCCAAGGTCCAGATCTTCACCGCTCTCCCACTCCGCCGCCTCCAGCGCTGCTCTGACCCTCTGGACTCCCATGGCCTCGCCAAACTCGTTCTTGCCCTTGGCCTCAGAGTCAACGTATTCGAAGCCATACTCCATTGCCAGCTCTTCCCACTCGTCGCTACTCTTCTCTAGGTACGGCGTAGTAGACTGCGGCATCGCAACAGCAAGACATACCATGTCTCCGCCGAAGCCACAGGCACGTTCGATTACATCAGCAACTGCCTGCATCGTCTCCTTGATTGTGTCTACATCTCTCTCTTCGACGGGCTTCTTGAAGCAGTATACCCAAGCGCCCAGCGCTGAAATGACTTCGCGAGCTTCGGATTTCGTGAATTCCGTGCGCCATTCAGCGACGTTGGATAACTCGTCAATCCATACGGGCAGAGTGGCGGTGTAGTATTTGGTTTCGAGGTGCCATTCGTGCGTGAGGCCGGCGGTGGTTTCGGAGGCTGGCTCTGGCGCGGAACCGGTGAGCTCTGGTGGGGTCAGATGTTGTGAGCGATAGATAAGGAAGTTCGACTCACCTTTGAGAAGAGCAAGAACCCCAGAGTTTGGCGCTCCTATGGTGAGAATGCGCCGCGGGTTCTTGATGTCCATTGTGAGTTATCTGGGTAAAGTGTCGAGTTGCGGAGTTCTCGGAGGTGAGGCCTTGGCCTCTCATTGTGGGGTAGCCACTTAACAATCTAGTAAGCTGGAACTAATGAAGGCTGCGTCATATGGGAACGCAAAAGGACGGTAAGCAGTCAAATTGCTGCAAAGAAATACTCATTTCATCGAGTGAGAAAGTGTACATTCATTCGAAATCCAAGCTATCATCAAATTGAGGGGCCTTGCTATCTCAATTTTCAGCGTATGTCCAGCACAAGCGATCTGGTCTCATACCTGTCCATGCCTCTAGTAGCAAAGTTCTCAAGCACATAGCGTGTGGTCACCGCTCCTGCGCGATCACATTGTACTTCCTCCTCGCGCATACCATAGAAAGTGTCGGGGATCAGAGAATCTAGATGGGGAGGCTGTGATGCGTAGGCCTGAAGCGTTTCGCGGTCCGTTCATCGTTTCAATGTAATAATACCCCAGCAGTTTTCCATCGTATATGCGGAGAGCAGTACGTCGTGGCGTCTTCCCGTTCAACCACGACCTCCACCCCTGGTGCTAGCCCTCGCCCTGTTGACCGTTGCCCTACCGCGCGCAAGACCAACACCGCGACCCCGTGTGCCTCTCGACCGGAACATGGGCGCATTCCTGCGATATGTTAGCATACTGCCCTCTTGCTACTTGCTAGTAGGAAATAGCGACGTACCTCAACATGTCTGGGACGATGAAGTACCGCACGTGGCTCCCCCTAATGTACACTTGTTCGAGATGCGACACGCGACCGTCGCGGGCGGTTACAGTGATGTCCTTCAGCTGAACGTTCATGTTGTCTTCGGCTGCGAAATGTTACCATGCGAGCTCGAATAGAAGGGGATCTCGAGTCCTGGGCGCACCTTCGATTAGCTTGCCGCGGTAGACTTCGCCAGATGTGATCTCAAGTGTCACAATGTGACCCTGCGCGCTGTTAGCGAAATCGTAAAATGGTTTGTGAGAAGCGGTGAACGTACTGCTGCCTCGTTGAGGAGCTTGATGGGGATACCGATCGTACTCGTCATTTTACCCGTCTATATCTCAAGCTTGACGTGCGAGACGTATATGGCTCGTCGTTGCGCGCGCGTTCGTGCGTGCCGAAGAAATGCAGGAGTCGAGATCGCAGCGGCCGATACGTGCAGGGTAATCGTCGCTCAGAGAAGTGCTTAGTGTGGCCGAATCTGTCGTAAAATTATCTTATCACGGGTAGTCGGGCAGGTCGTAGTGTGTCACGTCGTCGCCAGCCGCGGGCGCGTTCGAATATTGATCTTGCAAGAAAGGTGAGGTTGAGCTTGGACCACCAACTTTAGCGTCCTTCTCTCACTTAGTCATCAACCGCCCTTCTCGAGGCGCTGCTTCCATCCAACTTCAACGTTTCCTATCTTGCAATGAACATCTCGGGGACATTGAACATCTTTCGACTGCTCAGGGAGCCCACACTCTGTCTTCCACAGCATACAGTGTCGACATTCAACCACCTGCCGATCCCCTTATCAAAAGCATTGCCCAGGAAAGATGGGACCGAGCAAAAGGAGGCAGACATCCAAGCGGTAGTACTAGACAAGGACAATTGCTTCGCTGTCCCGCACACGAATGAGATTCATAAGCCGTATCAAGTACGTCTGAACCACCTTGCTCACAAACTTTCCTGGCTAACAATGGCTACAGGACCATTTCCAGCGTCTTAGACATGCCTATCCTGGAACGAAGCTTCTGATAGTGTCTAACACAGCAGGCACTGATTCCGATAAGAACCAGAAAGAAGCCGCTCTCTTGGAAGCCAACACCGGCATTAAAGTCTTGCGACACTCGACCAAGAAGCCAGGCTGCAAGGAAGAAGTCATGGCCTACTTCAAAGCGCATCCAGACTCTGGTGTTACTAGGCCAGATCAGATCGCCGTTGTGGGCGATCGCCTGTCCACCGATATCATGATGGCGAATATGATGGGAAGCTATGGTGTGTGGGTGAGGGATGGCGTGACAGGCCGAGGCTTTGTAAGTGCTGTTGCTCTTGAACACGAAAAAAGAGAGCCTTCGTGCATGGTTGAATTATACACGTAGTATCTAACACTATTGCAGTTCGCTAGGATGGAAGATCGGTTGCAGGGCTTCCTCTTCCGAAGGGGATATAGTGCACCTGACCCCAGCCAGAACCCATTCGAGTGATTGAAGAATAGTACGAACACCCCCTTAACCAGCTAATTCGGGATCTTTTATCACGATGTGCTGTTTCATGGGCAACATGATAAGCCGTTACCCTGTGCGTCTGGCCGGCAACAAATTTTAGTGTGTACCAAGAGCGTTCAGTATCGCAGCCTCTATTCGGATGGGTCATTTGGCTATTCGGATGGGTCATTCTGAATAGTACATAATGCACATTACTTGTGAATGATATTACTTATGTTTGCAGCTCAAATGTCAGGATGCAGGTCTACACCTGCTGCGCCATGCAGCTGTTACAATCCAACTTACAAAGGCGGGAGCCAGCAAGATATGAGAAGACAGTCAATGAGCCATTGCACAGGGCCAGGAGATGAAGGGACGTGCCAAGAGAATTGCAGCATGCCCCTCAATGACGATAAGCAATTATCCTCTGGCTTACAGCAACGGCAACACTTTGGCAACCCAGACAGGTACAGCAATCCGTCAGCAGGACAATCAGCATCTCATCCCTGTACCGCGCCACGGTTAGCGTCTAACAAGTCCAACCAATACAACGTCTAACGCGTCCAACGGATTCTAACAATCCATGGGACGCTGGATAGAGGGCCATGGATACAGGTATATAAACAGCACTGCAAGCCCTTATGGCTCGACGTGTTCAACTCATTAAGTTAAAGCAATACTACTGTTCTATCTACCTCACCTACCTAATACTCGGTGCAGAGAGCCCCTTCTACTATCTAAGTATCATCCCCTAATCCTGATCCTACTCATTCCAGAGAAACAACCGTGTATTCCCCTGACTATATACTTGTGAGGGTCCGTCCGACTGGAGGGTACGACCGAAGCTGGAAGGCTAGATGTATGGTACGTAGTCGGGGGATGCAAGGTTGGTTCTCTGGAATGAACGGGATCAGGATCGAAGGGATGATACACAAACAGTAGAGGGGGCTCTCTGTCAAGCGTATCAAAGAGGAGGGACAATGCGAATGCAGTAGAAGGGGCTCTCTGCAAAGCGTATCGAAGATAGAACAGTAGTATTGCTTTCACTTGATGAGTTGAACACGTCGAGCCATAAGGGCTCTCCATGCTGTCTATATACTGTATCCTGTGGCTAGTGCGTCTTGTTGTCTTGTTGTCTCGTCATCTCGTTGCGTGGTGTCTCGACGTCTTGGTGTCAATGGGTCAATCTAGACTGCTGCACTGGGGCTGCTGCACCGAGACTGCTAGATGGATGCGCCAAGACAATTGGGGCGGCTAAAAGCGGGAGCGGCACGGCTGTCATCCGTTTGCGGGTTGACAGCCGCATACCAATAGTATGGTAGTCACGTGTCACGCTTGGCCCGCCCCTCGCTGCCATATCTGCGGAGTGGGTCGATGCCTGTGATTCCATAAACCTCACCCCGTTGCATGTAAGTTTCTGGGCCGTAACAATACTATACATAGAGCCTACCAGCTCCGGTTGTACCCCCCAGTTGGACAGACCCTCACAGATGCCTGATAAACAAAGTAGAATTGCTGCAGAGCTATGGACAGAAGAGAGCTGCAGGTGATCTATATTGATGTTCCTGATGTCACTGTACTATTCAGAACAACCTATGTATTCTTCAGAATGACCCATCCGAATAGCCAAATGACCCATCCAAATAGAGGCTGCCTTCAGTATATTGAGATTTTGTTACCATTATGAGGACCAGGAGATTATTTAAGCACACATACGCAGCGCTACTAACTGCAGATCGTGAAAATATACCACAGTGCTCATGCTTCGATGGTCCGGGGTTTTTTTAAGATGACAGCCTTTGTTTCTTTGCTCAAAATTTCCGTTGTCTCAAGGTAAGCTGCTCACCATGGAGGAAGCGCGCACTAATCGTACACACACAAACCCCTCTCGTGGCTTTTGTTCGCTATGTCCACTCTACTCTTTTACCTGGCAGTTCAAAAGTGGTATCTTAAGCGGAGCAACAAGAATATGCTTCCACCTGGAAATTTCCTCGCGTGGTTAGGATCATTCATCATCTGCTGCATAATCTACTTCTCCATGCGCTTCAGCTGGTATGCTTTGGGCACTGAAGTAAAACAAGTCAAAGGAGGTATGTTCACACACTGAATGATGTTCTAGTAGTTATCAGTACATGTGATTAACGGCATCATATTAGACATCATCAGAAAAGCAGCCGGTGTCCCAACACTCAACCATATCCCCATTTTCGGCACCGCCACTAACATCATCAAGATGCTTAATACAGTCGCAGCAATATACATGTGCCCAATCGTTATTGCCAATCTCGAAATCTTGCTACTTTTCCAGTTCGTCATCAAACAGAGGGCGTATTCGTACTTGTACAAAGAGCTGGGCATGCCCAGGATAGGCCCGTGTTCGTGGCGCAGATGAGTGAGTACCTGGCCCGCACAATACCGACATGAAACCAATCAGAATGTAGAGTAATTTGGGGTCTTGGTGGTTGATGGCATCTTTGCGCCATGGACGTCGTTTAGGGTCAGGGTCGGAAGGCAGATGCCCAGGTTTACATATGTTATCTAAGCAATGCGGTATTCAAATGCTGTTTGGTGATAGTTGGATGTCTTGCTCCGTGGGTGGTGAATCTTTCTCAGTATGAGTTATTTATAGTTGTCAATAGGACCAGGTATGGAACATGGGGAAATGCGTGATTTATTGACTATGGGAGTGAGAGCTCTATATATGCTGGGAACTCGGGCACCCGAACCTCAGGTACAAACACCTGGAAGGTTGTCGAGCACCATAGGTAGCAAAAATACCTCGGGCATAAACACCTAGAAGGCCATAGAGTACCGTGGCTGACAATAGTAGAGCTCTGGTGTGATGGTGACTGTGCAGATAATCGTACTGCCTCCAAGCAAATACGGTGGAAACATTCAAGGATCAAGATATCTAGGATACGAGGCTGTGATAAATTTTCTTGCTGCGTTATACCCCTCCAATGTTCCGTCGTATGTGACAGAGGGCAGTAGACGTGTCGCGAAGTGGGGTTCTTAGCGTTGTGTCCGCTCCTGCCGATAGTGGCGTCAGCGCATCGCGACTGCCTTGTGATGCGCATAGCTACTGGTAATACAACTGCGTGCGCAACCTTTACAGTGGCATAAGGTTTGGCACTGTGTGATTTCTTGAAGATAGTTGGACTTTATCTTGCTACCTAGTGCCCCGCTCGTTCGTCCTATAACGGTGGCGCATTTACCGCTGTTGCGACGGCTTACACTGTGAACGCACGACGCCCAACGCGCCTGTAGTATGACTAGTCAGCCAACGCTGATTCGACAGCTTCTCCGGGCGGTGCAGGCTCCACTGGGGCTGAGCACTGCGCCTGGCTATGTTGTTATCTCCAGCTTCCTCTTCACTGCGAACAGTGCAAGCACTTGAGGCACTCATCAGCAAATCTAACCTGCGACTTCCTCTTCGTGTCAATTTCTATCCTCGAGAATCAGCCTTGCCCGACCTTTACTACAACACATACCCAAGAATCCTAATAGGCAAATCGAAATATGGGTGTACGTTGTTCACCAGCCTCCTGGGCTGCCCCTCCATCCATGCCCCGCCATCCCGCACGCGTCATCATCGTTGGGCTGACAAGCGTGTAGCTCGCATCAAAGATGGCCGCAGCCAACGCCGGCACTGGCTATCCTCCGCAAGGTGGACAGGCTGGCTACGTGAGTTTCCGGCTATGAAGGCGAAGGCAGTACCAACGAGCGTTCGCTAATTTGACATAGCCTGGGCAACAGCAGTATCAGGCGTATCCAGGTGCCCAAGGTGCCGGTGCTCCCGGGGTGAGTAAAAAGCTCTTTCTTTCCGTGCGCGCCTGCTCTGCATCGTCATCACCTTCCGACTACCCGCCACCCATGACCAGGCATTCGCAAGCCTTTTAATTTGTCTCCACCTAGCATTTATCTTCCAATAAACACACCCCGCCGCCTGAAACACTTCTACTCTCGACTCAACCCGCCACACTTCTTCTGGACCTAGCCACAGATGCCACTTTCGAGCAAGATGACGTCCAACTACAACGCGTACCAGCCGGGGCAGCCTCCAAATCCTTATGCGCAACAACAGGCCGGCCCTCCCATGTCCCCACACGCGGGCTCTTATACACCATCACAGTCATCACAATCATCCTTCGCACCCACGCCAAACTCGAGCGTGTACGGGGCATCATCACCGTATCCTCAAGGGCAGTCAGGCTATAGTAGGCCTCCTCCGCCACCGCCGGGGCAACAGTCTCAGACTCTATATCCTCAGTCGTCGTTCCCCGGACAGGCGCCACAGGCCCAATGGAATCAGCCACAGGTGCCGGCGCCGTATGGACAGCAGCAGCCTCAACAACCTTATTCACAGCAGAATCAGTGGGGCCAGCAACAATACGGCCAGCCTTTTGGCCAGACTCCATATTTTCAGACAAATGTTGGTCCTCTCTACGATCGTGCCTACTATGATAGTCTTCCATTTTCCGAAGGTTTCGTCGGCACTCGGTATCCCATTGTCCGAAAATCGGGTTCAGAAACACAGGTCCTTGGTCTCAGTTTCAGACATACGTATGATCGAAGATGCAGAGCTAGCGTAACAGTTTCACTAACTCGCATCATGTGCTAACACATGAATAGGGCGGACCACCAGGACCAGGACAACCTCCACAAGGCCAGTATGGCGCACCCCCACCACAGGGTGGATACGGAGGCGGCCCTCCTCAACAACAGGCCCAGGCAGGTCCCGCCGAGGTCGCTGCCTACAAGCAACTATTGCAAGCCTGCATCCAGGAGAAGGGACTCCAGAACTTCTACCCACCAAACTCTCCCATTCTCGACCAGATCGCCCAGCAGGCTGGCCCGAAGATCAATCAGCTCGTCCAGCGCTGGCGTATCGCGAAGGAGATCGCCAACGACATTGTGAAGTTAGCGTTGTACGATATCGTACTGTACATCGGTAAGAAATCAACTCGAACACCAGCATCAAAGCTAATCCTCAGCAGATGACAGCGGTTCCATGCAGTTCGAAGAAGAAGGCAGCCGTATCAAGGACTTGCGTCTTATTCTGGAGCGAGTCTCCTTCGCTGCCACACTGTTCGACTCAGACGGCATCTCACTTCGCTTCATGAACACCGACATCTCTACCTTACGCGACAACCAAGGCCGACCTCTCCAAGACGGTTGTGCGACCGAAGCCCAGATCGATACCATCATGCGTGGCGTTCAGTTCAAGGGCCTTACCCCTATGGGCACCTCTCTCAAAAAGAAGGTCATAGATGAGATAGTGCTCTCTCGGGCAGCCTCTGGACAACTAAAGAAGCCAGTCTTGGTCATCGCCATCACCGATGGTCAGCCAGCTGGTGAGCCCCAGAACGCCGTGTTTGATGCCATCCGTGCGGCCTTCGACACCCTTCAGCAGCGCTTTCCTCAGTACGGTCGCGGGGGTATTGCCTTCGAGTTCGCGCAAGTTGGAAATGACGAGGCCGCCAAGAGGTTCCTCGGCAAACTTGATGAAGATCCCAACATCGGTCCTATGGTCGACTGCACTTCTAGTAAGCTTTTTTTCTTTGTGTTGGCCAAGTCATCGCTAATACAGTGCCAGACTTCGAGAACGAACAGGAAGAGATGTCTCGCGCCAACCCGCCCGTTGACCTCACGCCCGACCTTTGGATTATTAAACTCCTCCTTGGTGCCATCGACAGCAGCTACGACTCCAAAGATGAGAAGACCAACCCAGCACCTGGCGGTTATGGCGCTCCCCAAGGTACACAATATGGAGGTGCCCCCCAACAAGGCTACGGACAGCAGCCGCCTCAAGGCCAATACGGTGCCCCGCCGCAGGGCCAGTACGGAGCTCCTCCGCAAGGCCAATACCCACCTCCAGGACAGGGTCAGTACGGCGCGCCGCCTCAGGGTCAAGGACAGTATGGCGCTCCACCCCAAGGCCAGTACCCTCAGCAGGGTCAATATGGTCAGCAGCGACCTCCTCAAGGTGGCCCCGGCGGATACCCAGGTCAGCAGCAGTATGGTCAGCCGCCCCAGGGTGGCAGACACTAGGAGTGGGGTCATATACCTGGTCCAAGCGGCTTGGGTCCAGGCTCGGACGAAGCATCTCTCACTGACTGGGACAACTGGGGAAACAGGGTACCTTTCGATACAAAGAAGACTAAATCATCAAACCCTTCAATTTGATGCTGGGCAACGGTAAACTCACTTCGGCGGTATTGCTATACGGACTGGCTAGTCAGTATGATACCTTAGTAGTCAATGAATGATATCGTGGGTTCGATATGACTCCTCAGTGCCTAGTTTTGGGCGTGTATATCCTCATGAGTTTTATAGTTGCTAATATCGCACTGGTCGTATAGCAAACACATTCAGGTTCTTTTCATGGCGGGAACTAGAAGCTACATAAGACATATGTGACGGACTTGCGTATTACCTACTGAGGGAGCCATAAGGAGTCTCGATTCTTTCTTCTACCAGCCCATCATCAACTTCTTTCAAGCACAGGCACCCTGAGCCTTTGGGATGAACCGTATGGAGGGGAGCTGCGCTATATTTCCAACACAAGGCGTGCTAATTTAGCCCCAACAATATCCCATGCCAGTGACCCAATTGTTTTGTCTGAGCGCTAGGGCTATACGGAACTTGGTTTAAGCCCTGGCGTTTTAGAAAGGGAACTTAAAGCCCAAGTTCAAATCTTTGAGGCCCAAATCGCTGGAAACTCTCCAATCCTTAGGCACCGCCCACCCCCCCCGCTTCGAACACCCTCTACACCTTCCCCAGCCGCCTAATATGATCATTCTGGAGAGTGGACAGCACTTTCCGTGCATCTTCCCACAACTTTTCCCTGGGGGATCGAGTGGCGGATCCGTTCTAGATTTGGTGGTCGGTTCTCTGGATCAAAAGTCGCCCAGCTATCTGCCGCTTGGGTGAAGTCGCACTAAGGGCAATAGTTGGCAAGCTGCTCCCGCTTATGGGGCGGTTTTGCCTGAAAGTTCGCGGATACAATAATACGGGTGATGAACTCTCTCAAAACAAGCGGGTACGTACACAGACGACATCCGCTAGCAAACCTCGGCAACCCATCATCGCCGTTTAATAAGCTGAAATTGTTGACGGCATTCATGTTCTTCTTCTCGTAGGGGTCTTTGCAAAACTCGATAACGGCTTTGTTGCGCCTCCATCCCCTGGAAAGTAAATCTTGTGCGCTTCCTCGTCTGTGAAGCCGTTGCGCACCGCCTTGTCCGGGTGCATGGTGTGGCTTCATTTCTTGAATTGCGCAAATTACACGTGCTTGTTGAGTGCCGTGGGCGCAATGGCGTCAGACATGTTTATTATCATCGCTGGGAATCGGCGTGCATCCACGAAGGCGGGTATTTCCTCGAGTAGTTTTCTAAAAAGGAGGGTTGGGCTGCCTTGGTTAGGTCGGCTGTGTAGTTGCATTCCAGGCAAGCTGTTACGAGGGTGGCGGTGAGGCCGGCGCGTTTGAGGAATCGTCAATGTTTGTGCGCCTAGAATGTGAGATGGGTTTTGAGGTGGCCCATGGTCTATACCCCGGATCCTGCGGCGCGCTTTATCTTCTTGACGGTTCGGTCAAGCCATTCTTCTGCCTTGGACGGTCGCATGTAATCATGCGGCGGGGAGCTTCGAGTTCGTCCGAGTGGCGAGTTCCTGGACATGTTGTAGTGGTGTCGCACACCGTTGAGCTTCTGGGAACACTCGAAGGTCCGAGTAGAGCTTGGCGGGCTTAACTCCTCGGATTGAAGCCATAATTTCTGGCACCTACGGCTAAGGGGTTGAGATACCTGTTTAGCTGACGTCTGGATATGTCGTGCGTTAGTAAGTCATAGCGAAGTGAATACTGTCAGCCATGGTACCTGATGTCCCATGGCCGTCTGAGTTCTATCCCCGAGGTACGTCTGTACCCGGGGTATGTATGTCAGGCACGGTGCTCCATGGTACCCTATGATGCCCCATGGCTGTCCTGAGTCCTGTCACCGAGAGATATGTTGATCCCGAGGTACGTCCATCCCCGAGGCACATATGTACCTGAGGTACGTCTGTGCCCGGGTTATGTATGTACCCTAGTACCCTAGTATATATAGAGCTCCCGTTCCCATAGTCAATACATCACGCATTTTCCCATGTTCGATACCTAGTCCCATTGACAAATACAAACAAGATTTGAGGTGATAACGTTAAACGTTGAACCGCATGTCACAGCGCATGAGGTTTGTTCACAGATCTCTCTAACTGTTTTACTTGTTACCCTCACAGTTGCATAGTCTCTGTCTGAATCGCCTTGACTGGTTTCTCGTCATACGCCGCAGCCTCCGCCTCCTCCAAGCCCAGACTCTGCGCAATGTTATATAGTCTGCTCTTCTCCTCATGAGCTGTAGTATCGCCAAAGACAGCGTCCATCTCCTCCAAGCTCTTTCCCTTCGTCTCCGGGATTAAGAACCACGTGAAAACGAATGCGATCAAAGCGAAAGCAGCGAAAAACAAATACGTTCCGTAACCGATACTTTCGAGCATGTCTGGTGTGACAAGTCCGATGATAAAGTTACACATCCATGTAGAAGACGTGGTGAGCGACATGGCTTTGGAGCGATTGCCGATGTTGTAGATCTCCGAAGGAAGGACCCAGCCGATGGGTGCCCATGAGTACGAGAAGTTGACATCGTAGATGTAGATAAATGCGATACCCGTCCAGCCTGCCGCAGGGTGGTCTCGGAGGGTCGCACCGTAGCCGCCGATAACACCGCCTACGATCAGAAGGGAGATGCATGTGCCTGCAGCACCGCAGAGGAGGAGTGGGCGACGGCCGACCTTGTCGATGAGGAAGAGAGCCGGAAGTGTGGACAACGTGTTCACAATCCCGTAAACGCCTGTTGCTAGCAGCCCAGTAGTCTTACCGGAAAGACCGAGCTGAGCGAAGATGGTAGGGGCGTAGTAGATGATCGCGTTGCATCCGATGAATTGCTGAAAGAACATTACGCAGCAGCCGATAGCAGTGCGCTTGAAGGACGGCCAGGTAGAGAAGAGCGTCGTATAGCCGGCAAGGTAGAGCGAGACTCCGGACTTGCCAGGAAACTTCTCGCGATTGTAAGACTCCTCGAACATGACCTCAGCTTTGATTGAGAGATATTCCTTCTGGAGTAGCTCATCATCGGCATGGCTGCGACGAACGCGGGCAAGTGCTCTGATACCTGCCTCTTCATTGTCCCGCATACAGTAGTATCGAGGGCTCTCCGGGAAGAACAACATCCCAATTCCAAGAACGAGGCCCGGGATGATCTGTATTGCGAAAGGAACGCGCCATGATGCGTCGCTTTGACCAGAACAACCATTTGGGCCGACGTCGTTACGTGGATCAAACGCTGGCTCGGACGTGGTACCACCCGTGTACGACACGTCAGGGGCGCAGCGTGTTCCGCCGATGTACTGAGTGCCGAATTCAAGCCAGTACGATACGAGGATCCCAAGCGTGATTGAGAGCTGCTGAAGGACAACAAGAGTGCCTCTGATACCCGGGGTAGAGACCTCTGACATGTACATTGGGACGATCATCGTCAGCATGCCGATGGCGAAACCTGCAATGGCGCGTCCTGTGATCAAGATTAGCGGTGTACTTCCGAATTTACTCGACGGGTACATACCGGTGAAAGCCATGCCTATATTGATGGCACTGGCCTGAAGCGCGGATCCGACAGTGAATATGACAACAGCGATCATGATGGAGCCTTTGCGACCGAAGCGGTCGGCTACAGGCCCGTTGACAAGAGATCCGAACCATGCTGCGAGCAACAATGTCGAAACAAACCAGCCCTTGAACGAGCTATCGAGGTAGATTCTCGGGAAAGCTGCAGCGAAAGACTCCATCGTCAAAACTCCCGAGACAACACCTTGGTCATAACCGAAGAGAAAACCACCAAGTGAAGCAAACTGCACAACGTCAGTGGTAATGAAATACGAAGGGAGTCCTATTGACGTACAGCTGAGAGACCAAACAGGTATGGGTTCTGACGCAGCTCCTTATATACACTCTTTTTCTGACCAGCCTCTAGGCTAGCACCTTCGTTTTGGGACGACATAATTGCGAATAGACGTGTTTGGTCTTGTCTTCGACCCGACGATCTGGAATGAGGGGGAGATGGGGTGCGTGAAAAGGCGGAGAGATCTTGAGCTTATGTAGTGTTATTGAGGATACTCAAAACATCACAAGAAGACCGCAAGTCAGGCGATCTCGGAGCACTGTCGTCCGACTCCACGAGAAAATGAAAGCCTGCATAGCGCGAACGGTGATGTGGGTTGTGCCATGTTTTCCCCGCATCGCACGGCAAAATTACCCACTACCCCATCCCTGATTCAGACATCTGAACTGGGGCCCATCAGCATGACTTATATGCCCGGACGTCTGCCGCCCGAACCCCACAAGACAGTGGACCATCCTCCAGATCATGTCGTTTTTCGTTGATGTCACATCCATGCACTTGACCTGATTTTCTTCTCAGCGCTTTTTCATATCTTGAGAACTTCAACTTGTTGCATTGTGAAATACAACATGGCGAAAGACTTCAATGTGGATACCCTGCCTGAAGCGATACTTGATCTGGTCAAGCGCACGGAAAAGCTCCTTTCTCGCCAATCATCCGATCCTGGGCAGCGAATGCTCGTTGCGCTGGCGGGTGTGCCGGGCTCAGGCAAGTCAACAGTATCTCAAGCTCTCCTGACCGAGCTTGCATCGCACGGCATCCAAGATGTTGCGGTTGTACCCATGGTAAGCATAAAAGCTATGTTCAACGGTCTGCACTCCTCTAACGAAGTCAGGATGGCTTCCATTACACACGGAAGGTGTTGTCGACCTTTGAGGACGCTGAGCTAGCGTTCCGAAGGCGTGGTGCTCCGTTCACTTTCGATGCGAAAGCGTGCGTGAAGCTTGTCGAAAACCTCAAAGCAACACCTGTTACTATGAATGAGGAGGCCGAGTTTTTCATGACTGCGCCCAGCTTCGATCATGCGACAAAAGATCCTAGAAAAAATGCTATCAACATCTCCTCTCGTACCCGGCTGGTGATTGTTGAAGGCAACTATACTCTTCTGAGGCAAAATCCTTGGGATCGGATTGCAGAGGTGTGCGATGAGAAGTACGTAGTAGTGTTGTCGTCACAGGCGCAGGCACTGACTTCATACAGATGGTTTGTCGACGCTCTGGTGCAAGTTGTTCGGGATCGCTTGGCGCAGCGTCACCTTGCTGCAGGTATTGAGAACTCGATGGCAGCTGCCATTGCAAGAGCAGAAGAGAACGACATTCCGAACGGCGAGCTGATACGGTCGTTACTTATCAACCCTGATGTTATTATCGAGAACTGAACCATTCGGATATGTAATATACTCGGTAGTAGGGGAGTTTTGTCCAACAGTCAAAAGCTTTTAGAAGCCGGTAGAGGTCAGATCCCAATCGAAAGAGTCGAATAATTCGTTGGACTCAACAGACCAAGGAAAAGAGCTCAGGGAATCCTTGTCAAGCTCAAGGTCCTGAAACAAGCCCGAACGCATGTCGTCAGTAGAGACGACTTGGTCAAGAATGGCAACGCAGCGTGCTGATAGCGAGTCTCCAATGAGACGTTCTCGGAATGTGCTCCTAGCCAATCGAACATCATCATGCCAAGTTGACAGTTCTTCGGCGTGTGGAAAGCTGATGATGCAAAGAGTTATGACTAGGGCCGCGTGGAAGAGGAAGTATCTAGGAGTCCACATTAGCTGACATGTTTGCGAAAGTATCCATATAGCGTTGTGCTCACGTTGCGTACCAGCCCTCCACCCTGCCTAGATCCTGTGTTGCGTAATGATGTATTGAAGTGACGGTCGAGTGAGCGGCTTCAAGACAAATTCGTTTGCACTCTTCTTGGGTCGACTGGGTGGCCTGGTCGGGTATCTGGCCCCTTTCAGAGATCGCTCGACGTAGCAGAATGTGTCTAAAGACAATAATCTTCAGGTTCCAGAGTCTCCACCAGAGCCGAGACCGTGCAAACACGTACCATCGGGCTGACGAAAAGGCCATCCTTGTAAGTTGGAAGTACTGGGGAATCGTGCGCGTCCAGGCATCTATAGAAGAGTTGAAATCGAGTGCTGCTTCGGCGGATAGCCCAGGTTCAGCCAACAATATATTCGAGATGTAGTTCGTGTGCTGATGGAAGTCACTCTGCACTTTCAGCGAAGAGTACAGGGTAGGCTCAGCAGTTTCGGTTGGAAGCTCTAAGGTTTGGGGCGTGAGCGACTCATCTTCGATGTTGAGCACCGCGTGCACATTCAAAGAGTCCTGATCAGGCAACATAATCGCCCTGCCAAAGGTCGTTGAGGCTCCACTGTCGAAGATGTATAAGCCCCACCATGCTCTACGTCTGATCTCGCGTTCGATGAGACTGATGTTCCAATGTGGAAGCTCTCTGTGGAGGGCTAGGCTCAGCGCTGTGCGGACGGCGAGACCTAGAAGGTTCCATCCCGTGTTTGGACTGTTGCGTTTCTGACTCAAGTTACTCAATAGTACAAGTGCCTGAACAAATGTCAAGCTGGCGGCTTCGAATACCGATTCCTGTTGTCCCAACGTTAGAGCTCGACGATAGAGATAGTCCTCCAGACCGATCTGGTCGTTGTTCAAAGTCCACGCTCCGAGTGCTAATATTGCATAATACAGCATGTCCCACGATCTCTTCGATGGACGCGGGACAATCTCATGGTACTGAGCACGGAAAGTTGCCTCGTGCACAAACGGGTAGCATACGTGATAGTTGTGAAAGTACGCATCGATGAGAGTTGTTGATAGCTGCTTTGTGAGGGCGGTGTGCGAGATTTGGGAGGATGCCAGGACTCCTCTAAAGGAAGACGATGGGTCCGGTACAGGCTGTTGGGCTTGTGCTCTGGATTGGTGCAGAAATCCAGCCCAGTCGAGCAAGCATCGAAGGAACACCACGCCGGAAGTTGATCCTAAAGACTTTCAGTCACATATATCGCTATAAAAGCGAGGAGACTCACCAAGATAGCCTACACCGGTGGGCTCGACGGACAAGGCGGCCATGCCATCTGTGAGACCATCTACGCTAACGTTCTCTTCTTGCCAGTTGAAGCCATCAACATCATTTGGCACTGCCTCGGGGAGTGCGGGCTCTTGTGAATTAGAGCTGGGGCTTCCTTTTGGGCTAGGAGCTTCAGGCGTTCGATGATTGACAATGGAGGGGGTCACCAGGTTTGGGGACGACAAAATATCATCGACGTTGACACCCGGTAACAGTTGGGAGACAAGTGACTCCAAGCTGTGTAGTCTCTTTTCTACGCCAGTAAGGTAAGCTCTAGTTAAAGGCGATCTCTCAACCTTGCCGCTGTAGTGGCATTGGGAGCCACTATGAGCGCAGGAAGTGCATCTTGGCGCATTTTTTGAGCACTTCAACTTTTTCGCGCGACAACGATCGCATGAGAAGGCATCTCTTGATCTTCGGTTCTCCATGCATGGAAAGGGTAATATCGTGGAGGTTAAGATGGGGGATGCAGGAGCCGCGGAGCTGCAGGTTGATAATCTGTGCCGATATCGGGCCGAACATCCGTAGCCACAGCTATCACTCCACGACCTCTGAAAAACCTCAGCATATCGTCGTCACACTCACGAACCTAGAGTCATTATGCACCATTTAACGAGCTTTGATAGTTATGTCTAAAGTTGGAAGAATCACGATCCCTCGAATTTGCAGGCATTGACTTTCGTGTATCGTGTGAGTGCTGAAATCTCCACCCCAACCTTGACCAAAGGGAGTGCCAGTGCCTAACTCTCGGAACCTAACTAGATCTTTGTTGCGCTTATCATTGAGCGGCCTTGAGTCGAAACCTACGGTATATGGTAGGCCGTCACATACGAGCGAACAAGACAAGGGACGCGGTGGTCATCCAGAAACGGACCACAATAGTGCGTGGAGAAATTCGCTAACATTTAAGAGCGTTCTGCCATTTCTTTAACGACCTAGGTTTTCTCACTCGTGCGTGCCCGGTCGAGCACGGGGGCTCGTATCACTTCCGGCCTTGTCGCCAGAGTCACTCATCGAATTCCTTTCCGTCAAGGCCCTTTGACACCATATTCTTCGTCATCCTCCATCTCTTCGATATTCCATAGTTTCGGTGGATGGTTGGCTTATTCATCAAGCGTTCCATGTTCTCTGTTTCAGGGCTATCCTCTCCTTCGCATATGACCCGTGCTCTATACGCCCTTTCCGCGAATGCACTTGCGCGAGCCTCATCGCCATGGGTGATACTGATCTGGAAGGCATCGTAGTAGAGACTTGCCTCTAACGGACTAGCGCTGCCATTCGGGAACTCCTCTTCGATGACACGAGCCATCTCTTGACAATCCGCCAAAGCTTTGGTCGGGGCGTTCACGAGGCGACTCGGTTCGCCAATCGCCTGGTCGAGTTCTTCGATTCGAAGGCGGCGAGCTTCGCTTTTCTTTAGTTCGGAAACTGGGAGTGAGCAGAGACTACAGCTACAATCGAAGCCGAATGAGCTCTTCAGTAGAGCACGTCGCGTGAAAGAAGCTTCCTGTTTGGCATAAGGAATCATTATTTCCTCTCCAGCTTTCATGTCACGAACCGCATGGATGGTCTCGCTGCTCGTTTTGTTGTTCCAGTTATTGTGCGAGTTCGGATCACAGCAATGGTTGATGAGACAGATGGTGGGATACACTGCCCCGACTACCGATTCTGGGCCGCAAGGTAGTGCGTTCGTTCGAAAGACACCACTGAAGACGTTTTTCCCAGGGAAGTTGTTGTGGAGGGCGAGAAATTGCCGTTGCTTGTCCTTCGAGAGTGCCTTCACCTTTGACACAACACTGCTTTCCACCAAGTCTGCTTCGGGATCGAGTGTGAACAAAGGCTTCTCTATGAGAACTTGTCACGGTTTGGAGTCTCTCTTGCCTCACGAGCAGTGGCGCCTCACCTCTCATGAGACGACGCTGCCTTTACAGCACTAGCGCTGTTTACAGCCCACTACTATATATACTGTTCGTAGCTTCACACAATAGAACCTCAGTTCAATCCGCTATTTCCTCCCACATGTGCACTGTCCACGATCCGTAACAGAACTCGTGTACCTTTGGCGATATTGCTGCGAGCAACCAAGCCTTTCCCTTTCTCCGGTATTGATTGGACCTCAAACAAGTCGAACCCAGTGCCAAAACTCATAGTCGCTGTTCAATCTTATGAGGCCTGTAGTACGGAGACGAATAAGAAACACTAAGGCTTCGAAGTCGAGGGCTTCTGGAAGAGGAAGGAGACTTAGTTCGAG
Source organism: Clathrospora elynae (assembly GCA_010015635.1). NCBI lineage: Eukaryota > Fungi > Ascomycota > Dothideomycetes > Pleosporales > Diademaceae > Clathrospora > Clathrospora elynae. Next base: position 87,297 of record ML976014.1, read on the forward strand.
CGGGGTAGATCAGAAAGCAATATGCGTGGGTTGGATTTCTCCTCACGTTGTGTAACCTCTGGAGTGGGCCTGTGCGTTGTCAAACAAACCGAAACCGAATGCTTCAGGTTGCATCAACCGGCTCGAAATCTCCCGGAACCCGAAGTAGCAGGACGTGTCTTGCATAGGCCTGAAGTACTTCACATAGCATTCAGAAGCTAAGCTAAGCTTCAAAAGTTTGCTAATTACTCCAGGTGTGTCCCGGAATATAGTTGTGGCTGATATCGGATGCCGATTTATGTTCGTGCGTTTGGAGTCTACGAACTGCACGGAACGCGTACCAAAGGCTTAGTCATGTTGATCGTACGTCGATACCAGATGTTGACTCATTTTGATCGTACGCCGATAGACGAAGGCGACATCTCAACTGAGTTACGCGTTCGAAACTCTTACGAGCGAATACCAAGGCTCTTAGGAAACGACCAAGAAACATATCTTCCAAGGTCCACTCTAGCACGTGCGAGGATCACAATTATGCCCAGAGAGGCTCGCAGATCTTTGGATGTGCCTTGTTGTCTTGTAAGGCCTCTCGTATGTTTGATCGTGAAGCCCATGGGGCTAAAGTATCAAAGCGTAGGTATGATTAATCTTCTTCACACTACCTTGGTAGTTGACCCATCCATGGATCACCACAGATACGGGATACCTAGTCGTACGCGCACGTGGATTTCAAGTCAACTGACTGAAAGGTCGCCAGATGCCTTCTTCATTTGACGTTTGCAATTTCCCCTGCTATCACACGCTAAACCTATCTCTTCGCAAAACTACGAGATATTACTAGCGTAACGGCGTACGCGATATCCCCGCTACAGAACCACCTAGGTGATATCGATCGCTGGGCTGCGAATTCGGAAGCTGGTTTGTTCGTCACTTCCCTGCCAGGACAAAGTGTGCTCTCCGTGATCGCACCTGCTCTATCACGCTCACCTTCACGGAAACCGCTGACGTTATCTCATTGTCCGAGCTTCCCCCCTCCTAGCTACTGCGTAATTTCATGCCCTCTTACATAGATATCATACTCAGACTTCTTCTCTCCTGCACCTCACCTCAATCTGCACACCTAGACTTCCACTCCTTGTGCCAACACCAACATGATGTTCAAGGTCGCTCTTACCCTGGCAACGTCCATTATCTTGACGGTCGCCCTTGCTGTTCCCACCGGCGGCGCCGCTCTTCCTCAAGTGAGCAAGCACGCCCACTCACTCTCTCTCCAACCCTTGCTAACACCACCGTAGGCCCAGCAGCTTGGCAGCGCCCTCCAATACGACGCATCCGCTGCAATCCCCAACCCTCCTTGGACCAGTGACCAGAGCGTCTCCGTCCTCGCCTCTCCACCCATCCTCTTAACTGCCGTACCCTCACCCGTCTCAGGCTACACCTCCGGCGGCGAAACTTACGCTCCCGGTTTCTGCTCCTTCCACCTGCAGCTCTTCAACCAGTGCCTGCACACCCCCTCTGAAGGCTGGCATTCCCAGATGCTGGCCATGCTCTACAGCATGCAAGACAACAACCGCAAGACCGTCGTCGCCTACCCCGAGGGTGCAGGCCGCATCGACAACCGCGCTATGGGGCTCATGGGCATGGGAAACTTCAAGCTTGCGTACAATGGCGCGGATGAGCAGATGTACTTTTCGTATGACAAGCCGGGCGGTTGGTGGAGCACGGCGACCAAGGACGACGGGCATGCGTTTGGGCTTTGTTCGTGGGGTGCGTGGACGAGGGGCTCGGGAGTGTGTGATGACAAGGCTACTGTGATGCCGCGGGTAAGTATTTTCTGCGAGGTTGACAGTGAGTGGAGAGTGACTAACTATGATGACAGCTTTCGGACATGACGTGCGTTTTCAAGTGCTAGACACCTTCCTTTCTTGGGGTCACACACGGGAGGTTGCAATCTTGGGTCGGTGGGTAGGATCTGAGAATCTTGGAGTGGCTTTCTCTTACTCGATGTACGGAATCATTTCCATAATCCTATAATCCAGATCTAGACACCTAAGTTTCACCAACCTACTTCAACTCCGTGTGCCAGGCAACATGAACAAATGCATATAACCGGGGCTTACTCGCAGACAAGATGCACAGGACAAGTAACGCCATGCTGTTCCACATCGCAACGCAATGACAAGAAAATCGTGCATCAACAAGAAGCAGGCCGAAGCCACAGTCGGCGGGGTGTCGCAAACACGCATGCCTTCTTTCATCTCCTGATACCAAGGGGCCAGATATCCATTAAGCACCCTTGAATTGCACTTATGGCTCATTCACACTCTGCCTTTTCACAATGGACGCGCACTACCTCGAGGCAGCCGCTCTAGGACGTACTCCCCGGCGGCCCACCCATATTAAGCAAAATATCAAGCATATCCATGCCTCCAATATCCGGCCCCATAGCCGTCTGATTGATATCCGCACCCCACTGATCAAGCAGCGGATCAAGTGGTATGGCAAGCCAATCTTGATCCTGTCCTGCACCCCAGGTAGCACCACTGTTCGCCCACTGACTCCAGTTTGTACCGCTACTACCATTCGAGTTCGAGTTACTATTCGTCAAATAGTTTGTGTAGTTACCCGGCGGCGGCATGATGCTAATGGAGTTGGAATTGGGGTCATAGGGTTCGGAGGATATACCCCATAGCGGTGTTGCGCGGCCACTTGTTGCGTGGCCTATACCGGGAGAACTATTGACGCTAGAGCCTGTGCCCTGGAAGCTCGACCCGGAGCCCATGAACGGTGGAGCGAGGTGGTTTGCATGACCGAGAGGAGCGGGCGGAGGCATGAGCGGTGCTTGCATTGGGCTGCGACTGCCGGGGCGCGACATGCCTGCCGAGCCGTTGGCGGCGAGACGCACGAAGCGCGAACGAATGCGGTGGGTGAGCGTTTCGACGAGGTCGGCAAAACGGTTACCAACGTGGACGTCGTCGACTATACTTGTTCGGAGGGCATCGACGGAGTCGCTGAGTAGACCGAGACTGACAGCAACGTCTTCTTCTGTCGCGCCCAACGCAAATGTCTTCAGCAGGATGATAGCCACGCTGACGATGCGGAAGAATGTTCGCACAGGCGCGTGGCGCAGGTAACCACCGGGATGCAAGCCATCGACAACGACTTTGAGCACGTTGCGGGAGGCGTCGATGACTTCGTTGATGTAGTGTCGATCATTGGCATACCACTTGACAAGTGTGCTAAAGGGTATAGCACCGCCATCGTCGTGACCATTGCCATTAGTGGCGCGTCCATTCAGGCCATTAGGTTGAGCGTTGGTTTGTAGCGGGCTGTTGTGTGTGCAGCGCTCTACGACAGCTTGAAGAGCAAGCGAGTTGAGGTAAACGCGCGTGTACTCGAACTCAATGATGAGAACATGGCGGAGTTGTGCCGGAACTGAGAGACGTTAGACATGCCACGGAAAGTGCTGGAACAGTGGGAGATTTACCGTGAGGAGCCCGATCGAAGCAAGTCTTCCACTCGGTCAACGGACCTTGGAAGAACTTCAACATTTCCTCATACGTTCCCGACTTGAGCAACTCTCTCGTCTTCCGTCGGTTCGAGAACAGCTTCAGATTACCCATCTCCATAATCTTCGCAATGCGCTGCCAGAAGTCCAGCACAAGATCCTGAACCGCGTGCCGTTCCTGATGAGCAACAGATTCCATCGGAAGGCGTTGGCCATCTGAACGCATACCAAATTGGGGAGGAGGAGCTTTGATGCGACTGATGCGCTCCTGATATAGTTCGAGCGGTGTTGAACCGCCGATCAGGTTCTCGTCACGCTCGAGCTTGGGGAGCATAGATGTCAAGCCCAGTCTACCGCTTGTCTGTGTCACATAGATGATGAGCAAGTCCCTGAGATGGTTTTTCCGCCGATAGTATGCCTTCACTGTCGCATGTGAGAGGTGCTGGTTCGCCTCTTCAAACTCGTCTTCACTCGTCTCGTCGAAGACGCCGATTTCGAAGCCAAGCGTCATGGCGTTTCCAAGCAACATCCAGCACATGCGGTCACTTCGCCAGCACGGCTCCAGCCAGCTATCGATGCGCTTGTCGCCCACGCCTTTGTACATGTCTGCTCTTGGTCCTGTCTCATACGGCTCGTCGGGCAACACGAGCTCATCGTCATCATCGCCGGGCGGGAAGTGGAGAGCGCGAGGATGCCACTCGGTAAGTAGCATGAGGCTCTCGACGGTGCCAAGGGTGCGAAGGCCTTTCCGCGACAGAGGGTTGACATCGGACCCCGGCTGCTGTCCTGCGCCACAGAAACCTCCGCCGAACTGCTCCTGTCCGAAAATCATACGGTCTATCATGCCCTGAAGATATTTCCACAGCTTTTCATGTATCAGGTAAGAACGAGATGTCGCGCCAATACCACTCGATCCACTAGGTTGCGAATACCTAGCGGAGATAGTCAGAAGCGTAACCACCAGCATTGGCTCCTCCTTGAGCAGCTTCGCATGAAATGCATGGTCGCGGTAGTCCGGCACAACGATTGGCGTCAACGGTGACAAGAAGGTATAGAAATAGTCGATGTAGGCAATCGCTTCCTTTGCAGTAAGCCACCCGGCGCGCACAAAGCGAAACTTGGACCATGCCCTGACAGCATCGGCAAAGGCTGCCTCATTCGGCGGGTCTGGTACCATGGGCAGTTGGATAGCCGGGTCTACCGAGGGTTCTGCAGCAGTCCGCGAGTTGTGGCGTACGTGTGGTGCGTTCGCCTGAGGACTCGCGAAGTTTGTCTGGGAGCCCGGCGTGCTGCCCATTGTTGGCCGCTGGAGGCTCGAGGCGCTTCCCGTGCGGTGGTGTCCGTTCATACCGGCTGCCTCGAACAGCAGATTGAGCGCATCGTGTCCGCTGTACACCTCGCCCGCCTGCAGCGTCGCAACCGTCTCATTATTCACCTTCTGGTCCTCCTCGTCGTTCGGCAGGGGCTGGCGGCCAGCAGACGTGTTCGGTCGTCGCAGCGGTTCGTAGCGTCCAACCGAGCCCCCGGGGGTTAATGGCTGGGAGATGTACGTTGCATTGTTCGTCGTTATGATGTTGAGAGGTTCCGGCAGGCCGTCCGAACGTTGGCGCTTCCGACCATTGCGCACCTCGTAATCGTCTACTTCCTCGTATTCGTCTTCGCCGTCTGCCTTCCGCTTCCGACGCGTCGCTGAGAAGAAGCACTCCTTACTTTCGCGCCTGCATCGCACACACGGAGGCTCATGCGGGTGATCTACAGGGCCTAAATCTAAAGGCAGGGACGACCGTGTCAGTGAATGCCGTCAAACCTCACGACGGTGACGTACCGCATCGCACCTTCCGCCGTCTACATGGTATGCAGGCCTGGTATGTGCGTGTATGTGAGGCGTTGTTCAATGACCTCGGCGGTGGAGAGGCGTTGGAGCCCGTGGCACTCATCATGGGTGGATGTCGGCTTGCGACGGCTGAGAGCTGGCGGGATATGGCACAGATATGGCTGGGGATATACCGGCCCAGCAAGTGCAGCCTCTGCGTACCTGCATGCACGATACGTAAGCACGCCGAACAGTGGTAACGTTTAGAGGAAGGTGTTCATGTATGACTCCACGCAACCGTGTTATTTGCTATTGCATGCTGGCTTACTCTGCTTCAAGCTCGTGGGTGCTGGGCCGCGGCAGTCACGAGCGCGGGGCTTTGCTGGGACCGCCAATTGAGGAAGGCGCTACCATCTCCACCAATCTCGAGTCCTCACCCTTGACCAAACATCACCATCGAGCACTTTGCAATTCGACTCCTGCGAACGTAATTAAGTGGCTATGCCTTACACCTCATTTGTGGAATCGCTGCTTATGTCAGGGACGAAAGATGCTATCCATGGGTGCACCTGCTGCTCACGGCATGTGACCTGCTCGTGCACCCAGCGCGTGGCACAGCATAACTCTTTCTACCAATGCGTCTTTCAGACGAGTTTCAACCAGCTGTTGTCCGCGGATGTACACAGCTTTCCCCCATAGTACCCTGCAGCCTGACACGCTCGTCAACACGCCATCTTTCAATCAACATATCTTTCCCCAACTCATGATTTCCCTCATCCAGCTCGCAGTGCGTCGCAATCTCATAGCCCCTTCCGCTTTTGGAGCCTCATTATACGCCGATTCTACTCAATGTTGCTCGTCAGGGCATTTCGCTTTGCTCGTTTTGCTCGTGTCTGGCTTCACATACATGTCATGTAACAGCAGCCGAAACATGGACAGGTTATCTTGTTAGCAACGTGTCTGAATATGTCGTTACCATGTCAGGTGCAGAGGATGGCTTCTTTGATAACGGTGGGTAGCTTCATTGTGGAAGTGTCTTGCTGGTGAGGGATTTTGGGGAAATTTGAAGACGAGGACTTCCGGACTCGCGTTCACGACCATTTGTCAAGCTCATTTTGCCTCGCCAAAAATGCATGGCGGACATCATCGCTCCGTGTTGCTCCGGGTGGGCACAAGGTTGCGTTCCGACAATGTTCAATGCTGTTTGCAGGGTACGGTCCGATGAAGCATGAAAGCCCACTTCTTACCCATACAGATACTTTGAGACATCATTGTTGGTTCGAAGTTGAAGCTTGGGGAAGCATTCGTGGAGATTCTATGACGTCTGCGGGCGCACGGACGGAAATCATTCTCAAAAAACCTCAACCTCGAAGTCTGTCCTCAAACACTATGCTATGCATCTCGCTACCTCAAACTCCGGCACACCGACAAGATAAAGTTAGAGTTATCGGCTCTTTGAACGACTGATATCGTCATATCTAATATTACGTTACCTACAACAACTTGCGCCACAATTGTTTCATACGAGGCGCTTCGGAGTCGCGATTCGACATGCGTTCTCTTATATCACTATTATCTACACCGGAATCGAGCCTGGATAGTGCCACAAAGGCTGCTGCAGTAGCAGGGCGGCTGCAATATATCTAATTTAGAGTACTGCCTGCATACCAGTGCAACCAATGACCAATTCCATCACTTCGACAGCATCTGGACTGGAGACCTCGGAGATATCAACCTTGGAAGAGTTGCGTTCTGAACATGACCATAGGTAGCCATGCTCAGTGTCTCCACTTGATCACTCGGGGATGACCGGCGTCGAAAAACTAGTAAACATTCACGGGTTTGAATATGAACCGGTGCACTGCCATACTAAAGCTGTGATTAGGCAATGAACGCACGGAAGTCCTCTTACAACCTAGTACAAAGCGAAGCACTAGAACCCTTTAGACTTGCCCATCATCCAACTCATGTTTTCGCAAACTTGTACGATGCGACAAGACATCGAACCACACTCACTGAACGGATTCACAAACGGCGAAAATCGTTTACCGCGCTTTTATGCACTGCGAATCCCGACGTCTTTTCTGGACGAGAATTGGACGCCGTCGAAACAAAACCTCGTGATGTTCGACAGGACCTCGGGATGATTGGAGTGTGCCTCAGGTGTAGGATCCCCGACGTTAAATCGACATCCTCTGCATGATCGTCAGGTACACCGCTTACCCGCCCAAACTTACCAACCCTACCTAACGACAGTGCCCCTAAGCTTTCTTTCCAGGAACTCGCATCTTCATTTCTCTCCGACCTCATGTCGTCTAACTGGGCCCTAGTTTCATCGTACGTTATTACGCGGCTTAAACATAATTCGGGGCTCGGGGCCGTTGCGCTCTGTCTTCACATCAGACTGATGCAGCACAGTAGAGTCGTTGTTCTCGCCTTCGAATCTTGACATGCTTGGCTCAGTAGTTTAGACTGAATGCCTCGATGTGTCACTGACTCCGTGGTTCTTGATCGCGATTGTTCAAGCAACGGAACTCGTACTTGGCCTCCGTACTTGCATGTTCTACGAGGCTTGACCCCTTCTGATCCACCGAGCCCTAAGGACCATAGAATTGCTTTTTCATAACTATATCGTGGAGATGCAATGGCATTTAGGAAGTTATCGAGCCCGTCGGTGCACGCGTATTTCGTGCTTCTCGTTCTATTAATTATAAGTTCTTCTTGCTCTTACCACTTCTCGCCTGTTGAACATGGCATCTCGTTATCAAGTAACGCGCCTGTCCGCGAAAAGAAAACACCTCTCTCCCTGCTATTCCACTAATTACAGTCGACATCCCTAGGACACCGATGCGAACGGACAGAAGCCAGACTTTCCCTGTAGAAAGTGAAAACGCGTCACCTGAGACACCCAAGACAGAGCAACTATTAGCACAACATGCTCATGGGCGATTACTCAGCGCGGTGAGCTCCGCATCGAAGACTTTCCCATTCTCAGCACGGACTCGGGCCCCGAGCGAAGCCACCTTTCTACCACCAGGAACCTCAGCAGGCGCATCAACCCACAGCGGTGTCAGTAGAGTGAGCAAGTTCACACTTAGTTCGCAGCATCATGATGATGCTCTTAACCTGACCCCGGATCCGAGCGAAGAAGGCGAAGTCATTCCTCCAGCTCATGTGAGAGGCTTAATACAAGGAGAGCGTGCTCATCCTACTCTCTGTTTCGGCTGTCATCTCGCTGGTTCTTAGTCTATACGAGACATTTGGAGTCCATTATGGCCCCGATGCCCCGCCATCGGTTGATTGGATCGAAGGATGCGCTATCAATGACTGGCAGAAGGAGTGTGCTTTTTTCAAAATTAATGCGAAGAAAGAAGATTGGGTGGTCAAAGTATTAGGCTCAGGCAAGCCTTTCACTCTTTCTGTGTATGAAATCTTAGCTGCCGACGTCTTGCATATGGAACCAGGAGACCTTATCCCGGCTGATGGCGTCTTCATCTCCGGTCACAATGTCAGATGCAACGAGTCATCGGTTAATGATGACTCTGACTAGATGAATAGTACGAATTCTGAACAGGTCCTTCGTCCCCTGGAGCGTGGACACAACGACTCGAAAGACCTCGATCCTTTCACTATCTCTGGAAGTAAGGTCCTGGAAGGTGTCGGAACGTGTAAGCATACCCCCCCCCCCCCCCCTCAGCTCCGTATATCTAGCTAACAGCAGTAGACCTCGTGACATCTGTGGGCGTCAATTTCTCCTCGATTCTCACGGCGCTGATGTGGGGTCGTGCATTCAACGACGCAGTGCAGAAGTTCCTCTAATTCTAAATCACAGTTAGCATCCATCACAGCCATAACCCTCACCTTTATCACCGCTATCTAGGACTCAGATATGCGGTCTATTTTAACGGTCGTACAGCTTCTCTAGATTAACCTATTCAAACGAGTTTCCCTCCTTTTTTTTCAATCTTAACGCCATCTCATCCTCTCCTCACCCCTTTCTGCTGCTTCCATTGCCCTATTTAAAGCCTTATCCTCGTACTCCACCTTGACCTCCCACCACAATCCAGCGTTAATGGCCATCAGGACGCCACCCTCTTTACCACCAGCCACCCAATTTTCGGTCACCACAACCTTCTTCTCGTTGGCGACGAGATGGTTTATGGTATTTCGTTCGAGCGGCGTTCTATGTAGCAATGCGGTCCACAAAGCTTCCCACCAAGCGAGTTGTTGTCGCGTGCCCGATTGACTTTGCCGAACTAAAGGGAAATTTGGAGGAGGACTTGGCGGCTATTGGCGGCAAAGGGCGATCAATAGCTTGAAAACTAGGGGACCTGTCGAAATGACTGTATAAACAAGTGCGGGAAGGTTGTCAAAGGCGTCGTGGTCCACCTCACGAATCGTCTTCAAAACGGTGTATTTACCCCTTTGTCCCTCGACAACAAAGCACTCAAACCCACCCTTCTCGAAGCTCTCGTTCTTCTCCCTCGCTCCCCACAAGTCCTCAGTGTTGGTGAGGTCTTCGAGCTTATCAATTGCAGAAGGTGAGTTGCTGACGACTGTTTGGATCTTCGGGATGAGGGTGTTTGAACGCCTTGACCGGGCCAAAGATGTCATGGCTGTCGACATGGAGTTTGATGATCGAGAGATAGAAGACGGTGTGGGGAGCCGTGGTGGTGACGGCGAAGGATTCCGGGGGCTTGATGAAGGTCGAGGATGAGGAGGCAGGGGTAGGGACATGGTCGCGGTCGAAGTATACGGGTCGGACATTGTGAAGGCTGGAAGAACTCGAGTACTTGTAGTATGCTCAGGAGTTGAGCTTGTCGAGGTCGGTAGTTGGGTGGGAGTATGAGAGGGGCAATATATATGGAAGGCTTGAGCGCTGGCCCAGAAGCGTTTTCGTGGTGAAATCGAATTATTCGAATTCAAGTGACCGCGTATTCCACCTCAAAAATCACCACGCCGTCTTATAACCCGCAGATGAACCGCTACAAACAGACTTCAAGGCTAACACGGGGGTCAATAAAAAGTTACTCCGTGGATCTTGGGTAGGATGTAGGCACCCGGGCCACCTGTGAGATCGGTGAAGAAGTGGAAAAATGAAGGTGTTGGAGGGAGTTGAGATGCTTCATACTCGTGTGCAATTGATTGGTATCTTTCATTTCCTGGAATACAGCTTCCTTTTATCCGTCCCTAACTTGAACGCCAAAGCGCCATACGCATGCAGAACGTGACTACATCACTCCTCCTGCTCCATCACGCAACCACACCGCCTCAATGCTTCTTTGCCCGCTTGTCCTTGCCAGGTCGTTTGCTCGCACCACCGGGCTTGCCCTTCATCTTCCTCGCGGAGAAGTCACGCGTATCAGCGCTAGACTGCGCGTCGTTGCTCTTCGCGTGACGTTTCTTGCCGCCAAACCCAAACTTCTGGTCCTTCTTCTGGCGCTTGTTGTTGAAAGCCTTACCATCGCCGTCGGACTTGCGACCGCGGCGCTCAGACTTAGGCTCGTCGGTGGTAGCGGCGACGTCAAACAGGTCTTCTTCGTTTGTCGTTGTGATGTCTGCGCCTTGACGCTCTGTTATACAGTCAGTATGCGGGCATCGAGTGCGGGAAATGGAGATACGTACTCCGCTTCAGTGTATTGATCTTCTCAATGGTATCCCTCTTCTCCTTAGAACGCTCCTGCAGCTTCGCGACCTGGACCTGCTTGCCGAACTTCTTCAAGTCCCTCTGTTTCCGCGCCTCCGCAGCCGCCTTCTTGCCGGCCGCGGTGTCGATCAGCTTCTTCTTGATCCTACCCATGTGCTCATCGCTCTTGACCATCTCGGCGAAGTAGTCTGCCGGTCTTGAGAAGGATACGCCTTCCTTCTTCAGCTTGCCCCGCGCATCCTTGACCGAGGACAGAGACTGCTTGTAAAAGGCGAGCTCGCGGGTGAGATCGTCTTCGACGTCGGCGATCTCGACAGGCTCGGCGGTGGTGACGGCCTGGTACTCTGAGAAGGCGAGCTTAGAGTAGGGGAGTTGTATGCGGTGCAGGGCGGCGGTGAGGGCGGCGGTGTTGTTGATGGTGAGGCGCTGGTAGGGAATGATGTCGCCTTTGTCGTCGGAGGCTATCGAGTCGAGGTCTGAGAGCGGGATATCGTCGTCGTCGTCGTCGTCGTCGTCTTCTTCTTCTTCGTCGTCCTCTGCGTCCTCATCCGCCTCATCCGCTTCCTCTTCAGCCTGAACCTCCTCCTCGTCCGAGCTGATGTCGCTCTCGCTGTCATCGAGGCGCGAAAGGTCCAGCGCAGGTCGCTCGGGCATGTCGTCGTCATCGTCGTCACTGCCCTCTTCGTCCTCGCCATCAGTCTCCCACTCAGAATCCTTGACGGCTGGCGCGGGCTCCGCTGCCTTGGGCGCAGGATTGACGCCGTTCTTCTGAGCCTTAGTCTTCTTCTTGCCATTGAGCTTCACCTCCACCTCATCCAGCGGCACAGGCACACCTCCATTCGCAACCGCCTCCGCAGCCGCCTCCGCCGCACTCGCCTCTTTCTTCGCCTTGCGCTTCAGCGCTTCCCTCTCGTGCTTGCGCTGTTTCGCGACCTTGTGGTCCTTGCCCTTCTCGCCGTCGAGCGCAGCCTTGAGCTTGAATTTCGCCATGACGACTTGTTTCGTTCGGGAACAATGAAATTGGCGTAAAAGTGGTGTTGGATCACTGGCGCTTTGTCGCGATCAGAGTGTCGTGTCGAAGCTGCCCAAAAATTATTCGCCAAGTTCGAACTCTGGGCGCAGAAACATTTTAGCGCCCCACACTAGCTAGCTGACCGCCCGCGAAACGGGCAAGAGGCCGCGGCAGCCACCACGTGCGTACTGGGGCCTTAGTGTTCACTCACGCGCTCACGTCTCCTGATTGCTAGACTTGGAAGGATTCGCCAAAGACTTGGGCTGCTTGCGATACATACACTACATACAGCGCTTTTCCCCTGCTCATACACATGCTCGACATGGCGACTCCCCAACCACTAGCAGACCGCGCGCAAAGCGACTCAGCCGTATGCATGCGCCTTCTATACATTCGTAGATCATACTAACGCAATGCGCAGTCCTTCGTTTCAAACAACCCCGAAGGCTCAGGCGAACTCACAGCCGTCGTGGATGATCTGCTCAACCAATTAAACAACAAGTTCACCTCGATTAGTAGCGAGTTGCTCGCAAAGAGTGAGTCTAGCCAGCCATCATGATATACAGGCATCTGATCATGTACAGTGGACGACATGTCACGGCGGCTGGACAACCTCGAAGCTACCATTCAGACCGGGGATGGTACCAAGGCTTCTGGGGTGGGGAAGTGAGGGGCTAGTGAAGGAAGCGGTGTGGATATGCATACATTTTTGGCGCAGGTCGCTCATGAATATTTCCAGCAGCACGTTGAGCATTTTGCAGTTGGAGCAAGCTTGAGCTTGAGCGCATCGTTGGAGGAAATTCTGGGAACCACTGCATTGGGTGTTCAGGGTCTTATGCATAGAGAACGTTGCAATTTGGGTATTGAATCTGTTTCTGTCACACTGCTTTGACTATTGTCATTCGTATAATCATCCTTGGGCTCCTTGCCCTGCTCTCTTGCCTTGCCTTCGTGTCATCGGACACCGTCCGTCGTGATGTTCTCAATAATCTTTTCAATCCAGGTCAACACAAATGTGTCTACAACTCGCTCTTCTCCTCTTCCTCGGAAGCCAAAAACTTGCTCAAGATGTTGCTCCTGCTGATGAGATCGTCCAACTTCTCTGGCGCCAGGTTGCCCTTGCTGATCAAGCCTTGCAGACGCTTCGACTCCTTCACAGCGTAGTCCTTGTTGGCAGCAATTTTGTCAAAGACCTTGACGTAGTACTGCGCATACTTGTCCTGCAGCGTGGCAGCAATGCTCTTCGCCTCCTCAGATCCATCGGCGTATGAGCCCCGGAACTTCTCGATGATGGTGTTGAAGGCCTCGATGGTGCCACCCGTGGCGTCGAGACCGCCGCCGACAGCGCGGTGCGTACCAGCGTTGGTGTTGAGGAATTCGATGAAGTCCTTCTCGGCGCGGGCGCCCTCGTAGGGGAGCGCCTCGGTAGAGCCTTTCTTGAAGTACTTGATGGTGGGGTAGGATTGTACGCCTTGCTCCTGGGTGAGGGCCTTGGAGTTCTCGGCCTCAGCGTCGACCTTGGCGATCAGAACACCGGGCTCAGAAGCGAAGTCGTTGGCGAGCGTTTCCCAGATGGGAGCGAGCGTCTTGCAGTCTGCAACATCATCAGCTATGAGCTCCATATAGTGGGAGGGGCCTGAGAAGACATACGTCCGCACCACGGGGCGGTGAAGGCAACAAGCACATCCTGATCCTTTCCGACCTTCTCCTTGAAGCTCTGGTCGCTCAAGTACACAACCTGGCTCGGCAGCTTGCCCTTGACCTTGGGCTTGATGCTCGTCTTCTCGGTGATGAACTTGGTCAGGCTCTCCAGATCACGACCTCCGCTGTAATCAGTCGGCTTGTCGCTCTTGCCATCGAAATACTTGAGCGTGGGGAAGCCCGAGACACCGAACCGCTTGCCCAATGACTTATGGTTGTCTGCATCGACCTTGGCGACGGTGACCTTGTCCCCAGCGTGCTGGAAGACGGTGGCAAGCTCCTCCCAGACGGGCGCGAGGTTCTTGCAGTGACCGCACCACGGGGCGAAGAATTCGACAAGTGCGGGCTTGCCGGACTTAAGGACAATGTCGTCGAAGTTGGCGGGCTCGAGGTCGAGAACGGCGGAAGCGGAGGCGAGAGCGGGGAGCAGCGCAATTGCCGCAGGTATTAAGCGGTTGAACAGCATTGTGAGGATGTACCGAAAGCTCAAAAGTTAATTGAGTGTCCAAATTGATTTGGAGAGTGGTGGAAATGGAGGAAGCTTGAGATGTATCAGGGTCCTGCAGCTGCGGCGGCGAAAGGGCTTGGCGCAAAGTGTCCTTTCACATAAGTCTGACGTCTTTACAAATCCAACACTAAACTAACAAATGACGCAACATGAGCGCTTGTTGGATAGTCTCATCGATACAGACATATATACGCGATATATGGTCACATTCAAGTGCTGCGCACAAGTATGCACAAAGGGCACGGCTCTTCATTATATGATTATCTACAAAAATAAGATGGGAAAGCGTTGGGATAATATCATTACTTGCTGCTCGTATCGGGTATCAACAGTTACATAATTCCATAACTCCACCTTCAATTCCAGATCAGTCCCAATACTCACACAGCTGACCTGACATCCACTACAACTGCCCTAAGTACATAGCAACCTCAACCCACTTCTAATGTAGCGACATCTTCCAACTATTCCCACCTGTCATCCCATAACTCCCACTAACCGTATTCTCGTCCCCTTCCTTCTTCTCCGCTCCCACATCCTCCGCCTTCTTTATCGGTGCAGCGTGAGCGTGAGCTTTCATCTCCGCACCAACCCTCTCAACAACCCCCTTCAAGCCCCTTACATCCGCGCCCCTCACCTCTTCCACCTTCTTCCCCCCCTTAAACAGCATAAACGTTGGCATAGCCGTAACCCCATACTGCCCTGCAATCTCTCTCTGCTCATCCACATTGACCTTGACGAACGCGAACTGGCCCGGCGTCGAGTATGTGGCAGAGAGCTGGTTGTAAATCGGCGCGATTTGCTTGCAGGGCGGACACCATGTTGCGTAGAAGTCTGCGATGAGGTATGTGTGTG
This sequence comes from Clathrospora elynae, assembly GCA_010015635.1. Classification (NCBI taxonomy): domain Eukaryota; kingdom Fungi; phylum Ascomycota; class Dothideomycetes; order Pleosporales; family Diademaceae; genus Clathrospora; species Clathrospora elynae. Next base: position 102,320 of record ML976014.1, read on the forward strand.
CGTTTAGGAGGGTGCGGAAGTGGAGGGGTGCTAAGATTTCTGTCGGCATTGTTGTTGCTGTGATGGGGATCTGGAGAGAGGTTCCGGATGGGTATTGTGCTTTGCGGTGGTTGCGTTAATGCGGCGCTGGTTGTGAGGGTTCCTTTGAGTAGGTGGTGGCTTGGTGCGGGCCGAAATTAGGAAACTAGGGTTAGGCAATCGTCTTTATACAGGTTACAGGTATCGCACGATTATGGAAGCTTCTAGGTACCCTCGCTGAACAATAACTCACGGCGACTTACGAATCATCTCGCTGATCAGAATTTCAATGTTGTTTTCCGCAGGACGAGCACGTGCGAGCGCACTTGCTGCTTGCGGTAGTACAAGATCCTCGCTAACATTCCCCGCCCTCGTGCCCGATCAAGTAACTCCTCAAAAGTGTCGATTATATCGATCCTGACCCCCTCTCCCTCGCGTTTAGGCCTTTCTAATCTAGCAGGGTAAAAACGAGTGTGAATTATGGTGCCCTCACCAACGTCCTTCTTGGCTCTCGCTAAAATCCTACTCCTTCATGGCCTAGGAATCCGTATCATGTGAAGCCCCGCGCACCTTCATTCGCCATTGCATCGAACAGCAGAGAACTCGGATGAGCAGGCATACCGGCAGTATGTCTTCTGACCCTAGTCGATCAATTGTTTCGAAGTACACCAATGGCGTGGGCGCCCGAGACGTTGTCAGCATCAAAAGTTCTCACAGAACGGGGAGGCACGCGACACCAGCAGTAGCAAAAGTGCATGATCGAGCTTCCGGTGGAGCAGCCGCTAAACACGAAGAACTAATCTAGTCGTCAGAAGGTTTGCAACCTGCAACTATCCGTGACGGGATCTCGACTCTCGACTTCACTAACCGTGCTCGCAACGAACTATCACGCACAGGAACCGCAAGACTCCGACCCTAAAATCGCTCGCAGCGAAGACAGATGCGGCAGCCTGCATACGAAGATAGAGGATCGCCATCCAACCTAGGTGTTCGCCATGGGAACCATGTCAGCGCGTGCAGCGAGAGGTTGGGCCCCGGCTGGTTCTTCGAAACATGCGGTTTGGGCGCCATCTCAATCGCATCTCGTATCAAGTTGTTTGAAACCTCAAACTTGACCATTTATGAGCGTACTGTACCGCTGGTGGGCGTACCATCTCATGCTTCACAGCGACGAGGAAGAATTTGTTAAACTATTGATGTAGCAAAAGGGGCGCTTAGCCTGCTGCAAGAACAAGCGCAGATCGACCCATGAAAGCGAAAGTGTTATCGAGCACAGCCAATTGACGGTTGAGCTAATATCCGGCCTGATGGTGGGCCGTGGCTCTCCTGCGCATCGACAGCCTGTGAACAGAGCCTCAAGCCTCCTAATCGCTTCCACAGGTCTTGGCTCTGCAGCTCGCTCTTGTTGCCGCGTTTTGCGATTGCCTCGATGAATGAGATCATGGACTCTCGATCCCAACTGAAGAACACACACCTTCAATAGCGTTTGCGACATCTACGAGCCAGTTCGGCGGCAGATGGTGGTTTCATCACACTTCTGGCAGCTTTCGTCGTGCAACTAGGTGGAGCAGCAAAGACCACACGACTCCAGACCGCCGCTTCCGTGCACGCCAAATACATTGGATATCGAATCATGAGCGCTGCCCGACCACCAACGCCACGATTCAGGGACACGCGGGCCACGTGCGGGTTACAAAAACATGTCGATTTGCACGCGTGCCTTTGGCTACTACACACTTTATCTTTGATTGCTGATCAGCCTTATGGCTACCGCGAGCTTTGAGTGGTCGATACCTTCACAGCGTCATTAATCTGATACGGATTACCTTTCATTAGCAACAAAATACCTAACATTGCGACTGTCGCCTGTGGGGCTAATCAGCATCTTAAACTGCAAGACGCAGGGACTCTAGCTTTTATCCCGCTGCCGTCCTAGACCCTAGCCAATTCGGAACCATTGCCGCACCCCTCCCCCTGATCCAGCAACACCCTACCCACTCCGTTTCCGAATATCAAACAGCCACTGCATCTTCAGTTTTGTGCCCCGGCGCATGCTTCCATCTTCGAGGACTATCTACTAACCTCACCTTGACTCTGCGTCACCAACATCGAGACTGGCTCACGAATAATCGCTAAACATAGACAACTCTACAACTGCTTACCCAGGCGCGAACGCCCTTGAGAGCTAGCTCTGGATACACCGTCAACATGGACCGAATGAGCACTCTCCCGACCATCAAGTGTTCTTCCTGTGCTGTGGACATCGACATCTTCCACTTGGCTGATCACATATGTGTTGCAGCACCTCCTTCGGGTAAGTACCAACCAGCCCTAGGAATTTCTTCACACGCTTATCGTTGTTAGCAACAGCAGCTGCCTCGCCAACCTCACCAGTCTCAACAGTCTTACCAGTCTTGCCGCAGCTCAATCGCGCCACAACATTTGGAGGGCCGACATTCAGTAATAGGTCGGACCGTCCAGCGCCGTCTAGTCGCATGCCTCCCCCTCCTATCGATCCAAATGCAGCCAGTAAGCAACAGAAACCGGACATGAGAATACATGGAGGAGTTGAATGCTGACTTGCTTAGACAAGTCATTTCGACCTTTGGAGCCGTCACCCATGAGCTCTTCCAGTGATCCGAGGAGTCGCTCTCCACGACCAGCACCACCAAAGTCTCCTTTTAAAATGTCACGCAGCGTTACAAGTCCCGTTGTGCGGTCAATGGCACCTCCATCGCCCGGTTTCTCATCGAACTTGGATTGTGCCTTCCCTCCGTTCCCCACCAAAAACGCGACGCCTCAGAGTGCCAGACCTCGACCACGAGATCGCTTAGAACCATCGTATCGACCACAATATGCCCCACCGAGCCCTTTGTTTGCACCCTTGAGTCCCCGAATGGATGGCGGAGAAAATGTTGCGAAACGCATGGACTCGATTGCGCCTGGGCCATTTGATGGGAAAGCAGACCGGAGACCCAGTACATCGAGTGCATCAAAACCATTCGCAGACAGCGGGTTAGCGCTGGGACACAGGAGGACAGCCACGAACAATAGTACAGTGAGCAACAGGGAGATACAGAAACAGCGTACCTCCGTGGAAACGAATAACTCGCGTAGTTCTGCGTACTCCAACCTCAGCATGGGCCACCCCTCTAACGCTCCGCCGCTCCATCCCACATCAGACCAGACCGAAGGTATCGATGCTTTCCTGGACCGCTTACAGAAAGAGACCATTAGGCCTTCACACGCACGCCAGGAAAGTATAACGCGGACAAATCCGGTACAGCAGGGCACTGGGGAGAGAAGAGGACCACCACCGCGTCCAAGGAGGCCTTCGGAGCGAGATCTACCACCAATTGATATGGCCGATCTAAGCGCTGCTGAAATTATGCCTCGTTCGAACAGCAGGTTCCCATCGCGAGGTTCAAGTCGCAGTGGCTCCGAGACAGATATGCCAAGGGGTCTTGCGCCGTCTCAGGTACTGCGTCCTCCGCCACTACTGGCATCTGCACTCGGCATTGATACATCAAATGCGCTTCATACACCTTCAGATTCAGGCTTTTCGGACGACTCATATGCTAGTTCTGGCTTCCGTAGCATAGCAAGTTCTCGGTCAAGCCCGCCTGGATCCGAAGCTGGACACTCACGACAAGTTTCCAAGATCAACCGCTCCGACTACATTGCTGAAGAGGTTGTTGACATGAGCACCAGTCCTGATACGTATGCTCAACCAGAGCCTACTAGAGGGCCTAGGAGCTATTTGCGTCCCAATGGACCGGAGGCGATTCCGCCATCGTTATCGCCAGGATTCTCTAACTTTCCAGAGTCTCCGATGGATCCTGCTATTCAGATGGGGGCCTTGAGTGCTACGCTGTTTTTGGGGGAGCCGGCACCTTCGCGAGACCCTGTAAGGCCTAGCAGAAGTCCACTAAGACAAACAGCCGAACCCGATATGCGACAGCCCGAAGTTCGTCGCCCTAAACCTGCCAGCAAAGGCAACTGCCGTGGGTGCTCCGAACCCATCATTGGAAAATCTGTCAAAGACTCTTCGGGTCGCCTCACCGGACGCTACCACAAACAATGCTTCGTTTGCAGAACGTGCGCCGACCCCTTTCCCACAGCCGAGTTCTACGTTTTTGAGAATTCCCCTTACTGTGAACACCATTATCATGAGCTCAACGGGTCTTTGTGCGGCTCCTGCGATCGTGGTATTGAAGGCCAGTACCTCGAGACGGACCTGCGCCAGAAGTTCCACCCAAGGTGCTTTACATGCACAACCTGTCGCATAGTGCTGCGTGACGGCTACTTTGAGGTTGGTGGGCAGAGATACTGCCACCGTCATGCACAGAGCGCCGCAGCTCCACCACGAAACCACCTCGGACCTGGAAGTTACAAACCACGAAACCTGCAGAAACGCGGAACGAGACTCATGATGATGGCTTGAGAAGCATTCTATGTCAACTAGCGCCTCTTCAAACTTTATCCTTTTGCTTCTTTGGTAACGTCACCCAGTGTTTTGGTTTTTCTGGCATTTGCATGAACATTCACATTTCGTTTCTGATACCCGGCCAGTCCGGCCTTGCCTTTTGCGCATCTTCTTTGATATATACCCTTGGTCCACACATTCGCTACGCACTTGTAATTACCTTCTTAGCCTATGCCATTGCATTGGCGCGCTCTTCAGCTCGGCAGCATCTCTTGGATGTCCTCGGAAATACCCCTTTCGTTTGCGAATATTTGGTCTCTGGTAGACCCAAACCTACACTATCAATGATGAGGCCCGACTCGATGTCTCTACAACACCGTAACAATTATAATGTTTACTGCACATTACCATGTGCGCTTATCAATCGACGACAACACACTACTCTCACAACTTCGTTACATGGGACTCTGACGTTGAGATGGCGTGATCGCTAACGAGAATGGCGTTGGGAAACGCTTCATGCTCCCAATCAACTGTGAAGTATAAGGTACTGATAGAGGCAACATGCCTCGATTATCGGCCTATTTGTGAACTACTTATTGCGAATTCGAGCACAAGATCCGATAATCGGTCCTGTTGTCAATCGCACACGTTTGCCAAACCACAGCAGCTCCGCTTTTCGCTGTTCCCATTATGTAGCGCCTACTCCAAAGTGTCCAAACCCTTCAACCGTCAAACATCTCCAAGAGTTCATACTCTACGCTTATGATGACGTCTTCAATTCATCAAACGCCCTATGTCTTCACCTTTATGGACGCCACGGGCATTGAATACGGAAGAGAAGTATATAAGCTGCCCGCTCCATGCCCTCGATGACTTGTGCATCAAAATCTACAACTACCACTTCCACAAAGCAATTACAACAACTACTAAGCAACATCTTCTAGCAATACAAGTAATCCAAACATACACTTTCAGAGCAACTGACATCCAACAACAACAACAACATGTGTCGTACCAACAACAACAAGCTTTGGGATACTTGTCACAGGCCCGCTTACCCTTCTCCTCCTCCTCCTCCCCCGCCTGCCGAGATTCCGGTGCTTGGTGGAGCTCCTGTAAGTCTAATTTGAGATTAAGCGTATAGGTTTTTGACATACAAGTACTGATTGTGCGAATAGAGCCCATCACCACCACCGTCTCCTGGCCCTCCCTCCCCAAGTAATCAGATCGGCGGATCTCCAGTAAGTTCTAGATAGCATTTCTGCTAAACAATATACATATACTGACATGACATTCCGTCTCCCTCCCCGCCACCGTCCCCAGGTGTACGTCACTCTTTCCTCTTGCTACTTTTTGCTTCTTACTATAGACATTGTATTATGCTAACATGTGCTGCTGCTAAGCCCCCGTCCCCGAGCCGGCAGGCAAATTTTGAGCGTGTAGCCTACAATCTCGTGACCAACCTCGCTGGTTCTGGCGATCCGGTAAGTACTTATGTCGTTTTCATCAACGCTATCAGCACTCATACTACTACTTACTTCGGATAGCTAATGCGTATGTCTGAAGCCTCCTCCCCTTGATCTACCGCCCTCGCCGAAGCGCCGCTCTGCTCTTGACTCTGGAGTGCACAAGTTTGTGACCAGCTTCGGTGGTACTGGTTCTGCTGTAAGTACTAGTTCCCTTACCGTATCACCATCTTCGGATAGCTAATAGCTTGCCTGCAGCCCCCTATCCCGGCTCCACCCCCATCCCCCAAGCCCCGCTCTGCCGCTTGCACGTAGATTCTTATGAAGCCGTACAGCGTGAGCAGACGGAAATGCGAAAGACTTGTATGAACACAGCTTAAGCATCCCAGCGACAGGATGAACATGGGAGAACACCCGAGTTTTCGGGAAAGGAACGACAGCTTTGACAAGTGCTTAGATGAAACTCCCCCACGAAGCAAATACAAGTTGCTGAAAAACTGGCCCAATAATTTTTATGCAAGTGATATATATAGTGACATAAAGTAACCAGAACTACGAGCTTGCAACAACTTTTGTTGCCTTGTTTTTTGCCAACCAGCACAACCCAAATCCGACCCAGACACCTGAGCTGAGCTGATACCCCGGATAAGGGCAGTTTTCATTTATGTATTCCGTCCATCGCTGTAGTATGCTGTAGTGTTTCACGAGATAATCCGTCTTGTTAGTAGCCTGTTAATATGCATACGCCATGATGACTATATTTGCGCTTTCCTCCACAGACATTGCATAACCCGCTGCATTCGGATAATAGCGTATAATGTCGCGCATAGAATATTGCTCTTGGTATAGCCATGTTTCCTGGAACTCGAATACAGGTACTAGCAGCATGCGAAGGAGCTCTGGATTTGCGTACAACCAGAATGGCAGGACTGGGTAGATGGGTAGATGACGTCGATTGTGTTCGTTCTGCCATCCGAAGATATTTATTTCTGAAAATGGCGGCTTCCACAACTGTCTTCCATGATTTGGTGGGTACGCTGGCGACCATAATCTGACGGGCAGAGGGTGCCAAAATGCTGTATTGCCATCGTATATGTATGGCTGCCTAAATTGATCGGGGCCATTGGCCCACTCTGCGCTTGAATATTCACCGGTTGCGTTTGATTCTGTCTTCTGATCTTCAGCATAGTAAGATGCAATATCTTCCCGATGTTGCGCAGTCGAGCGGGCTTCTGCTTCTGCGGCAGCTGGAAAATCTTGATAATGCTTTATGATCATGTTGTTGATGTCGCCGAGGAAGGAATATGATATCCACCAAGGCCGGGGCTCTGCGTCACCATCGGCAGTACGATAGTTTACATCCGGTTCTTGTGTCATGTCGACGGTGTATAGGACAGGCTCTACATGACTAGATCCAAAAGCATGAGGGAAAGCAAACACAAGCTCACCACCATCAGGCTGTTGAGGTTGATCTAGATCATCGGACCGGCCAAGCTTGCCGGTCAAATGTGAAGTTGCTGAAGTTACTGTAATGAACACCATAGGATACCATGAGGGGTGTCGCTTTGCGCAGGTTTGAGACGGATGGTGAGTCGCCCGTATACTCGGAGGAAGTGCCGTCGACTCGAATGACGCCTGCCCATCCTAGGGCACTGCCTGTCCAAAAGGTAAAATTGCGGCTGTTGAGCGTGCTGCCGTTCGATGTCGTGTTCCAAGTGCTGGTATATGGCGAGCGAACGGCGAGAGGGACTGAGGGAGGTCTGAGAGGCGAGTAGACTAGACTGTGTAAAGTGAGCATGGCATTCTTGACACAGGAAACGGTACAAACTCATTGTTTCCTGCTGACTGCTGAACACTGGCTTCGCAGACACCAAGAGTTAAGAGGAGGAGAGGATAAGGCATCTTATCCGAGAGCGAAACGAGTTGAACACTGGAAAATGGTACCCTTGGCGACGTTTAATCCCTGACGCTACCTATGAACGGTTTTGTGACTGCGTTCCGCGGTGTAATAAATCTGAATCTCAATGCTCAGCTAAGGCCTCGAACGTTACCTTGCCGCAGCTCTCTATAGTAAAATGAGGTACGAGCTATATTTGTAGCTTGACGTTATGGCTTTTGAAATGGCACATTGCAAACAAGCTCTATCAATAACGTGTTAACAGGGGCGTGTGTGCAAGAACAAATAGGCTACTGGCGGTTTCCGACTGTAGAAGCATGGCGTTCAAGACGCTTCTGGACGATATCCTGCTGCAATAGTAAGACCCAGGGCGTTTGATGACGAGCGCACGATTCGAGTGTGGGGTCATTACGAGCCCAGTACGAATGTAATCGATAGGTGAGCATAACTATCAGGCCCAGCACTGATTATTTGTAGAGGAATGTCGCAAAGGCGGATTGTGGGTAATAGGAGAGAGAAGACGAATCTGACCGTGTCTCGGAGCCGACGCGCACAGATCATCTCCGTTCCACCAGCTCCACCACACCACAATTAACGTTCTCCCCTTCATTCGACACTACTTTGACAATTCTTAATAAACTAGGGCTGGTAGGGTTTCGGAGAAGAGAATATCTACAATTCTGCACTTTTTGAATGCCTAAGTAGGCATGAGTAGTAGTCCAGAGGAGCTATACTCCTAGCGTTGGCACGAGATTTGGCTCATTGTAAGCCTCGAGAGGAGGTCAGGTTGTTAGTGCACATGCGCCGCGCTTCCAGGCCGAACATCTGCAGCATAAGCGCTACTACACCCGTGCCGCTAGAGAGATATATAAGTCTTAAGGAAGTAAGAGCTGTCAGCCTTCCCCAGCTCCACCCCTCTCATCTCCTCACCCATCTCGTCAGCTGTCCGGAAGAGCCCCCACATCCATCATCATGGCCTTCAATGTTCAACACCAGCCTAAGCAGGCTGCAGCCCTACTCCAAGGTCAAGGCAAAGTCTCCATCTACGCCGCCACAGGCGGCGCCGTCGTCGCAGACTTTGCGGCACACAACCTCTCCCTCTTACCCCCATTCCCTCCAAAATCCATTATCCACGACAATGCCTGCGGCGCCGGCACGGTGTCCCGGCTCATTCTCTCTTCAAAACCCCCGCCATCAAACCCAAAAATCCACGCAACAGACACCGACCAAACCTTCCTCGATGCACTTCAATCCGACGTATTGAACAACGCCTGGCCCATCCAAGTCTCCAACCAACGCTCCGAGGCCCTTTCCTTCCCAGCCAATTACTTCACCCACTCGATAACAAACATCGCCATCTTCTTCACCACCTCGGCCGGCCTCGACGGCGCCAAGGAAATTCACCGCACACTCCAACCCGGCGGCACAGCAATGGTAAACTGCTGGGAGGCCCTCGCCTGGCTCGCTCCCTTCAAGCTCACGCATAAAGTTTTACGCCCGGAGAAACCATACCCCACGCCTCCCGTACTGTGGAATGACGGGACGCAGATCCAAAAAGTGATGCTAGAAGCCGGTTTCGCAAAGGACAAGATGAGAGTAGAGAAGAGCGAGGCGTGGGCTCGGACGCGGGATCTTCGGACGTGGGCGGAGCTGTCGTGGGCATTTCTTGGCGGGCTGGGTGGGTGGACAGAGACGGATGAGGCGAGGTGGGATGAGGCGGTTGATCTGATGGTCAAGTATATGTTGGAGCAGCCGGAAACGGAGACGGTGGACGGCGAGGTACGCATGAAGGCTAGTCAGTGGATTGTGATTGCGACAAAGTGATGCGTAAGTACTGCGGGTTGTATGTGTTCGGGATTTGGTTCATGGCGTGATCGAAACCCAGCGCCGTCGACCAAGTACCAATCTCAAGCATCATTAGCGTCAGTGCTCATTTTCCAGATCGGCATAGGACTCACTCATAACACTGCACCATCCCCATAACTAGCTCA